>VOPJ01004117.1:0-74534 GCA_014673585.1 Semibalanus balanoides | reverse complement strand
CCCCTCTCTGACCCTGGTAACACAAGGTACCCGTCCCCCTCTCTGACCCTGGTAACACAAGGTACCCTATATCCCCTCTCTGACCCTGGTAACACAAGGTACCGTCCCCCTTTCTGACCCTGGTAACACAAGGTACCCGCCCTTCTCTCTGACCCTGGTACTCTGACCCTGGTAACACAAGGTACCCGCTGCGTCCGCTCCGTCAACAAGGTACCCGCCCTTCTCTCTGACCCTGGTAACATAAGGTACCCGTCCCCTCTCTGACCCTGGTAACACAAGGTATAGGCAGTGATAACACGGCGCCTCACGACAATGAACCGCACTTATGGACGTTGTGACACACGTGCACTCGACCGCGCTCTTTGTTTTCAGATTAAACGGGCCAGGTCGTCTGGATATTAGCATACCTTCCATCTGGAGAATGCCATTTCGGTCTCTCTCGAGGGATTAATTTTTCCGCACGGTATGCAGGAGCCTGTGGGATTGACTGATTGTTTTCACCGAGTGGCTTATAGTCTGAAGATAAGACTCGGTGATCATGAATTCTAACCATCGCCTGGGCTGAAATAACTCCTGTCAAGGCGGACATTCTGCGAGAGCTCATGGGCGGGACGGCTCGTGAGAAGGTAAATGGAAATGGCCTTGGACTAAAAGTACCCCTCATTGGTCAAATATTATCTGTCACTATGAGGAGATGCTCTTCGGGCTTAATTATACACAATTTTTTATACGTCGTCATTGCGCGCTCAATTTTCGTGGGCATGTTCAGCTGACAGGACAATGCCGATTAGACATTCCTTGCCCAGCCCCCGCTTTTGCCCGAGACAAAGCTAGTTTTTATCAGCCGGCGTGCATGCGGATCTTATATCATCTCTGAATCCACTCATGTGTGCTGTGGGAGTCGAGACTGACCGGCCAGACACGGACGCCGGGTCGTCTCGTGTGACAGCGCCGCCAGCTCCCGCCGTGTCCTCCCTGCCCGCGAGCTCAGAAAGCTATGCCGGGCGGGGAGCTTTCGTGCCGGCCGACCGGGGTGACGGCGCGGCTATGCAAAGCACGCCAGCTGCCGACTGGTGGACGGCCGCTCCGCCACCGCCGGCGAGCCAGGGGGAGGGGAGTCGCCCCAAAGATGGCCGCCGCCCCGCGCCAGCCGCGAGCCGGCTCCAAAAGCGCGATAACACCCTCGCATTTGGCCGCTAACCGGCCGTGATAGCGCAATGTTTAGAAAACGGTGCCGGCTGATCCGGGCCGAGTGACGGCCGCGCAGCTCACGAGCGTCACGCAACTGACGCGCTCCCTCATCTGACCCGTCTGCCCGGCCGGGCCCCGGCTCGGCGGCTCGGCGGCGCCTCAGCCGCCGCGCCGGCCGGCCGACCGCAGCACGCCGGTCAGTGGAGCTCCCTGTGTGACGCCCATCAACTGCGGTCAGATCTACCTGAGCAGCACATAGCAGCTGGAGATGCCGCGTGCGGTGACTCTCGTATTCTGTGCCTCTGCGGCCACAGAGTTGAGCACAGGACGGTATCGCGATGGCTGTGAACGATATTTTTCGCGATGCCTCGAAAGGAAGAGCTGCGGCACCGATAGTGGGAAATGTTTATAATTGCAGTAGGATGACCTCAGTTTCCTTTGTGACATCACAGAAACATCGAGGGAAACGCGACACGAGTGTCACAGCAGAGTGGTCAATGATATAACAAGCGTCACGCAACTGGTAGATATACTATTACCTATTCGAACCAAACCAGGATTGGTGCAATTGTGCATTACCTAAATGAAATAACAACATTTAAATCAGTAAATCGGCCAGTTAACTATTTTAAAGTCACTGAACAGAAAAACTAAAACTAAATAACGCTTGATTATTAACTTTTCATGTCATAAAATGAGTAAACTTGACCGGAAACATTGTATTGTTTGCACCAGACTTGTGCCTGGAATCCGAAATGGATCTGGGATCCCAGTGGATCCTTCGGCATAAAACGCAAGAAGATCATGGTTTCTAGTGGAGCCCTGATCGTAAAATGCTTGAAGATCTGGAATTCTCCTGGTTCCCTCGGCGTAAAAGGCTACAGCATCTGAAATCTCAGTGGATCTCTAATTAAAACGAGACTGATATCTTGAAACAAATGTAGGGACTGAATTAACCTTGGTGTCGATTTACTATGTAGATAATTATTATCATCTACACCAAAGTGCTCTAACGGACTGATGGACAGACAAATACGTTAGCCTGAACTTTCTCTGAGCGACCGCCCAATATGACATCTCCAAATATAAGAGCTCAGGCTAACGTAACTATCTAGATAATTATATAGTAGATAATTGATATGTAGAATGTAGCTGTACTATATAAATAATTATAGTACATGCAATTCACCTTGTACGTAAGCAAACATAGATCTTGTAATGGACTCACATATTATATAATTAGCAAGAAGAAGGTACCTACCAGCGTGCCTGGATCCCTAAGTTGTATCTGGGATCCCAGTGGATCCCTCAGCATAAAATATATCAAAATCTGGGACCTTTGTGGATCTTTGGGCTTATTGTGTACTTGTGTCCCATGTGGATCCCAGGAAACAGGACACAGATATCCGGATCTCAGCTGGATCCCGGATCCAGGTGCATGTCTAGTTTGCACTGAAGTAATGTTCATTTCAAGATGCTTGTCAAAATATATGTTATGGCTTCATACAGTTGCAAGGGCGCCGCCACCTCCCGGAAGTTTGGGGGGGGGACGGAGGCATTCTGAAGTCGATTATTTTCATGCAACGCCCATATGTGTATAACGTTACCCATAGGCGCAATGCTTAAGTCCGAAAATGTTGGGGGACACGTCCCCCCGTCCCCCTGTGGCGGAGCCCCTGTACAGATGGTTTCAGTTGTCTACTCTACATCCACTGCTTCTTTTACCAAGCAGTCCTTCTTATGCTTTATATGTTGTCTATCCTTTACCATGAGCTTGTATGTTGTATGGTACTTTAAACATTGTACTTAGTCCTATATTTGCTGTGCTTGCATAACATTATTTTGCCCAAAATAGGAGGAGCTGAAATTTGAGGTCTCGTATGGAGTCAGCTTTTGCAATTGTGCTCGTGCATAGCGGATTCCATGTTTGTTCGATGTCAATTGATAATATGCCTCGCACACAAAATCGAAAATTAATTAATTAATTCGAAATTCATCAGCACCGCCTAATTAAACTAATTAAACAAAAAATATATATAGTCATTTTAAAGTTACCTTCCCCTGCTAAATCGACTATAAGGATCTACAAAATCAGTTTGGTCAGTTTTCATTTATATATCTGCTATCAATCAGTGGCGTACCCAGGATCCGCTTCAGGGGGGGGGGATTTTCGGTTGGGGGGCACAAGGTAACCCCACTAAAAAAACTCATCGAATTTGGCCCACTTTGTTTTTAGAGGGGCATATTTTCAACATGTTTTTTTAAATACAAGAACATTATTTTTCAGGGGTCCCCAGGTACATCCACAAAAAATCGCCGTATTTGGCCAGGCCGGCGAAATACGGCGAAATTGTGTGAGAGCACCGTGGGCACAGGCCCTGTTTCGTGTACTGAGGCACTAGCAGGAGGCACAGGGTGCACGTGCCCCCAATGGACCGACTTTTTCACTAAAAAAATGATCGGCGACGTCCCTTTTTGAGACTTTTTGAGGGCTCTGCAAAATATAGTGGCGTAAATCCGGGGATATTTTTATTTTTGCGACATTTTTCGGGGGGCCTTTGCTGAGGGGGCCCCTTGGGATGCCGTGCCCCTTTGTCGAAGATCTGGCTGCATCTCTGGCCGAACTAGCCAAATGTGTTAGGTCTAGTTGATACTCCAAAGTGGGGTTTTTATGGTGCTCTGCATCCATGAAACCCCAGAGCCGCCTGAGGGGGCACTCTGACCTAAAGAACCTCGGGGAAAAAAACTGAAGTGCTCTGAATTCATTAAATACAACGCTTTGCGTTGTCTTTACCTTTAGATTGGAAATAGCGCTCTTCGGGCTCTAATTCCAAAAGGGGCACATGGGTCAAGGGGGCACGCACAGACCTTCAGGGGGGGGGGCAATAGCCCCTTTTGCCCATCCTCCTCCTTTTGTACGACTATGACTCTGACCACCTGAGTCCTCTTGCCACCTGAGAAGACACTCTGGCCGCCTGAGAGAGCACTCTGGCCGCCTGAGGGAGCACTTTGACCGCCTGAGGGGACACTCTGGCCGCCAGAGGTGGCACTCTGGCCGCCTTAAGGGGTTTTCTGACCTCAAAAACCTCTGAAGGACCTCTGAAGAGCCTCTGATGTGCTCTAAACACTCTAAAGACCACGCGAAGCGTGGTTTTTAGAGATAAAATAGGGCCCTTCGGGCCCTATTTTAAAAGGGGCCCATCGGCCAAGGGGGAACGCACGGACCTTCAGGGGGGCAATTGCCCCTTTTGCCCTCCCCTGGGTACGCCTATGGCTATCATAGATAACAGTTGAAGTATATAAGTTCTATTGTTATCTATGCTGCTATATATCCGTTATATATCCGCTATTTCCATCCGCTATTTTTGAGAGACTTAAAAATTAAGCACTCTTGTTAAGACCATATTTGGGTTCTGCATTTTCAATCAACCACAAATTATCTCTCTAGCACAGAAACTGAGAAGATATTAATTTTGGTCAAATGCATTGAGGAGCTTAGGTATGTAGGGGTAAAACGGGGGAAAATACCGGTACCGATGGGTTTCGCACAAAAATACCACATAATTTGATCATATTACTTATAAAAATGTGGAATGACCGATATCCGGAACAAAAGTCGTCTACCCCTACCTCTACGGAAAGCAGCTGCTCTTATATTTCGATATGTCAGAGTGGACGGTCGCTCAGAAAAGTTCGGGATAACGTATTTGTCTGTCTGTCTGTACGTTAGAGCACTTTGGCACGTGGTGCCCAATCGACCGGGCCGATTTCTACGCGGGTAGCACTGGTCACGGGCCGTCAAGTGGACCTCTGCAAAACAAACGTGTGAGCTCTACAGTCCAAACTGGTGCGGCACAGACCTCATACTGTGCAATTGTTTTCACATGGGGTTTCTCTGGTTGTTGGGATTTTTTAGCTAGCACGCCACATTTGGTGTTTCGACAGGTGCCCTTGAGAGCCGTATCAAACGGGTTGGTGGTGGTGGTGGGGGTGGTGTGGTGTGGGGGGGGGGGTCAGGGTACGCTTGCACTGCACAATCAATGCACACGCAGGTGGTTTACACCCTCTTTACAGAATGGCCGCTTACGCTAGCCAGAGACACAAGCTTGAAGCGATAATGGGCCATAATGTTGATAATTGTGCGTTGGCACATAATACATGCATTTTGAGGCATTCTGGGGGCCCTGAGGGGTGCAACTGGCACGTGCACTGGGCGTAGGTACCCCTTGATGCACCTGTTATTTCCCAGTGGACCAAGCATTCTAGAGTGCTGCAATTTGGCACGCTGATGCAATAGCACGTACCATGGCCATTGCGGGCGCTTTTGTTCCATTCATTCATTTTTATTCATATATTCGTATGTCCATCCACAGTAAAATGGCTTTTCAGGACAAGTGTCAAAGAACATACAAACATACATCACACAGCGAAGCTTAAATGTATGCGGTAAAAATCCATGCTCAAATGGTCGACATCATTCATCATCTAGGGTCTAGGTCAACTAGGATCCAACTAGGACCCAACTAGGGTCAAGACATGCACGACTTAGGGTGACCCCTTTTGCATACTTTGTTCTAATTGTTCGTTGCACCCTTCATCTTTTATAGGTGTTATTGAGTGCGCTGATCACGAATTTGAATCTTCTTTTTGCACGATTTTGCAATCTTGAGGGTGCAAGAACAAAATGTTTGCTTAAAAATGACGTATATTAATAAATTTTAGAATAATTTACTCTGAAATTGACAAAATAGATATGTTCATAAATAATTTAAGTCTTCCTCTTAGACAACATTACATTCTGGTCTATTTAAGGCCTCAACCGACTTTCTACACCTAAAAGATAGCTCGCAATACCACTTTTCCTGAGTCAAGTACGTATTAATATAGGAGGCGGATGTTCATTTTAGTTCAATGTTCATTGCCATCCCCTCAACAGTGCGGGGTTGGATACCACCCCTCGGTTTTTCGGGAGTAGCTCACGTATTAGTACCATACTTGTGAACAACTAAAAATGTGAAACGTCTACTCCCTATGACCCGTGACCTATGACCTTTTTCTTAGGTAATTTCAGGCGCAACTTGCGTCCCGTAGTATCGATGCTTGTATCTTATGCTGTTTCCGTTTGTTTTTCAGGAGCATATAAACAGGTGTGAACATATATGTTTTTTTATGATTTAAAAAAAATTATGGTTTCCCTTGAGATCGAGACCTTGGTTGACCTTTGTAGCGGTCAACCGCAGTCACTGTCCTTCGTTGACCTTAAATGTGTTTTTGGTCTCTGGTAATTTGTAAGACATTTTGTGTTGTTAATTTCAAATTTCGCATCCATTTTACATAATTATATGTTAAACTGGGGTAATCCACTTCCATAGGTCAACCGAGGTCACAGACTTTGATGATCTTAGATGACGTTTTTGGACTAGGACTGTTTCTACGCCATTTTCTTACGCAATTTTCCAAAGTGGCACCCGTTTTGCATTATTGCATGTTAGTTCATGGTTCTTCCTCGATTTGAATTGAATCTCAGCAAATGCACTATTTGGATGACATCCGGGTCATTGCCATTTTCTCAGAGGCCACCTGTGACCCAGAACCCTAAATCGGGTATCAACGGCTTATTTTTATCACAAAGAACACACTCGTTTTAAATTAAAGCTGTAGATAAATTAGGAGCTTAATGCCAGGGGGTCTCACCCCCATCCCCTGCATGGTCACTGACCATGCAGGGGGGGACCCCCTGGCATTAAGCTTTTAATTTATCTAGATATTTAATTTGAAACGAGTGTGTTCTTTGCGATAAAAATAAGCTGTTGATATCCGATTTAAGGGTTCTGAGTCATAGGTGACCTCTAAAAAAATGTAAATGACCCGGATGTCATCTAAATAGTGCATTTGATGAGATTCGATTCGAATCGAGGAAGAACCATGAATTAACATGCAATTATTCAAAAACGGTACCACTTCGAAAATTTGCGTAAGAAAATGGCGTAGAAACAGTCATAGTCCAAAAACGTCATCTACGATCATCAGAGTCTGTGCCTCGGTTGAATCCTATGCAGAGTGGGTTACCCCAGTTTTAACATATGTTATGTGAAAATAATGCCAAATTTGAAAATTAGCAACGAACAAAATGTCTTACAAATTGCCGAGAGACCAAAACGACATTGGAGGTAACGAGAGGAACGTGATTGCGGTGACGCTGCAAAAGGTCAACCAGAGGTCTCGATCTAAAGGGGAAAACCAGAAATGTTTGAAACGCATAAAAACATAAGAGTTTGCAAACTGGTTTATATGCTCTGAACAAATAAACGGAAAGCTGCATAAGATAACGAGTAGGGCATCGATACTACGGACGCCAGTGCGGCCTGACATAATTTGTATATTAGTGTCATTTAGGTCACTGGTATAGAGATTAGTATAGTTTCACATTTTTAGTTTGTTTCACTTATATATTTTGTTTTGTCTCTAATGCTTAATACTCCCGAAAACCGAGTGTGCATCCCAACCGTCCGCATTCTGTTGAGGGGTGGCATGAATCATTATATTATATATATTCTATCTTCTCTTCTCTTCTATATTATTCTATCTTTATCTGCAGGTATTATTTAGTTTTGATTTATTTGCTGTAGCTTATCTTTTTTTGGGTGATTTGTTAATGTCTCTTGGTTTGTATGGCTTCTTTTATTTTATCTCTGATACAGAATTTTATTTTTGCTTTTCTGTTTCTTTTTAGAGGAAACGTTAAATTATTTATTAACATATTTCTTATTTTTGTTTCAATTTCAGTAGTAATATATTTATTATTATAATTTATATTATATTTTTGTCATTTTTAGCAAACAGTTTTGTTTTTCTTTTGTCATTCCTCTTTATATGATTGCAAATTTTGCAAAAAAGAAATGTCAAGTTCGTGATCAGCGCACTCGATCACTAAAAAGATGAGGGGAGCAAATCAAATTTGAAAAAGTTGCAAAAGGGGTCACCCTATAAGCACGTGTACGGGGTGCCCTCAAGTGCCTTTGTCCGCCATTGTGGCAGAATCAGGCCTTTAGGTCGCTGCAATCTGGTAGGCTGGTGTATCCGCCCTTACAATGACGATTGAGGCTGTTTTGACCGAATCGTATTTACGACCTGCACGTGCATGGGGTGCCTTCTATGTGCCCCCTCCATCATTGCAACCGACCCACTCCACCGAGAACACTGCATGCTGGCAGGCTGGTGCATCGGCACCCACCATTATTATTTTAAACTATTTTGGGCGTGCTGGGATGAAAACCTGCACGTGCACTTGGTGGATTTCTCTTTCGCTGCGTCCGAAGCATACCTTTCAGGATGTTGTGATTTGGTATTCGGTCCATCCACACACACCATGGTGATATCAAGCCTTTGGGCCATTTTGAGCCTAAGACCTGCACGTGTACGGGGTGCGCGCCTCTTGCTGCCCCTCTTTATATACTTTTGGGGAGGTCCTTGATCCCCCCATGTTGAGTTCGTCTCCCCCAGTGGTGCCTTCGGACCCTCAATGTTTACCCTCGGCCCCCAATGTTTTTGGCCGCTGGCGGATCCAAGAGGGAGCAAAGCGGACAAGCCTCCCATACCGCCTGAAATTGGCAATCAAATCGACACGTTTCCAATTTGAAAATTAAATCTAAGCAGCTTTTACAAATAAATATTTGTTTGAAATCACCTTTTCATGCATAAAGAAGTGAAATCCGGTGAGTTTAATATATAGGTGTGGGACTTTTTAAGATTTGCTCCCCAAACCAACTTTTGTGCCCTTCTGGATCCGCCTTGTCTTTCGTAATGCGACTTGCTGGGTGTATTTGTAACCCCCCCCCCTCTCTGATATCTGGAACTACTGGACTGATCTTAAAAACTAAAACGGCATTCGATAGCCCTGCAACATTTTTTTAAAAGAACATCTAATATTGCTTACCTCAGGGTCACCGATGACGTTACAGGTCACGTCAAATACAAAATGGTTGATCGTGTCATCAAGGTCCGATGGGTGGAATTGTCACGCAACAATGTGATATTAGACGCATAAAAAGTTTATAAATTGGTAAAATTCGTGTATCAAGCACTTTTAAGTGCCATTCAAAGCCATTAATAACCTTGGGTCAGGTCAAGGTCATCCAAGGTCACGAGGTCAAATGGCAGATTACGATCATTAGAAGTCTTAACACATGTTTATGGGTTTGTTTTACGACTAGAATGCGAAAAAATACCTTGTAACATTTTTTTAATATAAATAGAAGTGAAAAAAATGTATTTGTATGAGTTGTAATGTTGTAGAGGTGGTCGAATTTTGTCTTTGGATCGAATTTTGAATTTTGTCTTTGGATCTAAAATAATAAATGAAAGTAAATTTCGAAAATCCGAGACTGCAGTTTGATAGTTAAGTCAATTATCAGTCATTTTATATATGACATTTAATTTATCGTCAAAAGTGTACTTTTGACAGCGTTTTCCGCAAACCCTTTTTTAAAAAGCAGAACATGACGTCATTCTGACGTTATTTCCGGTTGACCTATCATAGCCTCATCTTTTTTTCTGTCAGCAAGTGTCAAATGATGTGAAAGAAGTTACTGCAAATTTGGTGACAATGCCCCTGTTGGTTTAGGAGATATTGCCAAATAATGGGAGGGGCTATAAATGCCCCCCCCCCAGTAACTCGAGGAATAAGTACCTGATACAGGTTTCATTCGCAGTGATTTATGGAAAACCAAGCTTTGGATAAATTATTTACATCTACGAACTGTTGGCTACATTATACCAGTCTTCGTCACGTCGTACGACGAAACCGGGGAGAATATCGGTGAAACAACGCTTATTTTCTGTGTGAAATTTGGAATTGTCTCCTTTCTTTCGATCTGGAGGCATTGATTTGGAAGCCGTATTTTATCGCCGATTGGAGTTTTGGCATGTAAATCACCTCAGTGCTGTGTGATACGCGTGCAATTTCTCCTCGTACCCATGAACATGAATCATGACCGGAGTTTTTTTTTTGACAGTGGAGTGACGGTGTTAGAAACAAACTTTTGCAAGACCTGGATGGGAATATAATCGTAGGACACCGTTTGGCGTGACGCAGAGCGCAACACGCTACTATAGCTATAGCGTCTAGTAGCTAAAGCGTGAAACGCCATTGTTCGTCTCATATAATATCTCGACAGTTATTATGCTGTTCCAAGAGTAAAGCAATTTGAGAGAGAAAAAAAAAAACAAGCATCTAAGTCAAATTTATTTTAAGTTGAATGTTGAGTAACTGAGCCTTTTCGAAAATGTGCACGCGCATATACGCAAGTTATTACTTGAGATATTGGAGCGGCCAAAGAGTGACGCCCACACTGGATCCGCATTGCGTGAATGATGGAAAAATGATTATGTCATTTGTGTTTACGTCGACCTTATGTGACTGGTTTTTTTTTAAATAGCCGCCAAGCAAGTTTATCTGCTAATATTTTAGCCATAATAGTTGACTTAAGAAATCAGTTTTTCCCCCCAAGGCAACACAATGTTTTTCATATTTCACCATCATCCAACTCAATGCTCTACCAGTTGCGTCACTCTTGGCCGCTCCAGATATCTCAATTATAACTTGCTAGTAGCGCGTGCTATTTTCGAAAAGGCTCCAGTTACTCAACATTCAACTTAAAATCCATTTGACTATATAAAGCATTTTGTGTACAGGAGGATGACGGAGACTGCTTCCTCCCATTGCCGTCGACGGCTTAGCTTGAACTTTATACGACTGGTGTGTCTGCGGGCTTGACCTTGACTTATTCGTCAGTTCTACCTCAGGTAATTGGTTGTGTAGCATAGAACCGTGGACTTAAGCATGCTCCCGTGTAAAAAAATGCGCATGAATCAATAATTGCGATTCCGGGTATAATAGACATGACAATGACGGCGCTTTTTTTTTGTTCCGCGGGGGGAAAAAAGGCCCGTATTTTATATTTCTATGGAATGTTTAAGCGTGTTAAAAAACTACCAAGATGGAGGATTGGGTTCGTCCCCGCATGAAATCCTGGCAATACCGCAATATTGGTATTGCCACTGCCAGTCAATGGCATAAATTTCGAACGCCATTGACTGGGGGAGGGGATATCGGCTCCCGGTTACCTTTTGAACCAATAAGTGCAGTGAGACGCGCAAGAAGGCCTTCAAAAGCTCTCAATACAAATCATTTAAATGATGTTTGATGTTTATTTGATTGTGGGCAAATATCTGGTCAAGGTCAGGTCAGAAGTCAAAATCGAGGTATTTGAGTGTATGGGCTATATTTCCATCCAAATTCTTCGATTGCGACCATTAGCACCAAAAGTACTCTTAAAATTAACAAACATATCCCGCATGAGCAAAAGTGAGCATTTCGGCAAAGGTCAAGGTCAAAGTCACTATGGGTCGTAAATGAGCGCACAAATATATGAAAGTCATGCAACATATGTTCAATGGATTATTTTACACGGATAATTAGACCGTGATAGTCATTTTACCACTTAGCGACATTTTAGTCAAGTTGAAACACGTGTGTAGTGACGTCGCTGAACTCGCTATATATCGATTTTTCTCTCTCAACAAAGTTGCTTCATTTATGCAAAAGAAGACATTAAGTCGGTGCAAGATAAGGTACACAAAGTTTCACGTTAAAGTCGCTATTAGTTTTGAGCTATTGCGAAAATACGGCAGGAGAGGTATCCCCCCCCCCACCCCAGTAAGCGTTAGGTAAGCATTGACGTTTTACTAAGAAGCTAAGGGTTCTTAGAAAGGCTTCGCGCCTTCTGGAGGATGCAGACCGGCTAAAGAAGTTGGTTTGAGGGGCCGTCTGAGTCTGACAGAAGTCAGAAACTTATGAGATTTCGTCTGTTTGTGCATTATTAATTGGTTAAAAAATGCTCTCTTTTGGGCAAGTTGCCTATAATTATTGTGTTAAAATGTGTTTATTTTCTATCGATTTCGGTGTTTTCGGTAAAGCCATGACGCAGATAGGCTCCCCTTGGATCCGTCCCTGCCCCCCGCAATCTTTTTCAATAATCGACACCGCTGGAATTATGTCATCACTTGATCTTGCTCACTGAGTGGAATAGGATGACACGCGATTCAAAGGCCTGCACCCTCCTATTCCACCTGAAGCAATAACTAAAAAAAGTTCGACGGACGGGGTTGAAAATGTCACAGTGTGAATCTGCTGGCCAAGATGAAGCTCCCGACACGTTATTAGTTTCAATCGAAATGTGACAAGATAGAGGTGTGTATGGCTTGGTCGATTTGACGCAGATTGCACCGGATGACCTCAGGTCACGTGACATTGAGTTTGCAGAGCAACTGCATGGTGTTCAAGTTATACATATATCATTGGAAGCAGGTTGACGAGATGAGCATAATGCTGTTGAATTGAGCTATGTAGCACAATTACGCGCAGAGTTATTACTTAAGACGTGCTAATAACCATTATTTATTCGAAATACATAACTATAATAACATATTTAGAGGAAAACAAACGTTTCCACTTTTTTACAATCGAAGCTGTATGTATCGAAGTTGATTCTGGCATGTAAAACACATAATTGCAAGTGGCAATACTATTAAAAAAACGTGATTTACCCGAGCTGACGTTCAAATTAAAAACAAAAAATGTATAAAAATGATTATAACGTATCAATATATGTTTCATGATGATTCTGATGGTATATACCTACTTAGGTTTGTATGAATAGCATGCATTATATTGAAGATATTGTCCGCTGAAAATGGAAGTTTTGCATGACATTGCAAAGCTGCTCGATGTTGTAACTTGGAAGTCATTCGAAGGGACGAGGCTGCACAAATTGCACAGCCTGATTGAACGGCCCAGATGACCCCCAGGACATAGTTTTATCGAAATATGAGATATATGGTGTTATTTTGTGGTTCCTTTGGTCGATCTGCGCTGAAATACCCCAGCTCATTTATTTTCTCCAGAATGTCATGAAGCTTTCCTACCCGCACTGCTCATCAAATTGACGTGGCTCTGCTGACTGTTTGCTGACCACCGACCAGACTGACTTCTGACCGTGTCATTGTGAGACGTCACTGGCGATATCACCGTGACATCATGTCAGCCGGATAGACGACTCCTGAGCGAGCGAACGGCAGCATCGCTTTGTAACGTTCTAAGGTAAGGCCCTGACCGCTCTCAGCTTCATTGTTGACGATGCTAAGCAGACAGGGAAAGTAAGAAACGCTGAGAAACACTTTTCAGAACAGCTGAGGTTAAGCCCAGAACTCAGCTTTAATGCGGAAGAAGTAATGCGGTATAATCGTTATCTTCGCCGCTCGCGGCTTGACCATTTAGCGTCACGAGTGGTTACACGGTGAAGTGCAGTCGTGACGGCGCTCGTAAAACAGCGGCGGTGCCCGCTGAGCCCGTATCACACCCGTGCACCGTCACATCCGTGACACGAAGGTGGAGACGCGGAGTCCGGCCCACAGCGTCACGGAAACCCCGCCGGTTGCCATGGTAACCGGCGACGCACAATAGTACGTCGTGGGAGTGTGACTGATGCGGCCACAAAACCGGGCGACCGTGCTGAGGTTCGCCTTAAACTTGACTGCCGGAGCAGGGTTTCTTGTTACGTGACTTCGTATGCTTCGGTGAAGTGGATTCTGCCTCCGGTGCAGAGCTCATTCGTTTGGTTTGCAGGCGGAGCATGTCGGAGATTCCGAGTGGTAGTGCAGTAATTGGACCTCGTGCAGGAGTCTGACAGGAGATGACAATAAGGGGGCAGTGAAGGGGACAAGGCATCGGGAGGAGTGAGGACCGATGTACCGGCGTCCCCTCCCGCCGGTGAGTGGTTAGTGGACATTGGGTGACGGCGTCCCTCCCTCCCAGAGAGTGGTCATTGAACAGTGGACAAAGGTGTCCGTCAGTCCAGGTCCAGAGAGTGTCCAACGCCAGCTGCCAGCGGCCAGCGTCTCAGGGCTGAATTAGAGCGGAGAATAACGTCGCCCCGTCTGTCGCAGCGCGAGAGAGCGGCTCTCGTCGGCGGCACGCACCACCTGGCCCCGGCCGGTTCACAGTAACAAAGGCTTCATAGAGGCTCTGCTGCAGGCGATATGTCTCTGTCGAGGCCGTTTGCTCTCAATCCATCCATCCTGGACCGAGTCACATCGAAGATCGATTTGCGCGATTTATGCAATGTCCGACTCGACTTCTCGCCTAAAACACATACATCAAGTATTTAAAGTGCACACAACTGTCAAATATCATGGGCAGTAATTTCCGCCCTTATTGCCGGTAAGTGCACCTTTGTGTTTTCAATGTGTGCAGCTTCCGGCGCTTGGGAGCAGCGTGTAAGCAGTAGCCGTCTTAAGTGACGCTGCATTATGAACTGAAAATAATGGACCGACAATAATTGAGCGATTTATTACTAGTGACTAATAATTTAGAAAATCATAATGTCTGAAATTACACTGAAGTGCATGGTCCGTAATGTGACGGATGGGATTCAAACCTGTTTATTAAGTACCGGTTACCCACGCTTCATTTCATAAATAACCGCGCATTTCCCATTTCATTAATTCGAAATAGATACTTAACGCGTGAGTAGTCATTGTCATATATCCTTTGGCACAACCAATCTCACCGATTGGACACATACAATAACCCAAAAGATACCCACTTAAAGGTAGGTCGTGACTTCAAGCAGGGAAGAAATTAAATATTTGACGAAGAACAAAGATTACAAACATGATTAATGGGGTTACCTGGCACACTGTTTTATCAACTGGAGTAGTCTGCCGATACTATTTACACTGAGACGCTCGATTGACGTAAGCAGCCACGATTGACGATGGTTAAGCAATAAGGATGTCTATAGCCGTTTTCACGATGGCTTATTTTGCGCGAAATGTTTTAAAATATTTTAAAATGTTTTAAAATGTTTGAGTGGTAGCTGTCTTCACGATGGGCTAATTTGCGGGAAATGTTTTAACCCTTGCCGTATGGGACCGTAGGGTGAGGCTTAAAACATTTTTTCGACAATTTAGTCCATCAACGTGAAAGCGGCTCTACTAAAACATTTTTAAAACATTTTGAAATGCTTTAAAACAAAATAACCATCGTGGAAAAAACGGTTATAAGTAAGTATAGACATACATGCGTGCGCTAGATTCGAATCGATCACTTGTTTTCTTCTCGCTAGTTACCACCTCGTCTTAAAGTTAACTAGCTAGTTAACTCCGTCAAACTAAGACTAAGACGTTAAACCCGTCAAAAACTTGATTTTACTTAAAATTGCGTTTTAAAATTTAAAACTTTTGAATTTTCAAAAAATGATATCACATAAATCCATGGTGATTAAATGGTGTTTGATGATTTTTATGATATATAGGTAGTGACTCCCATAATTTATATGGGAGATATCGCCCGCTAAAAATTGGAGGTTTGAGCAAAATCGAATAATGCCTGAGGCTATAACTCAAACACCATTTGACGGATGGGGCTAAAAACTTCACAGCGTGAATCTACGGCCCATATAACCCCCGAAACGCAGTTTACTCGAAATATGAGATGCATGGTGTTATGACATGATCGATATGTCATGGAATGTCCCACCATTGATATTGAGAGGGGAATTTTAAAAGCATGAGATACATGCATTCTTATATTTTAGCACCACAAAAAAGATAAATGTGCCTAACAAGATTCACAAGATCCCATGACAAACTGATTTTACAGGATCCAGGAACCACAGGATCTCACGACAAAGCAGTTTGCCAGGATTCAGGATCCATAAGATTCAACGACAAATTAATCTCCATGATTCAAGATCCTCAGGAGCCCACGACGAAATGATCTTGCAGGATCCAGGATCCCATAAGATCCAAGATCTTGGATCCTAGGGATTATTGATCTTGGATCCTATTTTATCTTGGCCCATGTTTGATCACCTCGTTTCCAAGTTCTGCTTATGTGAATTATGTGTATTTCACACTTAACATGCAGATTCAAAATGAGCGTTTGCACATTCCTCTGCTTGATATCAATATTCGTCTATGAATATTCTTTGAACAATCACCTGGTGTGGCAAAATGGATGCTCTCTCGCCATGCATCAAATTGAGCCGAGCCTGAACATCTTGTAATATTAATCGCACACCACACCATAATACCCACCTGCCAGTGTTGATGTGATCATTGGTGAGGCGGTGAGAGGCTGGGGGTTTCAGGCGGACTTCTTTATTGCATGATTTCGTCCAAGGTATGACCTATGACGATGTTAGGCAAATATGAAATTAATTGCTAATTATTTCGAGTAATATATCGTTCTCACATTAATTACTCAAGTGCATGCTGGAAATTAAATGAATATATCCAAAGCCTTGTCAAACACGCTAAATGTTTGTACCAGGTTCAGGGTTTCCCGTAATTATTTTGGACAGGGTGGGCATTGTGGCGAGGCAGGTTTATAATATGGGTAGGGAGCACATGCGGCTCCAGAAGCAGGGGCTCCAAAGGGTTAAGCTCCAAAGGGAGGGGGCAACATGTTTTTTTGAAATTCCATTTTGCTCCATGGTCTCATGTCCTCGTGATACCCCTTCGATCTAATTATAACAAAGTAGTGTTTAAGCCTTCCAAAACTTCAAGTTTCGCGCCTCATGGCGGCGCAATTGTTGTGTGGCTGTCAATTTCTTCTCAATATTACTACTTGTGACGTTTCAGGACAGTTATGTACATATTTTTATTATAGACCCTACATTAGCAAAATCCTGCTTGTACGTACACCTTGCAACCGGCGAAGGTTGGCAGCGCCCCAACTCCTCAAGCTGGTTGAAACAATTAGGGCTATCCAATAGTAATAATGTATCAAATAACAACCTAGTACAAAGGGAGCTAAACCAGTTGTACCAGCCAGTGATGTTCATAGGCAGTGGTGGGCACGGTTTCGCTAATTCGCTAACCGCTAATTAGCGGAACTAACTTTTCGTTTAGTTAGGATTAGGTTTTCCGCTAACTTTGAAAAACATTAATGGACCAATTAGCTAACGCTGAATTTAATTCCGCTAACTTAAAGTGTGTTAAAAAATACCTTTATTAAGTCATCCTTATGTGTAAGATTGGGGTTGAGTGGAGGTAAAGAAGAGGGAATGACATGGACGGAGTACCCTTCCGCCTGGGTTCAAATTATTTGAATTGCACTAACAAATAATTATATGATCATCTAATTAAAGATGTGTGTATACCTTGATCCTCATTTGATCTTGGCATGCTATATCTTTTTGGAAAGCTCTACATGTAACCACTAACCTACAACATTAACATTTCAGCTCTCTAGGTCTGTTTTAAAGGGTTATAGAGCAAAAGAAGACGAAGCAAAATTGATATTATAAAAGTTAGCAATTAGCGGTTAGCGTTAGCTTCCGCTGATTTTGTGAGCGATTTAGCGGTTTAGCGTAAGAAGAGTTTTTTTAGGTAGCTGATTAGCTATAGCGAACCTAGCTTTTTGGTTATCTGTGCCCACCACTGTTCATCGGCATTATTTTGCTTGGTTAAAAATGCAGTATATATCCATTTGATATAAAAACTGTGAATCAAATAAATACATTATTCATCAAATCCAGTCAGAATAATTGTTTGCGCCGCTTCGAGGGCGAAACAATCCATTATTTATGACTCGTCGTTACTCGTTAGTAGTGACGCACGTTAGTGACATATTTCAATAACTGAATATTTTCTCTTGTTATCAATTTGCAAAGGCTTCTCGGCTTATTCCTGATATTTGAGAGGACTCTCTTTGATTACAATGGAGTTGTGAGGGCACCTTGCCAGGCGCCCCTCTGCTCAGTTCTTAGTCTGTATCATTTGATTTGCTGCTGACTGGAGTTACCGTGGCCCGAACACGAAGAAGTAGCTGCGTCCCAAGCAGGATCTAGCGACCACTGCGGGGGCAGATTCTGCCCCCTCCCGATGTTTTATTTTTTTTTGCTTGCCTCTTTTACACTGTTAAGTGTAACGTCTCGAAACTTTAATACGTTTTCCATAATTGAATTACGCGTGTTGTGTCAAAATTTTGACAAATTCGGCCGCGCAGAGGCAGTGCCAGATTCCTGTTTTAGGGAGGGTGTTACGAATGCAGTTTTGTTGCGCATCCTTCCTTCGTAGTTTGCGGTGAAACATATGTATCATACATTTTTCACTCTAATATGCAACACAAATAGGTACTGGGGTTGTACATATTTGTGGTAGAGACGCACTCAGGTACAGAAAATGGGAGGCGGTACACTCCATGGAATTACGTCCAACTTCAAATTAGCAAGCTGATATAAATAGTTACGTGTATGGTGCTCCCCACCTTGTTTACCTGGATGCCTATGCACAATAGCCGTTTTCACGATGGGTTATTTTGCGCGAAATGTTTTAAAACATTTTAATGTTTTATAAAATGTTTTAGGTAGTATGCTTTCACGATGGAACTATATTGGCGAAAACATGTTTACCCTCGCCCTACGGTCCCATACGGCGAGGGTTAAAACATATCTCGCAAATTAGCCCATCGTGAAGACGGCTACCCCTGAAACATTTTAAAAGCATTTAAAAGTTTTAAAACATTTCGCGCAAAATAAGCCATCGTGAAAACGGCTAATATATTACATTTAACAATTTACAGCAAATAATGCGCAAATGTAATGTTCATATGGCAGGGGCGTCGCCACGCAATTTTGAGTGGGGGGGGGGCGGACCCATGGCCATTAAGTCAATACTTTCCAGTCTATCTGCCGCTGGCGAACTCTATTGGCAGCTAGTCGCCCAAAGTATCATATGTAGGGTGAAACGGATTTTATATTTTAATCTACACCTCAAACTCTTTATGGAAACCGATCTTCATGGAAATCTTAGGGAAACGCCGAATCTCGAATCCGTTGCTGGCGAACTCTATTTGCGTCTAGACACCAAACTATAATATTTAGGATGCAACGGGTTTCACCATGTTAATAAGCACCTTAAACTTTATTTGGGCACTGATCTTCATTGAAATCGAAGGGTCCACCAAATCTCGAATCTGTCGCTGGCGAACTCTATTGACGTCCAGACGCCAAACTATCGTATCGTATGTAGAGTGAAATGGATTTGACTATGTTAATCTACGCCTAGAACTCAGAACTCTATCTGGAAACAGATTTGCATGGAAATATAAGAGATCTGCCAAATCTTGAATCTGTGGCTGGCGAACTCGATTGACATCTGAGCTGTGGGGAGGGGGGGGGGGGTTGCAGACGCAAAACTTTGATATGTAAGGTGGATCAGATTTAGTTATGTTAATGTCACCATGTTAAAATACGCCTGGAACTCTATCTGGATACCGATTTTCGTGGAAAACTAAGGAGTCCACCAAATCTCGAATGTGTCGCTGGCGAACTCTATTGGCGTCTGGACGCCAAACTATCATATTTAGAGTGCAATATGAATTTCACCGTATTAATATACGCCTAGAATGATAGCTAGAAACCGATTTCCATGGAAAATGAAGGGGTCCGACCAATCTCGAATCTGTCCCTGCTGAACCATATCGGCCTTTAGACGCCCAACTATTACATGTAGTGTTAACCCTCTCCCAGGTAGGGCAAGATCACTGCGTGTCTGGGTAGGGGGTTGGTACGACCCTCCTTGGCGTTTCGCCCCTAACTGAGCTGGAGCTTCGATTACAAATCGAGAGTGTTGCTTGTGACGAGCGGAAGCCATTAACACCAAATTTTTGTTTTGTATCTGGGTGAATAGGTGACTTCAGAGGTCATGTCAATGACCCATATGTCATCAAATCGAAAATGTGTGAAAATTGAATACTGATCGAGCCAAAATGGTGAAAGAACATCTTAGTATGCTTAATACATGCCGAATTCGAAATCGGCGTCACAAAATTACCTAAGAACTGCAAAATTTTAAAAAAGGTCATGTCAGGTCATCCGAGGTCAGTGACCTCGGTTGACCAGCGGAAGTGCATGACCCCAGTGGAACGTATACATATATAAAATGGATCCCAGATTTGAAATAATAGTCGCAAACCGTCCTAGAAACGGCCAGAAGTTAAAAAGTTATCTATTTCAGGAAAGCCACAACTGTCACCTGGAAACACCTATGCATATGCTCCTGAACAACAGACACTCGGAAACTGCACATGTCACAAGGATTGATACCACGAGAGGCCAGTTGCGCCTGACATGACCTTGAGAAGCAGGTCATAGGCCACGAGTTATGCAAGTTAAAATTGGCATTTGTAGAGTCTGTGTCAAATTGTTCAACAGTAAGGTTCTGATAGTTTCAATGCGTTCGGCTGATACCTAACTACGTGAGTTATTTTGGAAAAACCTAGGGGGGCATCTGCACCCCTCCTACCCGGGCGAGGGCTAAACAGGTTTTACCATGTTGATCTACGTGCTCTGTTAGTTATGTCTGTAGATTTGTAAATGATTGTAAGGGGTCCGCGAATCTGTCGCTGAATGTTTATGTTAATCTTTCGCATGTCTTCACACATTATTCCAAATGCTTTCAAATACAATACAAAAAAGTCAGCAGAATAAAGGACACACCCGGAACATGACATCCTTAAATCTATCTGTTCTACAAAGCCAAGTCACAGTAGATAGTAGGTACCTATCCAATTTATGTTGTTAAAAAAATTGTCCGCATCATTTTGAGCGATGACAGAAATACTTTGCAAATAATGTAGATTCTTAGCCTAAGTACCTATCCGGTTTGGATCGAGGTTCTAGCGGGGGGGCCAGCACCCCCACTTTTCGCCACCGGGGGGGGCTGCCCCCCCCCCGGTGGCGACGCCCCCGGTCATATCGTCTCAAACAATCACGAACAGCACATATTTGTTATAAGAAAATCCCCTCCTCATTTTACATCCCCTGAATACGACTATGATTTTTCATTTTGGTACTCGTCTTTTCATATATTGCAGACCTGTACATTTCAAGCTTAAAAACACATATTGCATGAAAATTGGTCAAATCACATGGCCTTAAAGGGAATAGTTCACCTTTAACATAGGGTTTTGAGTTGAGATAGCCAAGTTGTGGCGCATGCTCGAAAAAATGACTTGTGACTTCACAGTTTTCCAAGAAACCCTTAATTATTTAATATTCAGTCCTAAAAGGTTCGGGACCGGTATACCCGGTTAACTCTAATCGCTGATTGGCTGATTTTGGCTTGAGTTGACGTCTGATTATGACGCACAGATGACGTAAGACCCTGGGGAAGTGTAAAGTGCTGGGCAAACCATACCTGTTTCAGTACCTCATTATTTTTTGGCAAGAATGAACTTTTGTCAGGTAATGCTATGCATAGTGTTTGATGTTTAAATCTTCTATAAAACATCTTTGCTAAACAAGTTGGTAGCGTACGCGTAGCGTTCAGCGCTGGCCTGAACGTTCAGGCTCGCGTACAAATTGGTGATCTGTACCCACTCCCCACTCACGAACCCACCTCGTACAGTACGCGCGTGCCGCTGTTTGATGGGGCCGCCCGCGGCGCAGCCTCCCGCTGCGGAAGTGATACGAGCCGACCGCGGACGGTACGGCCCAGTGACGTGTAACCGTGCATGACCTGTGACACATAATCCCAGACGAACATTCCTCCGGCCCCAAGACACGGACAGTGAGCGACGATGGCAGACACACACCTTTCATAGGTGAAATCTAATAGTGACGAATACTACTTAAAGCAAGTACTGTGATGGTTTTCACACGGCGTGTATTTTCGGCATCTTCAACAAGTACTTGGGCAAAGTACCACAATGTATACGACACGATTCCTCACTAAATCGATGACTCGTTGCGTGCTTCTCAGCCAGCTGATTTCGCATACTTTTGAAGGAAAAAAATATGAATTATCACAAAATAATTGACATTTAATTTGCTTTTTTCCGCGTAAATATCGGTTTCTTTGGACTTACTAGTAATGATGATTACTTAATTTTTTGGGCTATCTCTTTCATCATTTCTGAGCTTTTCTTCCGTGGTTTTTTCTTCAATGTGAACTATTCCCTTTAAATGACATTTAAAAAAATTATTTTGGCTCCCTGGCCCAAAATTTGTAACAAAAAATGTTTTTTGACAAAAAAAGAAAAAAGAACCTTGTTCATGATAAATCGAATGTTTTCATCCCAATCCGAAATCGTCGATCGGTTCTCGATGATCTCGGGGGGGGCAAGATATCTGCCCCCTCCCCGCAGGTCAACGTAATTATTGCTGCTCGTTGGGAATAGGGTTAAGTTTTCACTGTCTCTACTTTTTTGCGTGGATGTGTTGTTTTTAACTTTGCATCTTGACTGCTGGAATAGACCGTCTTGCATGAAAAGGCACTGTGATCGTGAATACAGATACAAAATGACGGAAAACAATGAAGCATATTAATTATATTGTATCTGAATTGAGAAAATCCCATAAATCACACAGTAATGAGGGATAGTATTTTCCAGTGCAGCAGTTAGGTATAGCAGCGACTGTGGCTGTGTAGGTCTGGGTGACAGCTACCAGATCCATAATGAATAACTATAATAACCGGACTCCGAATCCGTAGGTTTTTCCTCTGCGGTGACTTTTCCATGCGCATCCAAATGCTTCCAACAGGAAACATTTACCAGCCAGAATGGTTCCTTCGTTGCTGTTTGGTCACTAAGAGGTGACGAGGGATTACGGATACCAATAATTTCATAGTTTACACTGGGTGGGCAAATTCTCACGACTGGGTGGGCACTTTGGAGCACTGGGTGGGCATTTGCCCACCCAGTTCCTTACGTGCGGGAGGCCCTGGCCGTGGCCAGGTTCCCGCAACACTTCACCTGCACCCTGATGTTACTTCCACCACTGTCTATTAAATATACAGGACCTGCATTTCCCGGGTCGGCACCACCAGTATCGGAATTCACTGAACAGGACAAACGTTTCCAGGCGGCTGGGCGCCTTCCACTTGGCCGGTCACAGTCTGTCAGGGTCGGTTCCCATCCTCAGCATGTGGGCGTGTCACGCGAGGAGCCATGCTATGTCTCCCGGCACCGGCACTGGGACCCGGGGAGACGGTGCAGGGGTGCCGGAAGTGGTGCGTGAGAGCCGCCCCGCTGTGTCGAGCCAGGAGCGGCCGCCGGACGTGGCTCCGGCCGCAGCGGTGTCGGCCCTGTCGGCCCCGCCGGCACCGTGCCCCGCTGCTGGCCGTGCTGTTGTCATGGTAACGTGTCTCGTCACTGAGCCGCACCTTTGAGTTGTGGAGGCGGGCGGCGGGCGGCGGGACGGATACCGTACTCTGGCGGCGTGTGGCGTACTCTGGCGGCAGGCGGCGTGCTCTAGCGGCGGGCGGCGTACTCTGGCGGCAGGCGGCGTGCTCATTGCGCACCCGGCGTGCTCGGCCGTCGTGCCCGGGTCAGCGCGGACGGCCATGTCACTTCTGACAGACATCAGTGCCCCTAATGACAGCATGTCTCCAGGTATGTGGTCCCCGCGCTGTCCCGGCCCGCTGCATGTGCCGTCTGTTTTCCGCTCGATTTTTTGAGAGCTGTCTGACGTGGATGTACCATGTGCAGAGGCTGGAACGATCCGGGACACGCGAGCTGTCAGTTTCTGATGGAGCAGCGCCGTGACGAACTGCCGGTATCAGGGTCATTTGGAGGGTATTGGTGTCGTTTAGCAGAAAATGACTCATATTTAGATAATTTGAATAATTGGAGGACGCCCAGTGAGGAACTGGTTGCATGCCACCTGTGTTTGAAAACTGGTTGAGATGTGAATTATTCACCAGTGTTCTTGATAGGTGTAGGTATATTGTTTGGCCATTTACAACAACACAAATATTATGACTGGACAATGACCACCTGCGACAGATAACGTCATTTACAAAAGCCAATTGAAGATTTGAGGTGTTGGTATGAGACGCTTATCGGGAAGAACGCGTTGATCAGGTTTAAGGAGAACGAATACCATCTCTGATAGGTGAAGTTGGCAACCATGCCTTGCTGCAGGCGCGCGCTCAACGCGCGCATGTCGAAACCCTTGAGCCATCTTACACCACCTTCAACGGATCATCTCCCGACATCATCGCTATCGCTTGCACGGTGTCGTTATGGGCCGCCGTTACGTTCCTGTTGCTCGATCCCAGACCCGTTGTGTGATGGACGTCTGCGTCGCCGGGAATTGTGCTCTCTCTATCCGTGCCGAGCCGGGCTCACCTGCAATTAATCGCGTCATTTTATCGTGGCGGCGCCTGCAGATGTGATTTATCAATTTCTCCGCCGGTGATGCCGGCATCTGGGTAAACAATGGGCGCATTACCGGTCGGCTCATGGCGGGCGTGTGTCTCGCGGGGTACGGAGGTCAGCCCGGTCCGGGTCGCAGGTCACCGCTCTCACCCGTCCGTCGCAGCCTGACAGCCCGCTCCGGTCGTCCCGGAACGCGGTCGTCACACGGCCGAGTGCTGAAGGTCGTGTGACGACCGCCGGGAATGTTCATTACACCGCAGATGCCGTCCTCTCTGCACATGGCTCTCGTAATTTATAGGTAAAGTATAATTGAATGTCTCTGCTGTTTTGTATTTCTTTCATGGTAAAAGTCGCTTTTAATCCAGTATTTGGCCAGCTAATGAGCTCACTCGATGTGATCAATTAGCCATTGTGTTGCAGCCTCGATAGTAATGTTGAGGGTCAACAATGAGCTCAAAGTAATATAACATACAATATTTCGTTTAATACAACGCTCCAGTCACGTCCTGACCGGTATGTGGTATGTGGTATGTCTTCTAGCCAGACATATGATCAGCATGAACTAAAGATGTCATTTGAAGTCTCTCAACTCGTTTTACTTAAGTAAATTGTTACTTTTTGCAACTTCCTTTATTACAACTGTTACGAATTACCACTTTTCTCGTCAAGACAAGAGCTTAAAATGTATGTTATTATATGTGATAAAAATCCGATAGTCAATGAGGACTCGCTCTGCGCTTCGCGCTCGCTCGTAATGATTTGGCACGAGACCGAAGGTCGAGTACCATTTTTTTGACACCGAGACTGGCAGTCATCTCATGACCAGCAGAGTTCAGAAAGGTATTTATCATACCGTAGTCAAAAATGTTTGATCCCCTAAATGAAAGAGCCTTCTAGAGTGCAGAATAACAGTGCAGAATACATTTTTTTTACACTTTTATTCTGCACTGTTGAATAGGGCATTTAACATGTAACCCAATGAGAAGGTATGAGAAATTAATTTCCCATACATGCAGCATTGAACGTCTAAATGGGGAAAGCCAGGCATTAAAGATAGCACGTGCATTAATACCACACTTTTGGAGCATGAGAGAAAATAGTGTTTAAATAATTTTCAAGGAGGTGTGGTATAACATGTTTCCCATACATGCGCATTGCACGTTTAAATGGGGAAAGCCAGGCATTAAAACTAGCACCGGTGCATATACCACACTTTTGGAGCATGAGAGAAATAGTGTTAAAATAACTTTCAGAGGGTGTGATATAACAATGTTTCCCGCCCGTTGCTAGGTTGTCCCGCCCTCTGCTAAAATTCTATGACGTAGGTGATGACGTCAATACGATGACGTAAAGAGCATATGGTATGCTCCCTTCCTGATTATAGAGTGATCTGTCTCCTTCCTATGCTATGTTTGACCCACCGCTGATACAAACTTTCGATATCGTGATTTTATTCAATGTCAATAACCAAAACACACCACAAAGGACGTATGCACCTTTTACAAGAACGTATGCTACCTATTACAACTATGCATCTATAACAAGATGCAGCCTATTACAATATGCACCTTTTACAAGAATGCACCTATTACTATTACATATGCACCTATTGCAAAAACCTGCGGAACGTATGCACCTGTTTTTGGGGTCCAAATCCATGATAGTCTTGTCTTGTAATCCCAATTTTTGGCATTCTCTTCGAGCTTGTGGATCCAGTAGGCTGTCTTCTTAGTTGTCTCTTTGTTCTTAGTTGCATCTATCTCTTCGTGTGACTTCCTCATCACGGTTTCAAGCATGTCATCCTCTACATATTTTCTCCTATAACTTTTAACAAGATTAAAGTTTAAAGTTTGAACGTTCTGGTTCAGACATGATTTGCTTTTGTGCCAAGCGCGAGCCAAGCATGTATGGAAAATAACTTCCGAGCGGGCTGGCAATTTAAATACTCTCATCGTTTTTTTGTATCAAAGTACCATCGGACCTACCGTCCCGGTACTTTCGATAAAAACAAAAATATCTCGTGAGATCAATAAATTGTCCCGCATGCCCCGGCAGGAATATAAATTGTCCCGCCCGTTACTATAGGTGTGTCCTGCTGCTAAATCTAGTGACGTAGGTATGACGTCATACGATGACGTAAAAGAGCATTATGGGTAGTGTTTCCTTCCTGATTATAGA
Organism: Semibalanus balanoides; assembly: GCA_014673585.1. Lineage (NCBI taxonomy): Eukaryota > Metazoa > Arthropoda > Thecostraca > Balanomorpha > Balanidae > Semibalanus > Semibalanus balanoides. The sequence goes on along the minus strand of VOPJ01004117.1, from coordinate 47,932 downwards.
GTGATCTGTTTCCTTCACTATGCTATGTTTGACCCACCGCTGATACAAACTTTCTATATCGTGATTTAGGTATTTCATGTCTAATAACACAAAACACACCAACCAAGGACGTATGCACCTATTACAAGAACGTATGCACCTATTACANGTGGGAGACGCCGGGGTTGTTTGCGGGTCATGTTCAGCGTATTTGGCTGCGTTGAAATTCGATTTGGATACACCGGAGTATTTTCAGCATGTTTGCGACGGTTCAGAATATGTTTAATCAATTGGCTAAATGTAAGGTTACCGCGACCTCAGCCTGTGGGAAAATTGCCGACCCAGGTTTGGTGAAGGAATCTGTCTCTCCATGCGAACTATGATGAATGTCTTGTGAATGAAGCGGAAACATGCCTGGCTGAGTTTTGTTCAGTGGAGTCTGTCTTGTCTTACACGACGACGAGACATAAACAGTTGATAGTATTTTGAGACGCTTCGTCGCTTACATGCGCTTTGGGTGTTTTGTTTCATGAAACATTCATGTCTCCAGACAACAAAAGATTCTCACATTTGTGAGTTGTAAACAAACATCCACGTATGAATATTGATGAAAGTTGTTAACAAAAACCCTCACACACCATAAGGCACTGGCGACATGTTCATGGGCGAACCAAGGATTTTACACTCTGAAACAACCAGCTCAGCTAAAGCTATCTAAAGCGGTGCTTTTCTTGGGCATGAGCTCCTCAAAACTGTTAACTGAATATTCGTTAGCTGTTATCTCTATTACAGAAGCTCACTCAATTATCCAGAGCGCTTTCATCCCCTTTCCACCTCTAAGTCCTTATGCATCATGACACTCGGCGTTCTTTCCCCGTCGTCCGCCATTTCACATCTCCCACGCAGTCACATTTCGCGTCACATTTCACATCTCCCACGCAGTCACATTTCACGTCACATTTCACATCTCCCACGCAGGCTGTAGGCTACGCGTGTCTGGCAGGCTCCCGCACCTCTGACGCTCCCAGTCCATCACCGGCAGGCTCCTGCGATCTGCGCTCTCTCTATCGGCCATCTATTGGCCTGAAACATTGGCGCCGGCAGCAATAAATAAAAGTCTCGACACCACGCCTGACAAGTCGCACTTGAATTTGGTATTCAAACCGGCGCGCCGCCGCTGCCGACGAGCGACAGAGTAGCTTTTGAAACTGACTTAATGTGATGCCAACAAATGTTTCAAACCGAATTTGAGATGGACATCGACTTGAGTAGGCCGTGGTGCTTGATGGGTGTTTTTATCGGCGCGAAGGTAGCATTAATTTCGAAATTCGGGCGTCAGTTTTGTTGTTGGCGCCGGCCGGGGTGTCTCGTAGGCAGGGGAGCAGCGCTGTTGAGCGCACTCGTGTGAGCCGACACTGCACGGACACTTTGTACTACGGTCGCAGATTGGAGGCTGAAGGATGCGGCTGTTTCTGCTGTCGGGGTACACGACTAACAAGTGCGTCGGGTCGTTACGCAACGCGTCAGCCGCGCACGCGACCTGGCGAGTGGCGGCTGCGCTGGTCTCGCTGTAGAGAGTACTACGCGGAGCCAGATGGCTCATTTAAGGTGTAGTGCACCCTGGTGTAACACGGAAATCGAAGAGCTCTCAAATGGATTCGTGCCATAACGAGACACTTACGTTAATGTGCGAAGCTGCTGTCGGTGGGTGGATTGCGTTCAGCGTTAAGTTCAGCGCAAGGTGCATGCCGTGCGAAATTAATAAATGAATAATAATACACAAATGTAGAAATTAATGCTACCTTCGCGCCGATAAAAACACCCACGTGCATGTCTTGATTTGATTTAAGTTGACTCAGCACTGGCACTCACAAGAATTACGGCACATCGAATACTAGGAACGGGACATACGCTTCTAAAGATTTGCCTGGTTATGTAAGGGTAAATTAACTATCCACCAATGCTAACAATCGTGTTGTTTATTTTCAGCCATTTTGTTTGAATTCGCTTTGTTATGGGATCAGTACTTCATAGTACGTTGTAAATATCTATATTTTCCTTATATCTTTCTTCCTACTCTCTGTTTCAGTAAGACATGCATTCTTTTCTGAGCTCACCAGCGAGCATGTAGAGTGTAGACTGTAGAGCTCCGCACTATGTTGCAGAGAACAAAATGCGTGACAATGTTTACAGCGTTGGCTAGACCCTGTTCGTTAACATGCAGTAGCCCATGCCGTAGGAGCAACAGCAAGCCACTCCTCGGGCCAGTTCCACTCCCATTCACCCATCATTTACCCGCTCCACTGCCCGTTTCACCACCTTGTCTTACCAGCTTCGTGCGCCCAGTGTCTGCCGTCACGACACGGGGAAGGGAGGGTGAAATGCGAGCAGAGACATAGAGCCATTACCGGAGGAAGAGGCGCCGAGTTGGTCCGACCCACACACCCCGACCGGACCCGACCGGACCCGACCGGACCCGACGACCCACCCGACCAGGCCTGACCGGACCCGACCAGACCCAACCAAGCCTGACCGGACCCGACCGGACCCGACTGGACCCGACCTGGACCCGACCGGACCCGACCAGGACCGACCAGGACCGACAAGACCCGGGCCGAATTTCTGGACTCGGTCTGACCGACCAGTCGGGCCGTGGTCGGACAAGGTTGGACGACATGGGACATGTCTGAGTGTCCGGCAGGGTCGGAGGACATGAGCCATGACTCGTGTGTGTCACAGAGTCGAAAGACAGGGGTCATGTCCGGTGTGTAGAGACAGAGGGATAAGAGAGCAGCGCCGAGCCCCGGTCGGAACCGGCTCGAAGATACATTGGGCTGCCTGCCTCAGAGACAGGGACCTCAGGGACAGGGACCTCAGGGACAGGGACCTCATGGACAGGGACCTCAGGGACAGGGACCTCAGGGATAGGGACCTCAGGGACAGGGACCTCAGGGACAGGGACCTCAGGGACATGGACCTCAGGGACAGGGACCTCAGGGACAGGGACCTTAGGGACACCTCAGGGTGGGTCAAACGGCCAGTCCAGAAACAAGGACAGGGAAGCCTCATAGGTGTATAGACAGAGGATTATCGAAACATCACTGATGATACATAAGATATTGATAGCAGTTAGTCCGCATAATTAATGTTTTTGATTCAACAAAATCAAAGATGTGATATGGCTGTGAGTACGTGATGAAACAGTGGTATAATATTTCTTGAAAAGTTATACATTGAGCCATAGCAAAGGCCTTGCAGTGATATTGCCGCCTCACCAGTGATGCATAAAGCTGCCATAGGTGTATAAGGTATAATAACTAATCACCGAACCTAACGTGATAAGATAACATTCTGAAATTTGCAGTGTGAACGTCTTGGTTGTAAATTTATTTTACATTAAACCTATATTAGCATGTAATATAGGTAGGCATACATAGGAATTAATATGATTTTCCTCGACAGAACAGTAATATTAAATCAAAAATATATTTGGTGAATTTTCGGCCACAGGCCACTCTAAAAGTTGAAATTGACCTGTGACGAAAATTCACAAATATGTTTGAATAAATTTTGTACTTTCGTCAGAGGAAAAGGTAAATTTAATACTGTATTCTACTATAATACTACGCTTTCCCCTCGCAGAGCACCACAACGTTTCTATATGAGCACTGGGTGTGGGGCTGTAATAGCCACAAGCTGATTGTGGATGATCCCAATACACGTCTGTCTGGGTACAAAGGAATAAACACGCAACGTTCTCCTGATCAGTTACTCTGGTGGGAATTTAGCATATAATCATGGGCCAATACATTCAATCACAATCATGATTATACCAGAAACCTCAAGTGTCATTTCACTATAAACCACACGCAATTATTACTTTCCAGGCATTATCGGAATAACTACGCCTCTCACACCTAATTTGGCCTATAAGTTCACCAGCAGCAAACACTTTGGCCAACCTCACCTCCGAACTCACAATTCGAAACTCAGCAGCTTCTCCTCTCCACTGTCCAGTGTCCACTCTCAGCCAACTCCTCTGGCCACTCCCTCCACTCCAAGTCCGCTGCATACCACCCTGCTGCCACTCCACGCTCAAACCAGTCACCACCACCACTCTGTCCGCGTCTCAGCCAAGCCCTCCACCAGCCACCGGTCTAGCTTCGCTCCAGAATCCCTCGCCGTCGTTCGGCGTTCCCCCTTTGGTTCGTCACTGACTCCGCCTCTGTCACCTGTCAATCTCCCGGTGCGGCCGCGAGATGGCTTCTAAATGATGTGTCCTCTTTGTTTTGTGCCGTCCGAACATGGTTTGTCCATTAAAACCGCCTGTCTGGAGGCCTTATCTGAGGGCATAAATTGTGGCGAGACAGCAACCCTAGCGGTGGAGACCTGTGTGATGGTCTCTCTCTCTCTCTCTCTCTCTCTCTCTCTCTCTCTCTCTCTCTCTCTCTCTCGCTATCGCTCTCGTCGTCTCTCGCTCTCTTCGCTCTCTCGCTTCATCGTCGCTCTCTAGCTCTCTCGCTCTCTCGCTTCATCGCTGCTCTCGCTCTCTCGCTCCTCTCTCTCTCTCTCTCTCTTCTCTCTCTCTCTTTCTCTCTCGCTATCGCTAATCGCTCTTCTCGCTCTCTCGCTCTCTCCTTCTCTCGCTCTCTCGCTCTTCGCCTCTCGCTCTCTCGCTCTTCGCTCTCTGCTCTCTCGCTCTCTCGCTCTCTCTCGCTCTCTCTCTTTTCTCTCTCTCTCTCTCTCTCTCTCTCTCTCTCTCTCTCTCTCTCTCTCTCTCTCTCTCTCTTCCCCTCCTTCTTAGTTGTTATATGTTCTAGTGTATCATCTCTCGGTCATAAGACAGGTCAAGCATACAGACAGTCGGCCAAGAAAAGATGGGCTAGGAATTGGGATATTAATTTCTGGTTACACTCCGTACTGTCTCCACCTGCCACCATTTTGTGTGCAAACGATATTCATCTTGCCTGCGCAGCGATTGCTATCACATTCCCAGATCACTAATCTCGCGATTTCCATCTGGCTAAGTGCCACATAATGAATCATCTCAGTGTCTTCGTGTCTTGAGGCCTTGTCATGTCGGAGTGTATTCGTTAGCTCGGTACGAAACCTCCACTTAACATGATTGTCATTTGAGCACTTCCCTAATATGGTCTCAGTCCGATTGATTGCTCACTCGGTGGTACTGATTATCAAATGTTGACCACATCTTGCAGACTGTAACCAACTTGGTGGTGATCACCGAAGGAACACTCAGAATAGCTGTCCCTGAATCCCGTCCGCCTCCATCTCTGAACTGACTGTCACACAAACAAACACCACAAATTAACTCAAAACGATCTGCACCTCCACCGTCTGCCTGTCCCTGTTTGCGTCTGAGGCCGCCATGCTCATTGCTCACAAACAGCCTCTTCGTTAGTGAGAAGGTTCGACTCACAGGCAGCTGCTGACCCCGACAACTACCCCAGCATATCACGCAACCACATAACCGCAGGCGGGTTTGAATTTTTCCGGCGTAAAACTCCCTCCGGAAGTCGAGGTCAGCATTTCCGGCCGGATCAGACGTCAGGCGACCCATCAGGGTGACCGATTGGTGAAAGTCGATTTATATTCGACGGCAGTTCCAGCGTGCCACGGACGGGTGATGCCCGGAATACGACGGGCGAGTACATGCGTGGAGGAAAGTGGGAGGACTGCGGTCGCCCGCAGCAGCACGGGGCACCGCTAGCTAGGAAGAAAACAAGCTCTCAGCTGCACCGCAGACTGGCCGCACCCGCAGACGCACCCGTACTCAGAGACATACGTTTATGGTGTATTTTACGAGTCACAACCGCTACCTTTCGGTAGTACAGCGGATTGGGCATGTGTTCCTTGCAGCATGCAGTGCGGTTGCTGAACATTGCTGACATTCCTGCTGCAGGTTTGCTGCCACAACTACCTACTGGCAGAGGCAGCTGGGCTGCAGCAACACCAATCAAACGACAAAGCCGCAGAGCAACTGTCTTGTAGTCAAGTAACGCGACAACTTTAAAAGCACCACGCCTTTCCAGGGCGCCAGCAGCTTCTGTTCCCCGAAAGGCACTTTTATACACCATGCTGGTTCACCGTTTTCATGCTGGGCGTACATTTTCAGGCAAGGAGGCTGCCGTCTGGCTCCCGCTCCAATCTCGCCTCTCCGGCTCCTCGGCTCCCGACTCCCGACTCCTCGGCTCCCGACTCCTGACTCCGGCCGCCGCCGCAGGCGCCACAGGCGCCCTGTCACGTGACAGCAGTAGGCGACACCGCTAGTTCCCTGTCGTGCCACGAGATGGCACTAGCTGCTCCGTTGCTAAGATGTAAAACGGTCGCGTTGGACGGGCGTAGCGTAGGGTATAGGAGGCCCGTGCGGTGCTCTAAAGCAAGACAAATGTCATCCGTCTAGCGCGATGGTGTTCAACAAATTTGGTAATGTGGAGAAGAAAAGGAACCTCCTAACAAATGTCAAAGTGGTTTGGTAACTTTTGCTTGCCTTGAACCGTGAAACCTAATTAACTATCGTATAAAAGCGGTGCATGTAAAATTATATATGTATTTCAGGTGGGAGAAACAGAGCATGAATGTTTTTCGATCATGCATCTATTTCCTTGCTTTCTCTATTTATGTGCCGATTTCATAGGACTGAGCCAATTGAGCTCGAAGACGTATCTATTTCGCAAAAATAAGCTAGAAAATGAAATAAATGTATCTTCCTTATCAATTTACAATATATTTATTATCAATTTTGTCCGCAATTCTTGTCTGGAACCTTCTGGATACTATGCATACCTATAACTGTGTAATTAACTATATAATAATTGTCAATAACTATAATTACCATAGAACTGCAAGCTATCGCTAAAGTTATCGTTAAACGATATGTTCAAAAGAACAGTTTGTAAGTTTCTTGTCCCTTCAATCATCAATGTCAATATTAAATGTAAATTTTGTACTCAATTTTACCATTTTGCACACTCTGTTGCCTTTTAAGCAAAGCATTTAAAAATAAGTTAGGATCGATGCTTAAATTCCAGCTGAAATCGGAAAAAAGTCATCGTTATTTTGCATTATAAACGTGCGAAGCATTCTGTCTATCGCACGTGCACGCACTTGGAAGTTGGATTGACATATTTAAAACCTGTGCATTTGTATGGCCTATTTGATCTCACGTCGATTCAGTGTCGTTCATTTCTTTATTCGACAGCACACATAAAATAACTAAGAAAATGTTATTCCCTTTCACCCAAAATATTGATCGTTTTGCCACATAACTAGTAAAGCATGCATGGCATGAAGCAGACGGAGCAAGTTATTCAGGGGCGTAGGAACTCACTTGAAGTTGGGGGGGGGGGGGCAAAAGGCATTTTGAAGTCAATTCTTTCCGTGCAACGTCCATAGGCGTAATGTAAAAATCCGATAATACATGTTGGGCGGGCCAGTTGCCCCCCCCCTGCCCCCCGGCTCCTACGCCTATGGAGTTATTTCATTTGTGTCCTGCATCTGATAGGCAAAAGCATTGTTGTTTGTTGCAACAGTAAAACAACACTTACCTGCACCTTTCTGTGGCATTTACTTATTTTTATTTCTGATTCTCACCTGTGAAGATGAATCCGAAGTCAAAGCACGTGCTTATCATTCGGCCGGTATTGATTTTGTGTTTATTTATGGATGATGACAGTTTCTGTTGTTGTGTCAAATATTTTCACGTAGCCTATACCTACCATGTGTTATTTTACGATAAAATTAGCAGTGTATACTTTTGCATAATCGGTGCAGTGAAACGGGATTTATCCCTGAAACACACGCATTCAAGCAATCAAGCAAGCAAGTGTGCAAGATGAAGACGGATTTTGGCCCATCTGTAAGACTACGTTCGTTAGACCCTTAGACCACTTCGCGGTCTCACTCACTCCGTCTGAATAAATAATTGATCAGCTACTATCCATTCACCCTACTCGTCCTCAAGTTCGTGCGCTTGATACAATTGAGGTAAACTGCTCACTTCTGTGACTTCATAACATTTTGATTATGAGATGCAATGCAATGCAAGGCGCTGTTTCTGTTCTTCTTTTTTGAATAATGTTTCAGGACGAGGGAGACCACCACGTTGGCTCCATATTGGTATCGCCTTCAGTAAAATACTTTGTTACCGAACGAAGCGCATTGCCAGAAGTGAGTTTCAGTTCACCGGCATGAGTGCGTCTGTGTATTATTCAAGTCCTGTGTGAGCAGGAAGTCATCTGGTTTGAACGTGATTTCTGCGAGTACCTACCTACTGTCTTTAATAAATGTTGTTCTCAGTTTCTGACATTTCGTCTTTGTATGTAGGTTTTTTGTCCATTGGTTCTTGTGTTTGGCCGGCCATTCATTGGCGCACTTTCCAACGACTTTACAACACTAAAACTGTTAACAAAGTCAGTCAATCGACTTCGTGGTAGTTGGCAAACAAATGCTCTGAACAAGACCTTAAAGTTTGCTGGAGATCTATGCACCCATTTAGGCAAACAGAAGCATTCCCACATCCCCCGGAACGTTTTTCAGTCGATGATAGCCTAACTATCAAATATAGCAGTGTTTGATCGTATCATTGTCATTACTTGGGTAGCCCATGGACAACACTCAATCTTCCATTAGCCTGCATCTCGATCACATAGCCGGCCCACCTTCTTCAGCCCAGTGCCTCAGATGCCATCTCAACATCACCCGAGTCCGAACCGGTCACAGTAAATAACATTGACCACTTCATCCGCGGCCAGTGCGTAGTGTACTGCTCGTAAGATGCCTATCTCTGATCCTGACGCCCCGTAAAAGTCCGGATCGCCCGTTACGCTGGCTCCAATTACCGCATACGTCTGCAGTAAGGCCGGCCGGGCCGATGTAGGGTTGATCTGAGACGATGCATCTCCCATGCTGCAGACACGGAGACACGAAACTACCGCCGGAGAACTGAGGGTAGAGGCAGTGACATGTGCTACTAGTGTCTGCAGATAGAGACATTAGTGGACAGTGAGAGTGCGCAGTGAATGTCAAGTCGTAAATGGTGAAGGCACTTAGCGTCGCAACGCGTTCCCAGGGTTCCCAGGTGTCTGCTCGGTGAAATGTGGCTGGAATTCGGGTTTTTGCGTGCATGTCCAATGACTCTGTTAATGGGCATTCCCACGGTGACGTAGTTGTACTACATGCATGCCATTGCGACCCTGTCTGATGAATAATGCAGAAAGTAGGGAGATTTTAAACAGAAGGTAGGTATCATTTTAAGCTGACCGTTTTAAGTCACAAGCCTACTTGACATTATGATGAAACGAAAGGATGTTATTAGGAGATTGAGGTTGATAAAGTAGTTATATTTAGTCGAAACTATCTCAAGTATCTGAGGTTCCATGGTCGCAATTTTACGCCTTGACGCTTTCGAATGTCTTGCCTCATGTAAAGAAAAGCTAAAGGCCGAATTATATTCAGAATTTGCCAAATGACCTTTATCCGTCACGCAGCACGCAAGTGCAGCGTCATCACCGAGCGATCGCGTCGCACTTCGTCCCAACATCATGTCTCCCAGGTCTCTGCGTTCAGCAACGTCATACCCCCCTCTACCGTCCCCCGCCTTGCGTGTCGTCCAGTATGGCGCGGCGATGACAAAAACGGCGCAGCAGACGCGCCATTGGTCGCCGCAGCGTCTCCGCTCCGTACTGTCGGTAATGCTGACTCTGCTGAGCCGATAGAGACGATGACCGCAGCTCGCGGCTCTGTGCTGAGGCTAATAAGACACCTGCGACCGGCAGCAGTGAGGAATGCCCTGGTGGCATGCATAGGAGCTGTTTACACCTATCTCAGTGACTTGCAGGGTTGTCGGTTTGACAGAGACAGTGGCTGCATTTTTGGAGGTTACGGAGGGTTCGAGTGCTGCCTTTGAAGCAAAAGTAGTTTCAAACAAAGATGGCGTAAGTTTGAATTTAATGTTATTATATGTTAATTGTGATATAAGCTGAACAGTTGAACTCCGTTGTTACTGACATTTTATGGCATATTTTGGCCAATCTATGGTTTTGAAGCAACGTATACACTTTGTCTGGTGAATTATATAAACTGTAATGGTAGTGATCAATATATAACTTATCGACACTAGTTAAGGGATCAGTCAGTGCTCCAGTTAGCCGCCATTATACCCTCTCGGCCACTGGGGAAGCCACTACAAAGGGATGCCGACGGCCAGGGTCCGCGAGCGACTCCGGCGGGCTCCGAACGGTAGCGGAAGCGAGCTTCTGGCGCTCCCACAATTTAGCCGTCCTAATGACTAATGCATGACATGGTTTACCCGTGTTTGCTGATTTATCCGGGCCACGGAGGAAGCCACCAATTTACTCAGGTATCGATAATCGCTCGCCTTTTCATAAGAAGCCCCACGCTCCCGGCCCAGTGCAAAGGTCAAGTGCCGGCTGTCGTCTTGAATTGGATCTGAGGAGTTGGAGTGGGGAACCAATGAATTTCCTTCACTGTGATAGCAACACAATGGTTAATTTGGGGCATGTTTGTTCTCACGGAAGTCAGAAGAAATCCCGTTTGAATATTTGGAAATGTCGAATACAAAATCTAGACCCATCGTACTTGAAGGGAATATAGCACCTTTAACATTAGTTTTTAACTGAGATAGCCAGATTGTCCGGTGTTCTGAGAAGCCTCCAAATCTGGATTATTTCCTTCTAAAACGGTCTAGTTGCTGAGTTTCAACGCAAAAAACGTTGGGCATAATTGAGCATATTTTAAAAGGACAAATTTTGTGACGTTTCGCATACGTCATAAGTAGTTACTCCACTGTGATTTACACCGCACTTGTTTCGCTATTTTAACCGTCCGCCACCGAAAAGTATCGACTTGGTCAATTTTGAAATTATTGTCAATTTGTTTTCAGTTTTCCTTGGATTTTTATTTGAAAATAATGCCGACACTCGTATTGAAAAGGAAAACAATTGCTGGGTGACCCGTGTTGATAGTTGAAATATTCTCCGCAATAGAAGCACATGCACTATTGGGTAACATTAAAGCATATATACATTCTGGTGTGGTAACAGTTACAAATAATTATCTTTGTCAATTGTGGACCGATTTCCAATTTAAAGTTACCGGTAGATACTTCGTGAGAAGACAAATGTGTTGATGGATAGCTGGTCAGTGTTCATGCGATATATCAACAAATATGTTGCATTTTTTATGAGAAGCTCCGTTTTCCCCAAAAAACATGATTGGCCATAACTTTGTGATTTTTCATTGGATTTCCATTAGAAAATAATGCAGATACTCGTCTTCAAAAGGAGCAACTGTTGATGGGTGGCCCGTACCGGTGAGCTGAAGTATTCCCCGCAATAGAAGCATATGCAGTACTGACTAATAAAATTACTCAATGAACAAATCACACAATGGGCAAATTCACTCGGTGTGGATATAGTGGTAAATATATATATATATATATATATATATATATATCTTTGTCAATTGTGAACCGATTTCCAATTAATAATTACTCATAGATGCTTCGTGAGAAAAAAATGTGTTAGTGGGTGGCTGGTCAGTGTGCATGCAATATGTCAACAAATATATGACAGTTTTGTTTGTTGACGAGAAGCTCGGTTTTCAACAACAAAAATGTATATTGGCCATAGCTTTGTGAATTTTCATTGAATTTCCATTTGAAATTAACGCAGACACTCGTCTTCAAAAGGCGCAACTGTTGATGGGTGCGCCCCGGGCCCGTACCGGCTGCTGCAATATTCTCCGCAATAGAAGCATATGCACTATGCAGTACTAACTCAATTAATTACAATGAGGGCATACACTCTGGTGTGGATATAGTTTTAAGTAAATATCGTTGTCAATTGTGAGACAATTTCCAATGAAAAATTACCAAAAGATAATTAGAATAGACCTTAGTGCAAACATGTACACATTTTAATCGCGTCCAATATTATTCGCGAGTCGGGAACCTGCTAACGCAGCTGCTTATGTTTTTTACATATCTGATTCAAGGAGCGACTTTTGCCGTTCGATATCTACTTTGGACGTCACAACTCGTTTCGGTGACGCAAGACTGTTGTGACATCACTTGTATTTTTTCTTCAAATTATAGCAAATCACGATTTTTTATTCAAATATTAATGCGAGAACCGTAATCAGGGCACTCTTCTCCATCATTCTGCATACTTTTCCCAAGATGCCATATTCCCTTTAAGGAGCCATAAGTCAGCCGAAACTAAAGATATTGCTTTGAAATTTGGTTTGGGTATCGATCTTTCTTGGTTCTCTAATAAATATTCAGAATTTTAATATATGTATAGATATTTGATGAAAAACGGATCTGCGGAAAATCTCCACACAACACACACACACACACTATCAACACACACACACACACACACACACACCACACACATATATATATATATATTTATAATATATATATATATATTATATATAATATATATATATATATATATTTATATTTAGTCCGAACGTTTTGCAAGGATGTCTTTCCGAGGTCAGGACCCGCGCTAGGCAGAGCTTGTTGCGCTGGTTCTGACCTCACCACCCGATCGCGCAATTCCTGTAGGCCGGCAGAACTTAAAGAGTAATGATAACTTCCTAAGCATATTCAAAACTGGAATACATATTGGAGAACGAAGTATGGACAATACAAAAACCGAATTATAAAGAAATAGTTTTGAGTGATTTATGGCTCCTAAGTATGATGAGTCTGGATTTTGTATTTGACATTTCAAAATATTTTTCCTGTGTTGTGTATTATCCGGTTTTAGGCATTGATTGTTGAATGGTTTCCTGGAAGGAGTACAGCTGTTATGTGCTTGTTGTAAATAAACGAATTTCTTGTGAATTAACGGGTGGAGAATGTAATATGGCAAGTTCAATGCCACACCAACATTTAATTATTTAAACGCAAATGTATTGAAACATATTGTCAGGCTATGGAAAAAGATATATAATACCCTTTGGCCATTCCACCTTTGGAAACAATTCTCCAATCATGCTTGTGATGCTCATTTTTGAAGTGCTCGAATGTCTTTGTGTTAACCAGTGTGATAGACAGAGCAGAGACAGAGTACATGAATCGAATCACACAAATCAGCATGTTTTACAAACGTTTTAACGAATCTAGTGACAGAACAGAACGCTGACATCGAATAACATCCTGTATTCGTGACCTATTAGCCTAAAAATAGTCTGCATCACCGGTGTTGCTAACATTAGATGTGCCTTGCTGCCATGGCAATGACTTGAGTCACCATCTACAATTATTTCCGGTATTGATAATCTGCGGATAATGTCATTTGTACAACCATGCTTGGATGCACAGATGTGCACAAAGGTGACATAAGTCGTCGCATTAGACGATTTACACGTTTGTCGGGGATCAGCTGCCACATTGCGTTGGTGTCGTGTTCTGAACATAAGTCAGGATCACACTATAATACTAACCAGCTGGACGGGATTCAGACGTCAGACGCGCTGGAATGTTCCGAGAACTTCTTAATGAAACATAACCTAGATTAAAAAGAGGCAATTGAAAGCACAGCATTAATTGCATTCAACATGTTTAGATTCATTTAAACTGTTAGCACCATGACTGATATTTTTTTATTTAAGGTCTCAGAGTCCAATTTTCGGGATCATTTTCCCGATTCAAAATTGACCACATAAATAATATTGAAGTTATATTGCCATATTATATTTCCATATATTAGCAACAATGCCAGAGCCATTTGCTGCATAGAAAAGACCAAGATCATATTTACCCAGGAAATATGATCCTGGTATCTTTGCACTATTTGTCGAACAAGTGATGAAACACAGAACAAAAACATTTGAGGTTGATCTAACTGGCAGCAAAGCATGTTTTCTTTACGGTACGATTTGTATCGATTCATCTTGTTGTAGACATTAATAGTTTCATAGTCCATATAATATGAGTAACTCGTTACTGAGTTGAATTTTAAGAGTCAACAGTCGTTGAGCCCTTATGACTAGAGACTTAATAATGTTATTGACAGTAATTCAATTATATTTCACACAAGGCTGAAAAAATATGAATATGTTCAATGGCATTCATTTAAACCAGGGCTGCGGAGTCGGAGTCGGAGTCGGAGTCGGAGTCGGTCGGAGTCGGTAAGTGTTCCTTCCGGGCAGTCCGGCAGTCGGAGTCGGTAGTCGTGAAACCAATTTTGACCGACTCCCGACTCCGGGCTGGCAGGTGTTGGCAGTAAATGGGCATCGTACGTTTCAAGTAAGTATTTGTATTGATCACCAATGGCGATGACTGCATGATTCTGAGTCTTAAATTTTCACTAAGTTTATTTCCCATAATGCCATGAATTTTATCTAATAATCCTTTTGTGTATTCAGTATTTACCTAATGGGATGTAAAAGAGACAGCTCCTATACTCAGGGGATGTCTTCGGTCGCAGGTCAAAAATCCCCACTCAAGGAATTTTGCTGAACGATCATAAGAACCGGGTAGAATCGGTAAGGCCAACTCAGCTTACAAGCAATTTTAAGCTTGTCAGCTTGTTGAAAGTGGCCTCCCTCTCTGTTCGTTAAGATAAAATATTCTCTTTTCCCACAAAAATGTAAGTTATTACTTGACAGTCGATAAACAATACCACACTATATTGTTACTATTCTCAAAGTAAGATGTCCTAAGGGAAATCTCACATTTTCCCACAATAATGGAGTTATCACTTGAAATCGATAGACGAGACCAAAATATATTGTCAAAATCGTCACATTTTGGCCTGCACTTCCCTTCTCGAAAGATATTGCAACTTTAGGTAATAAGCGTTCCACGTTTTTAAACGACTGGTACTTGCAGGTGCTTGCAAGTACTTTTTGTCCTTACCAATACTGCGGGCATCTTCCCGTTTTTTTTTGCCTTTTTATTAATGAAATTTATTGGAAAATGTATTTTTTGCTCTACTTCTTGTGATATATGTCCGTAGAATCCTTTATAAGCTAATACCATTTAATGAACGGTAACCAAATAGCAGTTAAACGATGCACTTTATGGCGGGTCTTTTTTTAGTGGTTGCGACTCTCAATTTTTTAAAATTACTTAATATATTTTGAACATTAAGGGAATTTGGTAAGTTTTGATTTTCTTGTTGTATAAAACACAAGCTTTATGTATCATGAAAGATAGTCATTTTCCCCCAAGAATAAAAACAATAAAACAACGGGAATAAACATCAGAAGCTCAATCGAGCATTTGGACATACGCCCCACTTGATTTTAATTTATGTTTGGCGATTTGTTTCCACGAAAACATTGTCCAGCGTTGATCAATTTGAAACACCGTCCCAGATATGGCGCGGCTTCAAATATGTGGTGGAACAGGTTTGCTCATGAGTTTCAACTAAAGTTATGTACTTGTTTTTAATTTTTTGTAAATTACAACTAGAATAAGGAAATTATTTTTATTGTTATATTAAATCAAATTAATACTCATTGTGATATGTCTCCACAATACGGACTAAACAAGAAGGATTGTCGTTGCTTATACCAAATTTGTCTTTCCCTTATTATTTCCCTTCACGCGTTCCACACTTTTACCAACCGGTACTTGCAAGTACCTACATTTCGGTTCATCATCTAACTGAGGCTTTGCGCGTATGGGCTGGCTGAGTTACAATGGAGCTGAGAGAATATATTGCTTGTCATTCAACTGCTCATGTTGGCATTGTGGCGATATAACTCAGTATGCTCCCGTGGGATCCCTATCAGAAGAATGCCTATATATATTCTTGCACGATAAATCTGCATGTTTTCATACTACACTTTTGCATTACTTATGTAGTCGTCATTTTTTCGCGCAATAAAATGGTTGTTGCAAGAATCTTTAAGCTCTTAAACTGCCCTAAATGAACGCTACTTAATTATCGTCTCTAAGAAAAGTGCAACAATATAGTATCGAGAGGAGGCCGGATTGCCTGCATACACTTATCGCATTTGGGGACGACGATATCATACAACCGATTCGTTCTCTAAAGATATAGGCAAATTTGGGATGGCGGTATGATTCTCTGGAGCTGTGATCAAACACGCCTGGGCGACCTCGGCGTTCGCAATGGTCGCGAAGTCCGGGAGTCTCGGAGTTAACCGGAGTCGGAGTCGGAGTCCGACTCCGGAGGGTCTCTGAAGTCACGGTGTAGTCGAGAGTAGTGCAGTACTTGACTATTACTCGTAACTCCCGACGCACCTGCCTAGCCGCTCTTGGACTGTAACTACTTTATATTATTGAATTTATTATGTACAGAAATAGTCGTCCTACATACAATTTTTGTAGGGATAATTCTCACTATGAGCAACAACCTGGTGCGCTCAAACCTTGGAGAGAGACTATAAAGAAGTTGTCCAGGAGAGAGCTAGTGATGAGCCAGATATCCCGACTTAGATAGAGCCATTAAGGCAAACGAAAGTCAAGCTTTCCCAAATTCGAGACGACATTCATGCAGCTGCACACTCCACATTGCAACAAGTCTAATGAGCCTTCTCTAAAGGAGTTTTAATACTGTCAGACCACATCGTCTTCATTTTTATTAACCATTAGTCTCTTGTGAATTCGCATGCTAATTAGACAATAATTTTGACGCTCCGTATATCACATAATCGGCAAAATATTTCAAGATATATCAAATAGATAACGAGGTCCTAGACGTCGTATACACATATAGTTGAACGCAGACCTTGTTTCGGACAGTCAGATATACAACTCGAGAACATTGTTCTTGAGTTCTGTTAACTTCTCCATTACTGTTCTCTTCTAGTGATACTGAATCCTCAGCGATAAAATCTCGCAAGCAAGCTACCAGCCATATGTGAACTATTCGACCATGCTGGGTTCGAATAGGTGGTCGAGACTTATCTCGCACACCTATAAATACACGCTCTGTGATAGTATCTTCTTTTAAAGCGCAAAATAAATAATTCTATAGAGCATTCGGCTGTATAAACAAGACAAACGAGAGGGCCATGTTGTATATTATATATTCCTTACTCATGTGCCGCTTTCATGATCTGCTGAGTATTTCGCCGACTTTCAAACATAGGTAGGGTCACTATCGGACCTAAAGGACGGCGAAAGAAGGTGCGCTAATCCGAGCTCCGGCTGGGTCGTCTCCCCGACCGGTGGATGGGAGCCTGCTACGCTCTTGTTGCGGGGGCGATAACCGCACTAACTGGAATGATCGGCGGGGCTTAATTCTAGCACGATAAGGCTTGCTGACACTTAGTAATTGCGACTCCCTGTTGGACGATTCTGCCTTCTATTCGGGCTCAGTCCTCGAGGGTTTTACGGTTAACTCTAGGACCTGGTCTGAGACAATGTGCTTAGTAGGTCCGTTCTGTTTTTGTTGGTTAACCCGCCATATTAAAATCGCGATCACTTGGAAATGGCATTTCAACATAATGCTTATATTGTTGAGACCATCACTCATCCTTTGCTTGTCTATATATGTACAGGCTCATCAACTAGACAAATGTTCTAGCGACTACGGCTCAAAGTTACAGTGCGATTACGTCTTTTGTCATAATATGTATACTTAAGTTAGTTATGACGTAGGTCTACAACTTAAATTATGTTATTAATTATTCTGTAACAATAGGTGCTCGCAGCTTCAGTTATGATAAATGATCTACAAGAAAAGAATCTAATGAGAATGTACCCTATGCTTGTCTGCTTTGACGCGGCCGGGACTCAATAACCAGCACCCCCCCTGCTAACGAAGTTTTCAATATCGTTGCTCAATCAACACTCTTTAACAACATGCGGTCGTATTCTTTGGCTAGAGAATTGCTGGCAGTGGCTTATTGAGGTTAAAAATTATATTCAGACGTTATAAGCCTGAACAAGATGTCGGGGTCACTCTGCGGATGAATATGGTCAAGGGTTTTTGTGAGGTGCGCATAATTGAACTCGGGTGTTTCGAGGATATGTACCCGTCATACAGGTGGAAAAACGATAAATATTAAACAAAAATACTACAAATAGAGTTTTGCAGCAATTTGCAAAGGAAAAACATTAAAGATAGAAAACGACAATGACTTTTGAATGGCAATCTCATATTTGCAAAGTTTTTTAACAATTTTTTTTAAATCCCCTCCCCAAATCAAAGTTATTCAAAACCGGAATATTTGCAAGAGAACTAAGCATGGATGACATACAAGCCAAATTTCAATGCAATATATTTTATTTTGACTGAATGATGGCTCCCTAAGTGTAAGAATCTTATGACGTCATTTTTTAATTATTTTTTGTTGACTTTTTTGACCAGATACGATATTTTTTTCTGAGAAAATCGTTCAGAAATTTACCTTTGTATTGAGATTGATCAATTTCTAATTTTGAGGTTTTCTGATCGCTATTCCGAACGTGATCGAGTCGAGGCTTCTAATGCAAATCGCTCATAGCAATTATGATCTAAGGTGACGATTTACGTGCCCTGAAGGTAATTAATTAACCTAGACCTAAAAGTAGATATATTATCAGATAGCTACTTCAACGACCAAAATTTTGACGCTAATCAAATCGTTGTATTTTCAAAAACTGTAATAATCACGATAAACAGAACAAAATCACTATTTTTGGAGGGTGGTCGATTTTAGGTCGTTCAGTTGACCTAGAAGTTGACCTGAAACCTAAAAATTGAATACCGTTTGATTCCGCGCATGACGAGCAACATGCTGCTTTTTTTACCGCGTTACTCTATGTTGCTTGCTTTGGGAGTTAACAGGGGGGTCTTGTAAGGACCACCCCCCGTAGGGCGAAGGTGAGAAAAGCTCCCGTAGGGCGAGGGTAAAAATATATTTATTTCACGGTACCTCATCGGATAATGGCTAAGAACGTTGTTTTGTTCTAAGCTACTATCTGATGAAGTGATGTGCACGAAATATAATTAATTGTTACCTTTTTTATTTTTGTGCATTATCAATAAGCATAGGCTCATTTTAATCATTCTGTATATTCCTACCGTGCTCACTGGGTGACCCCTTTTGCAACTTTTTCAAATTTTATTTGCTCCCCTCATCTTTTTAGATGTTATCGAGTGCGCTGATCAACGATTTGACCTTCTTTTTGCACAATTTTGCAAATCCTTAGAGGGTGCAAGAACAAAATGTTTGCTTAAAAATGACGTATATTTATAAATTTTTGAATGATTTACTCTGAAATTGACAAAATAGATGTGTTATTAAATAATTTAAGTCTTCCTCTTAGACAGCAATACATTCTGGTCTGTTTAAGGCCTCAACCGACTTTTTACACCCAAACAGATTGGCTCGCAAATACCACTTTTTCCTGAGGCAAGTGCGCATTAATATAGGAGGCGGGATGTTCAATTTAGTTCAAGTTCATTGCCACCCCCTCAATAGTGCGGGGTTGGATACCACCCCTCGGTTTTTCGGGAGTATTTCACGAATTAGTACCATACTTGTGAAAAACTAAAAATGTGAAACTTCTACTCCCTATGACCCGTGACCTATGACCTGTTTCTTAGGTAATGTCAGGCGAAACTTGCGTCCCGTAGTACCGATGCTTGTATCTATGCTGTTTTCCGTTTGTTTTTTCAGGAGCAAACACAGGTGTGACATTTATGTTTTTATGGTTTCAAAAATTGATGGTTTCCCTTATGATGAGCTTGGTTGACCATTAGCAGGGCGGTCAACCGCAGTCCACTGTCCTTCGTTGACGCTTAAAATGTCTTTTTGGTCTCTGGTAATTGTAAGAACATTTTGTGTTGCTAAATTTCAAATTTTGATCCATTTTACATAATCATAAATGTTAAACTGGGGTAACGCGCACCCACTTTCATTAGGTCAACCGAGGTCAGAGAACTCTTGATGATCTTAAGACGTTTGACTATGAGCTGTTCTATCGTCCATTTTCGTACGCCCAATGTTCAAAGTGGCACCGTTTTGCATCATTGCATGTAATCTCATGTTCTTCCTCGATGTTCGAATTAAATCTCAACAAATGTACTAGATTTGGATCTCACATCCGGTGTCATTGGCTTTTCTCAGAAGGTCACCTATGATACCAGAACCCTCCAAATCGGGGTATCACGGTTTATTTTTATCAGCAAAGAACACACTCGTTTTAAATTAAAGCTCTATATAAATTATGAGCTTAATGCCAAGGGGTCTCACCCCCCTCCCCTCCATCCCCCTGCATGGTCACTGACCATGCAGGGGGGACACCCTGGCATTAAGCTCTAATTATCTAGAGATTTAGTTTAAAACGGACAGTAAGTTTTTTGTGATAATAATAAGCCGTTGATATCCGATTTTTAGGGTTCTGAGTCATAGGTGACCTCTGAAGAAAATGCCGAATGACCCGGATTGTCATCAAAAAAAGATGCATTTGCTGAGATTCAATTCGAATCGAGGAAGAAACCATGAATTAAAATGCAATGATGCAAAACGGTTGCCACTTAATAAATTTGAGTAAGAAATGGCGTAGAAACAGTCATAGTCCAAAACGTCATCTACGAAATCATCAGGAGTCTGTGACCTCGGCTGACTATCAAAGTGGTTAACCACAGTTTAACATATAATTATGTAAATGGATGCAAAATTTGAAATTAGCAACACAACCATGTCCTTACAAAATGCCCAGAGGACCAAAAAAGACATTTAACGAACGAAAGAAAGTCTAAAAAAAGACAAAAGAGGTCACGAAAGAAAGTGACTGCGGTTGACCGCTGCAAAGGTCAACCTAGGTCTCGGTCTAAGGGAAACCATAAATTTTTGAAAACATAACAAACATAAATGTTCAAACCTGTTTATATGCTCCTGAAAAACAAACGGAAACTGCATAAGATACAAGCATCGATACTACGGGACGCAAGTTGCGCCTGACATTACCCAATAAAATGGTCATAGGTCACGGATCATAGAGAGTAGAAGTTTCACATTTTAAGTCGTTCACAAGTATGGTACTAATGCATGAGTTACTCCCGAAAAAACCGAGTGGTGGCATCCAACCCCACAGCTGTTGAGGGGGTGGCAATGAACAATTGAAGCTAAATGCACACCCGCCTCCCTATATTAATGCGTACTTGACTCCGGAAAAATGGTATTGCGAGCTATCTTTTGAGTGTAGAATGTCGGTTGAGGCCTTCAACCGACCAGAATGTATTTCTGTCTAAAAGGAAGACTTTAATTATGTATTAACATATCTATTTTGTCAATTTCAGAGTCAATTATTCTAAAATTTATACATATATGTCATTTTTAAGCAATTTTTTTTTCTTGCACCCTCAAGATTGCAAAATTGTGCAAAAAGAAGGTCAAATTCGTGATCAGCGCACTCGATAACATCTAAAAAGATGAGGGGAGCAAATAAAATTTGAAAAAGTTGCAAAAGGGGTCACCCTAGACTGCTCAGTCATAGCATTCAGTTTTGTAAAACATCAAGTGCAACATTTGTATAATATGAACAAAAAGCACTCGTAATCCATATTTGTAATTCGCACCTATTTTCCAAGCATCGAAACTACTTTTCAGATTGTTTTCGAATGCGTTTCTCATTCTTTTCATCTTCTTGAAGGTTTCACAAATAAATTCAGTCAAATGCAACTTGTTTTCACCTACCCGAGTATTTCGCTAGCAGGGTAACGGGTGATTACATACACAATTAGCTAGCCATTTAATAAAGTATTCGTTTAAAAGAAACATTCCGCCTTAAAACCAGAAGAAATCGTTCAGAAAGATTTACAGAAGCTAGAAATGAATTATTTTCTTACTAGTAAGCCATACAAATATATAGTTAAAGGGATCATAAGACCATTGTTCTCTTTATTGGAGGTGGCAATGCAGTTTGGTACACTATGATAAGTTATATTGCAGATTTTAGTCATAAAGCTTGAAAATGTCTCTAAGTATACCAAAATCACGTTCAAACTTCGTTTGTGTTCCACGCAAATAAGTGCTTGCAATTGGTCGGCGAGCTGCCATCGTCAAAGCCGTAGAAATACAACACATCAACCCGTGCCTTTTCTTCCGTATCTCATGCAATGATTATTGGTCCCAAATAGCGGGAAAAGGCAACATTTGGTTATTCACTAGTCGTTGCATTACTCAGTCCATGCAAATAAGATATAATGTCATTCTTAATTACTCGGACATCCAAGATCATTCCAATAAAAGTTAACTCCAAACGTCCCGATCCGAAGGTTGAAGAGATGACCACCGGCCGACCATTCTAAGCCTTCAAAATAACAATTAAAGGTATGCAGACATAATTCCTTTGGCACTGTCATGGGAAATCAGTTGAAGATGATGACTTAAAAAACCATTTGCATTATAGGCAATATGATTCGGCTTATAACCGGTATGCATCGTCCTGCTTCAACATCCGGATCGAAGTCCATGGGTCTGTTTATAATTTTTAGAAGCCGTGTTGGGAAACATTTCGACGATTGCAGCGCACATGATCGGCAATTGCCACAAACTTTGCTTACACTGTTTGTTTACGTCACGTGTTTACATTGTGCATTGCTTGTATTCAGAGTGCAATATATGCCTCACTTTGCATTTTAAGTGAAATGTGTTCTTCTTTTGCATTTGGACCAGAATTGCTAGTGCTGATATAATCTGAATGTAATTAACCAAAGCTTATCAAATAGCTTTATTAATATACAAAATTCGTGAAAAGTGGGATAATAACGTTCGATAAATATTGCTGCATCGTTTCCATCTTCCAGACAATTATTAGAAGACATTCGAGAAGTTCTTACGATTCCTTAAAAGGAAAAATGAAATTACAATGTCAGTTATTTGGTTCTTTTTCCTCAGAATAATGTAAAGTCAGACTGCTAAGAAGCAAGCAACGTCATCATTAGATCAACGTTTTTGTAAGGGATCGTGGCGCATACAAGACAGTACTTGCCCAAGTACTTGTTGAACATGCGGGAAAATATAACGCATTGAGAACCACCAAAGTACTTGATCTGAGTATTCGTCACTATTGGTACACTGGTAAAACAATTTCAATTATATAATTTCGCTAAGAATTTTGCTGATAATAACGTTTTATAAACGATTTAAGCATCAACATCACGAGAAATGCATCACAGAGTTTATCCTTGCAATCAAGGGAATGAGCTACTGAAACAGTATGTTCTTGTCAGTTGTCCAGCGCTATCTGTTTAATTGTTTATCAAACACTTTCCCCAAAGTCTTACGTCATCTGTGCGTCATCATTATTCGTCAAATCAGCCAAAACAATCCAATCAGCAGCTAGAGTTACCTAATAAACTTGTTCCCGACTTGTAGGACTCAATATTAATTCATGTATAGGGGTTGCTATTAAGATGTTAAAGCTTCTAAGTCATTTCCAAGTATGGAGAACAGCTCGGCTATCTCAACTCAAAACCCCATTAACAAGGTGAACGGTTTCCTTTAACCCTCGCCTTACGCGAGCTTTACTCACCTCCACCGTACGTGGGTGGGGCTGACAGACCCCCTTGTCAACTTCCACACCACATCAGGTAGTATAAAGCAACACGGGAAGAACCAGCATGTTGCCGGTCATGTGAGGAATCTTACGGTATACATTTTGTAGGTTTCAGGTCAACAGTTGACCTCCCATGTCAGGTGACTCGAACACGTTCAGAATATCAGTTTTGCTCTGTCAGGAGGCCTCAAAATGAGAAAATAATCAATTTAAATGAAAAACGTGTTCCTAGACCAGTTGTGTCTCAGAAACAAAGAAAAGTTATGCATTTTCTCGCATTTGGTCAAAGGAAGTCCAAAAACCGATTTAAAAATGACGTCATGAGACTCTATCACTATATTGCTTTGCAATTTGGTTTTAGCATTGTCTATACTCAGTTCTTTCACTTATATTCCCTTTGTTGTAACATATTTGAAATTTTTGATTTTGTAGTGATTTTACAACAAAAAAAATGTTTGGTGTCAAAAACTCAAAAATTCGAAAAACTCGGATCGTCATTTAAAAAATGATATTTTCTATCTTTGCCGTTTTCTGTTTGTAATTTCCTGCAAAACTCTATTTTCTACGAGTTTTCAAACATTTATTGTTTTCCACCAACATGACGTACCTAAAACGTAATTATCTCCGGACCTCCCATGCCACTAAACCGATTTCGATGGCATTTTGACAGCATGCGTACAACTGTTGTAAACTCAGGTACTGAAAATGTCAGCGAGACGCACCGGAGGTGTAAAACTTTATTTAATACAAACCTCAAGGGGCCTGGCAGGCCTCCCCCGTAAGACGAGGGTTAATACAAATAGTTCATACGTTATCGTTAATACTTTGCATAGCATTCATACGTTAGCATTTTCAGCGGGTGGAAAGATCTACGCATTTTTAGGGTCAATGTATCTGAAAGGAATGTTATTAAAATGTTCAAAAATGAGCAATATTGTATAACGTCAGATGATTCCCGGAACCGTACACCCATATAGGGAGTCATGACACCGATGTTCGGCGTTTTTTTTACTGCGCATGGGTGTATATAATTCCGGGAATCATATGACGCTTTAACATTGCTATTTTTAAACATACTAAAAATACACCTCTTTCAGATGCCTGTTTTATTCCTTACCGTCGTACTATGACACTCGAAAATGACGCATTACGATACCGATTAGGAACAATTACGTTAGAACGGCGTCCAACTAGAAGTGTCAGAATGACGCCTACCAAACTATTACCAAGCGTAATGCACTATTAACTGTCCTATACCACGCCTAATGTGTCATGAAAAAATATTTCGGGCTGTTGTAGTTGAACTTTTGCTACGATTTCTTTTAAGAAATGTAGTCAACTTGATACACAGCGGACAACCAACCCACCCTTTATCATAATTGTGATATTTAATATATTGTAATTTTCCATGCGAGACGCCTATCAACCCACTGAATCATTGCATAAAACCAAACTGAATATTGCATAAATCCAAACTAGGTAATAGATAGTATCACTATTATCTATTATCCCCTTTCTCAAATATACAAAGACTTAACTATCCATTATCCAACTACGAAATTTGATTAACCCTCGCCCTACGAGAGCGTTGTTCACCTTCGCCCTACGGGGGTGGCCTGACGGACCCCCTGCTAACTTCCAAACCAAGCAGCATAGAGCAACGCAGGAAAAAAAACAGCATGTTGCCTGTCATGTGAGGAATCTGATGGTATATCATTTTGTGGCTTTAGGTCAACGGGTGACCATGCAGGTCAAGTGAAAGACATAAGATCGACCACGTCCAAAAATAGCGGTTTTGCTCAGACCGTTGTAATTATTCAAGTTATGAAAATAAAATGATTTAGTTAGCGTCAAGTTGTTGGTCGTTGAAATAGCTATCTGACCATCTATCGATTTTTAGGTCTGGGTTAGCTAATGACCTCTTAGGTCACAGAAATCGTCACCATAGATGATTATTGCTATGGGCGATAAGCATTAGCAGCCTCGACTAAGTCACGTCCAGAATAGCAATTAGAAAACCTCAAAACTAGAAAAGGATAGAAAGAGTTTTTCGGACTTTCATCCTCGTCAGTTGTGTAAGACTGTACACGACGTTTCGGCCAGTGCTTCTCCGGCCGTCATCAGGTGTTTGGTCCTGAGAAGGACCAGTTAGGTTGGTTGGGGTAGGAGAGGGTGTCGAGCTCCCGCCCGACTTCATTACCACGTATATGTCGTCTCTCACTGACAGGTAACTTTATGGCCCGAGCGGGATTCGAACCGGGGTTAACCGATCCAAAGTCCGATGCTTTAACCACCAAGGAGGGACAATCAGGAGGCGTTAGTATTGCCCTTTTGTCCAATTCCGGATTTTCTCGTATTGGAAGCCATATGGGGGCTGACTTTCTGCACTGGGCTAATGAATGTGTTTGCTATCAGTACCATAGTGGGCCGCACTCCTTGATTTTTTCTGATCTTCAATGTTCTTCCCTTCAATGATACTGGTCTTGTCCCATTCTGGCCCTATTCATTACCCTACTGACCAATATGTTCGCCACCTTCCGGGACTTGTCCACTTCTCCTCGGATGGTTGCCTTCCTTATGCTCCGCCAGCCCGACTGATAGTGTCGCATGTTTCTCCGGTGTATGACTTTCCACAGGTGCATGGGATGTTGTATATGCAGTTTTTGGTGTTTCCTGACGAGGATGAAAGTCCGAAAAGCTCTTTCCATTCTAACCCCTCGTCAAAATTCTTCCGAAATATAGAAAAGGATAATTGCCAATAGAATGACATGTTCCTAGACCAGTTTTCCTAGACCAGTTTCCTGAATAAATAAAAGTTATTCATTTGTTCGTATCTGGTCAACAAAAAGCCAAAAAACTGAATACAAAAGACGTCATAAATGTCTTACACTTAGGAAGCTATCAATCTTTCAAAAATAAAGATATTGCTTTTAAATTTGGTTTGGGTATTACTTATAATTAGTTGTCTTACACGTATTCAGGTTTTTTGAATTATCTATCTAAAATTTGATTTTGTTGGCATTTTTCCATGTTTTAATTTTTGAGGGGGTTAAAACCCAACATTTTGATATTCCAAAAATGCTGCATTGAGGCAAATTATATTGTACGTATTTTCTGTTTTCTCTTTGTAATTCGCTGCAAAACTCTATTTTCTATGACTTTTCCAACATTTATCGTTTTTTACGAGCATGACGTCATCAAAACGTCGTTATCTCCGAAACAAATTGACCGGTTTCAACAAAATTGTGACAGCATATGTATAATTGTTGTTAACTTAGCTGCTGAAAATTTAAGAAAGATACGCATCATATGTAAAAAGTAGTTTAATAAATACCTCAGGGGGTGCTGTCAGGTACATGTACGTGCGATTCACACAATGTTATTTATAATTCGGATTTATAATCGTAGGACGAGGGTTAGATTAATCATTTTCCTTCTCAAGTATCACATTTATAGCACTTCATCAGGTTCATCCACACGATTGAGGTTATTAGTAAACCATTGTCATACAAAGTTAATATCGTACGTATGATGTCAGTCATATGTTGATACAGCCTAAACTATCTGACATTCGCTTCACATGCTTGCGAGCATGGGACTTACAACTATACACGTGAGTACATTACAGAACAGAGACATCTCGCGGCAAAAATAAAAAAGGCATTGCTTCACCAAACGACACAGACAAGAGTCAATCAACACTGGATGGAACAAATGGAAAACGTCAAATGAACTGATTGTGGATGACATCGCATGTTGGAATCAAGTGGCTCCAAAGGAATAATTTCATCCTGACTTGCATGCAAGATTCTATAAGTGACTCCAAATATAAGAGTCATTTTTTTGGCCGAATGACTCTCCTTTTTATGACCCTGACAAGAGTAAATGTACATTGGATGAAGGTGTCATGACAATAAAATACATTGTTTATGAGAGTTAAATTACATCAAAGGCGTTCTTTTGTTCCCAAAACAAGAATCGTGACTCCCAGTAGGTGTATTTTGTATCCGTGTACAGCTCAAGATATTTGCTGCATATTTCACATGTCCTCTATCTCTTCCCCTGTCCTCCTTCCCTCTCTGACTCTCTACTTTGATGACGATTTTGCAATGGATATTTGAGAATTATTTTACAAAAGTATAATTTAAAGAATTAATATCCTTTGTAATCCCTTTGGTTTTGTTATCTCTTGTTTCCAGCGAACACTGTCAGGTCTCGGTAACAACAATTTATTTTATGTGCTTCTGTGTTTATATCAGGAAAATAGACGTTCTCTTTGAACGCACGATACAATGCCCTGTTCCTACCATATAATTGCAATACATATATCCAATTTATAAATGGAAAAATACGAGAACTACATGAAACGTGTTTGTCTTTGCTATATTAACTTCTACGTATTTTTGCTTTGCATGCCTATTTGATCATTGAAGTGTCCAAGTTGATCTTGACTGTGACTCTGATCCCACTTACGCAATATATTCTACGAACTGTAACTCACATCTACACTTCGCTTCATAGTCCTTCCGCATCTTTGCTTACTAGTGATATAATCTCAGAATTCATCGTATCATTATAGAAGTGGTGGGGTGAGCTTCACTCTTAAAATCAGGGATACCCATCGGCTTACTGAACTTTTCGACTTGGCATTATATTCGGCACTGAGGGGCTGGGGATAGCTTTGAGAGTCCCGAAGCAGCCCATGTACAAAACATTTTTCTAGGCCAATATTATTTTATCTGAAATAGTTGTTCGGTTAAGCAATACAGATGCTACACCAAAATATTGCCATATTTCCCTTATCAAACTAAAAACAAATTAAAATGGAAATGTTCAGGAAAACAAACTTAATATTTCTTATAAACCACTAGCCAGATAAATATACATATTAGACACTAGATAAACCAATTTACACATCTCCACTTCTTGCGGTATAACATAACACAAAGAGAACCCCAAAAACTGCACGCTTCCCTCACGTCCAGAAAACTGATTAAAGCCACCCTCCATCTCCTCTCACATACTCAAACAGCATATTCCCGCTCCTATGCAGCGCAGCGACAATGTATGTGCATTTTCACACCTGGGAGTCGCCAGATTCGATCGCGACGAATACAAATGATCTACATCGTTATTCCTGTCACGCTGTGACTGATACGGCTCCTGTCAGACTCGACACCAGCCCGACCCGGCCCGACCCGGCCCGACACGGCCCGACACCGGTCCGACCCTGCCGACCGGCCCAGCTGCTGCATCGGGCATGCATCTCATGAGGGGCTCGCCTTGCAGCAGGCAGGTAAAATGGAGTCGCACTGCTGCCACTGCTGCCACTGCTGCCACTGCTGCCACTGCTGCGGTGACACCACGGAGACCACTGCTCGACCACTGCTCGACCACTGCTCGACCACGGAGACCACTGCTCGACCACGGACTGCTCGACCACTGCTCGACCACGGAGACCACTGCTTGGCCACTGCTCGACCACTGCTCGACCACGGAGACCACTGCTCGACCACGGAGACCACTGCTCGACCACGGAGATCACTGCTCGACCACGGAGACCACTGCTCGACCACGGAGACCACTGCTCGACCACNTATTAAGTTGCTAAATGAGAAAGTTATATTTATATGTAGATTGTACCTATTTCTCTATAGCTAGCCATTGCCTTAATAATGCCATTGCCCCCTCCAAAAAAAACAAAGTTAAGTGACTTCTTTACTCTTTAGAGACAAATATCACAATAATTTTCAGTATCGTACTTTTTAAAATTAAATTGCTTTAAAACAGATAAGTTTCGGGGAAAATGATCTAAGTATTTTATTAAATAACGGTCAAAGATAATCGCTATCTCAGTTCAAACCCAATACAAATGTGAACCATTCCCTTAACAGGGAATAGTTCACCTTTAACATGGGGCTTTGAATTGAGAGTTGAGACAACGTATTTCTAGAGCAGATCGAATAAATGGGTTGTGGTGAAAGCATTACCTCACTACGCTAAGTGCTTTCGACACAGGACTAGAAGACCCCTTGTAGAAGACAAAGTTTCATTTCCTCGAAACTTCGGCAATAGTAGGCATGACATCATACCTGTTGACGTCAGATTTGCGCCATATCGCAAATTCTGCCGCACACTAACTGTACCTAACCATTGCCATACGTACCAATCACAATGATCATAACTGCTGTTTACGTTGCAAGCAGCCTGTTTAATTGTATACTGTATATATGCCTAAAGTCCGTCATTATTGTGTGCAACAGCTTTCGTTTCCAAGCTACCATATGCATGACGTCATACATTGTCATGAAGTTTGTGATGGCCATGAAGGACAAACGAGAAAAATGGGGAAAAAATGCCATAAGTTTTCAAATTTCCAGACTACTTTCAATGTGACCTTTAAGTGGCATAAGAACGTGTAAATGAAATGAGTACCTAAAGCTCACTTGATGCGTAATATATTCGATAACCTATCGGCTAATGCAGTTCTACTAAACAGAACTTTGCTTACTAACAGAAACGTCACAGGAACAGCACTCAGACAGTATACAGGTCAAGGTGAGTGTAAGAAAGCAGGTGTGGTTATATTGCAGTTAGAGCGGCAGCAGGTGGCATTCAGTGATTCAGTGAGTGTCAGTGAGTGTCAGTGGTGGCGTGCGACTGTGCCACCCAATATCAGGGAATGTCGGTCGGTGTCAGTGAGTGTCAGTGAGTGTCGGTGGTGGCGTGCGACTGTGCCACCCAATATCAGGGAATGTCGGTCGGTATCAGTCAGTGTCAGTGAGTGTCGGTGGTGGCGTGCGACTGTGCCACCCAATATCAGGGAATGTCGATCGGTATCAGTGAGTATCAGTCAGTGTCAGCAGTGTCAGCCAGCCAACGCACTATAGGCCACAAGCCCGATCTAGCCCGCCATAATCGGTCGGTCGGAGTGATTTTTTTTCCATTTTAATATGGAACATAAATAAAAATGTTCAGAATTGACCATGAACTAAGATTATGATAATATTCTTTTTAGTGCAATCCAGTGGCGGATCCAGAAAATCTTCAAGGAGGGGGCCATCAATTGCAGTGGTGCTCCTACCTATACCCAAATCTAAACTCGACGGATTTGGTCCACTATATTTTGAGGGTGCCCCTATTTTCAGCATTGTTTAATTTTCAAATGTTAAGGACCGCCTCGGTCCCAGAGTGCCTCCCTAGCGGCAAGTGCCTCCCTGAGGCGGCAAGAGTGCCCCCTCAGGCGGCAGGAGTGCCCCTCAAGCTCGAGGCCACAGGGGGGAGGCATGGCCCATGCCCCCTCCTGGATCCGCCACTGGTGCATCACTATGGGTATAAGCGGCAACCGAACACGAACTTTGTATGGAGCTCACAGCAGGGAGTCCGCGGCTTGCGGAAACGATGTATGTTTATGATGTAATGACAAATGAGATAGAACAAAACATGTAAAATGTTCATGTTTTTAGATTACAATGGAACCTTGGCTACACTGTGAAATCAAATTTAAAACTAAATGTAGTGTTTTTTGTGCTTTTAATGACAATTTGTGTTGACATAACAGAAATGTCAGCAAAAACTTGAATGCAGTTTTTCGACAGAGCGATCTAATGAATAACACATGATAACACAGAAGTACGAGCATGGTCACGACTCTTAATGATGGTTTGGCTTGCTGTGGCAAGTCAAACTTCCTACCCAAACTTGCCCCCGCACCCAAGCGGGGTGATTGCATTATTTCTGCCGCCCGCCGCGCGCGCAGCCGCTGCCGTGCCTGCGAGAAGGTGAGTAAGGTGGGACCCCCTGTTAACTTCCAAACCAAGCAGCATAGAGCAACACGGTAAGAACCAGCATGTTGCCTGTCATATTATAAATCTAACGGTATTCCATTTTGTTTTTAGGTTTAAGGTTAACGGTTGACCTTCCAGGTCAAGTGAATGACCTCAACTCGACCACTTCCAGAATACCGATTTTGCTCTGCGAGAAAACATTACAATTATAAATTGATAAATTTAAATGAAAGTAATATTCCTAGACAGGTTTTGTATCATAAAAACGAAAATGTATTTTTTGTTTGTATCTGGTAAAAAAGTCCAAAAAGGTGATATTCACAAAATGACGTTATTATTTTTTACACTTAGGAAGCCATCACTCAGTCAAAAATATAAAAAAAATGTTCTAAAATTTGGATTAGGTATTGTTTATACTCATTGCTTTCACATATATTTCGTTTTTTAACCATTTTTAAAATTTTGATTTTGTATTGATTTTCCCCAAAAAAATAGTTTTATTTTATTTTGGGGGTAAAAAATACAAAATTGTGAGAATCCGAGTAAACCTGTTAAGAGAAAATGCACTTTTCTATCTTGGGTCTTTTCCGGTTTGCGATTTGCTACAAAACTCTATTTTCAACGATTCTTCACACATTTATCGTTTTTCCACCAGCATGACGTCACTAAAACGTCATTATCTTTCAAACTTCTCGACCAATTTAAATGTCAGTCTGACAGCGTGCGTATAATTGTTGTTAATTTAGCTACTGCAAATTTCAGCAAGATGCACTTTATGCGTAGAGAGTTATGTAAGAAAACCCTCAGGGGAAGGTCGCTTTAGAACGGCAAGGAAAAAAAACACGCTTAGAACCCCCGTACGGCAAGGGTAAAAAAAACACACAGAGAACATATTGGAGAACCAAGCATTGACGATACCTAAACCGAATTTCAAAGCAATATCTGTATTTTTGACTGACTTGTGTCTCTCTAAGTACTAGTCATTGGCAATCAGAATATGTGGCAAACCAAAATACGTGGCCGGCCTAGGCCGGCCGGAATCAAGAGCCATCTGGTGACCAAAGATAAGCTAAATCTATATATTAGTACGAAATCGTTTCCCAATCTAATACTTGCCAAAGTCCCATACCAATGACGGAGGCTGAAAAAGTTCTATGTGGTCAATAATCAGTTATGGCAGGCTAGATCGGGATTCTGGCCCATAGTGCAACAGGTCATCGGCTGAAGCCGGCCAGGACCGGGTTTGTCGGTCTCTGGCGTCTCAGCGCACCGCAGACGCTGGAGAACGCTGCCGATCGCAATTCGCAAGTGACATCGCTTTGTCACTGCCAGGCGCCGGTAGCCGGACGGTGCAAATGGAAACATTAGTCTTGTGCAAACTTCTGTGGCACGATTTTTTCCATTGGGATCTTTTATGTTACAAGCTTTTCTGATATGGACTAACACAACACGTGACACTATGTCTTTTACTCTATAATATCATTAACCCTAATGATACATACTATCATTAACCCTATGCAAACTTAAAGGGAGTGTGCCTACTCACATTGGTCATGTGGAGTTGTTGACACTAGTCTGTAGAACATATTTTTTCTAGACATTTAGCCATGTACTTTCATTTCCCCAGAATCACTTTAGTTGCTGAGATATTCCAAAGTCGCCAATCACATATCTGGCAGTAGATTAATTTCAATAGTCCCAGAGAGCTTCGACTAGAATCATAGCTCTTAAATTACAAACGCTAGCATATATTGTTAGCTCGCCAGTGCGCCATTATAGGTAACATCTTCGCTACTCTGTTTATAGTGACGGCTCGTTTATGAGTTTTTTGTGAAACAAAACAAATACAAAACAGAGTATAAGTAAAAAATTCAACCTAAAGGGGCTCCAGACGTGAATTTTTATCGTATAACCAATAATCAAGCAATACTTCTACCGTAATAAAAAATATAATTTGACATTTAAAAATAGTAGGCACACTCCCTTTAACGTACCGAAATAGTTTATGTTCAATGTTTCGCTCAGATAAAAGGTGATCGTTATCACTTTTCCTTACGGAAAGTATGTTACGTGGCAAAAAGTATTCCCTCTTTATGGGAAAAAATGGGTGGCTTAACACCCGATGACAAACCGCGTGCCAATGCACGACTCATTGAATGGCCGCAGAGACGGTGATTGTTTCAAAGCATTTGCAGATGATTAATGAAAATGTGAAACGTGCGTGTGCGCTTGGGCACGTGTGCGCTTGTGCACGTGTGCGCTTGTGCACGTGCACTTGTACACGTGTGCGCTTGTGCACGTGTGCGCTTGTGCACGTGTGCACGTGTGCGTGTGCGTGTGCGAATGTGCACGCGGGTGTGCGGGTGTGCGAGTGTCCTGGTGTTGGGGTGTGCGTATGTGTGTGTGTATGCGCCCGTGCACGCTCACGCGCGACCTCCCCATTATAAATAATTGGGGAAATATTAGAATGTTTCCTGTTACGATGATACGCTGGATAGCAGTAAGCAATACAATTCCTTTTAGATCGTGTTAGATCATTTAGATCATCCTTTTAGATCATGTTATCATAGGTAGTGGTGGAACTTTATCAAATCGGTCGGAGGGCCCTATGTTAATTTGATAGATTTTAACTCTATTCTTACCATGCAATGCCATAAGGCCAGGGCTCGGATAACATGTGGGCAATTGCCCCCCAGTGAAAGGCATGCCCCCCCGCTGAACTGATTGCCCACGTGGGCAACGGCAGGGAAACGAAATTAATTCGACACGACGCGAGGATAGCGATATTATATGGTTACATCGATAGCCTATGCAAAATTTTCATTTTCAGGTCACCTGACGCTTTTTTTACTGTACTGCATACCCGCCGGACAGCATGTTAATGGGCGGGAGAAAATGCACCCCCAGTGACTGCTGGCCCCTCCAAGCCAAATTTGCCCCCTCATGGGAGAAAATTGGTAGGTAAACGATACATGTGTAGGTCTGTTAGTATATTAAAGAGCCGTCACTGAGCATGTTTTCAACTTCAATACAAATACGCACGTTTAAAGCTACCTGCGTAGCTTTGAATCGTTGGTCGAATACCCGCCCCTTTTCGCGTCGGTTCAAAATTGGCGTGAAGCACCGGGTGTCGATTAAACCCTAACCCTGCGGGGGGCAGATTCTGCTCCCGGTCAGTTTTTCCCCCGCCGGCTTCTGGAACCGTTGAACGTCATCGTCTTGAAACTTTCGGAACTTTTCTTAATATGAATGGACCTGTTCAGTGAAAATTTGAAAAAATCGGCTCAGCAAAGAGGCGGCTCCCTGGTTCATCTTTTTGGGAGGTCTTACGAAGTGCTGGGTGTGCGGCGCACTACTTTCATTCCGTAGTTTTGCGGTGGAATAACAAGCGTCAGAAACTAATCGACTCTTTATACATCATACAGTAATTGGATTTATACATATTTACGGGCAGAGGCGAACTCAGGTACATAAAATGGGACGGCAATATTTCCTCCGTCAATTTAGTGCCCAACTTCAAATAAAGCAAGATGATAAAAGGCGCTTTCCCGCAATGGTGCCCCACGTTGTTTCCTGACATCCCCGCCTAATGCACAATTTGTAACATTAACAATTACAGCACAAAGGCCTACAATTGACGTTTCCACGTCCAAACACTAAGGAAAAAGTAATATTTTTTATTCAAAAATCCCTCAATTTTTTTATCCCTGAGTACGCCTATGAGTTTCATTTTTGTACTTGTTTTTTTTACCATTTACGAAACAATGACATAAAGAAGCTCAAAACACGTTTTTTGCATGCAATTCGGTCAAATCACTGGCCACAATGACTTTCAAAAGCAGCCCAAAACCTGCGTATTTTTTAACCATGGCCTCCCATTTTTTAACAAAAAAGCAATCTTCGGGATCACAAAAAGAACGTTTCGCACGACGAAATCGTAATGGTGTTCGTCCAGTCGAAATCAGCTGATGCGGTTCTCGAGATCTCTGAGGGTCCAGAATCTGCCCCCACGCAGTTACGTAATTCTGGCCGCCGCACGGGAATAGGTTTAAATATACGTTTGGGGTCGGTCCCGGTGCCTCATATGGTTGGAGTTGGCCCCCAGAAGATGCTTTCAGCTCCCTAATGTTTTCTGGCCATGGTGATCCAAGAAGGTCAAAGGCTTAAGCCACAAACGCTGAATCAGGAAAAAATGACGCAAGTATTTCAAAAGGTAATTAAAAGCTAGAAAGCTAACGAAAAAATCTATATCAAACATATGGGGCAAACCCCGATAGTTTTGTTTTATTCGCTTGATAATTTTGGGATTTCGCAGCCGAACATATTTTTGCATTCTGGTTCTCCCTTTTTGCCGTAGATCATTTTCCTGATATATAACCGTGGTTTCAGCCGGTATCCGTGAAAACATGCTTCTGAAAGATTTGTAGGTCTAGACTATACGCTACCCAAAAACCTTGAATAACATCAACAACGATCACGAAGACCGGGGACTATCGGCGAAGCAATATTTCTCTCTCGTAAGTATTAGCTCTTTGTCTCTTCTGTGGGTGGCCCTCAAGCCCCGACAGGTCCCTTGGCCCTAACAGCCATAAGAGATTGAAATAACATTCACCGCATATTCCGAACAAATAAAATTTGGCTTGTGTGCCAGGATTTTGCCGACACGATCGAGATAATTGGAGCTGGGTTGGGTAGCCCCTATTTTTCCTCAATAATTGGCGGATTTTCTTTTGACTAGGGTCATCTCAGTCGATTCACCAGGTCACGTAAAATGCCACCACCTCCAAAAAAGTAAATTGTCGAACCACAGCCACAGTGTTTGACTGAGCAAAGTTACAATTTTGACATAATTAGACGAAGGTCCTAACGGCATTTGTGGAATTCACCTAATTTTCCCATTTTATTTCATTTGTGTGTGTGTGTGTGGGGGGGGGCGTCAGATGCTCCTCTGGCACGACTAAAGCTTTCGCAGAGCCCGGGTTAAGAACTGATCTAAAAGCAATTATCCTGGTAAGCGCTTAGATCTTCAATTCGTAAATGTGTTAAGTGTTTGACCAATTTTAGATGTACTGGGTAAGCTATGGCGTCGTTGGAATCTCTTTGCTTCGTTCGTTCGTTCCCAATCGTTTTCAAATCGCATCACAGGTGTGGACTTTCGATGACTGAGCGTGTTTATATGAGCCTGTTTATTAGCTCCACTATGTAATTATTTATATTTTTATTTCTGTTGTTCCCCTTAGGTATTTTTATCATTACACACTTTAACATCATTTCGGACCTAATCATGTATAGGGGTAAACCAAGGAGGGAGTAGCTAAGCAAGGGGGACGATGCCATTGCCACCGCTCCCGAGAAAACCTATTTACACTAATAGTGAAATGTGAATTCTGCTTACGACCGAGGGGGGTAACCTCGGTCAACAACATTCGGCTGAGGAGCGAAATATGATTCTACTCACTGACGGTCCCCCCACTGATAAAAATCCCTGGCTCTGTGCCTCGCGCTAAGCCATATATCTTGCAATATGTTTTCCTCGATTGCCCCCCTAGTGAAAATTCCTTAGCCGAGGCCTTGCGGCATAGGCCTAATGTTAAAATTTGAAATCATGGGGGGGGGGGGGGGGCTCGGGCCCTTCCAAAGAGATATAAAGCTGCCGCCTTGACATCAGGCGCTTTCATTATGACTGTGTGCATTTTAATTCAGTGATTCCTACAGGGCCAGCCGAGATCAACCCGAGGTCACCAAAACCTTTTGTCAATACTTCGACCGAATACAAATATATAAGTGAAACTGGCATCAATGTGTTTGTCTCGTCAATACACGTCTCTCATTATTCAACATCATTTACTTGAGCCACCACTTGACATTGACTTGAGGTAAAATCGGGGGGGGGGGTCCAAAGTTATATGGTAGCATGGGCGTGACTTCTCCTACTTGCCCATAGGGTTACATGTTAAAAAGACACTTTTCAAGCCAAGTTTTCGAGACTTTCCTCACAGAAATATCTCAAAGTTTTATCATAGAAATAAAGGTTGAGGGTATTCATTTCGATTTTAGGGATCAAAATGTCAAGCCCAACCAACGGTTCTCGAGTTATTAGCCAAAGTATGCAATCGCGACCACCCGCCGACTACTATTAGTGAGTACGAAGATGGCCGCCGTCATAAGACAACTCGGTCCAATGGGGGTCGCAGGGACAATGCAGGGACCATTACGCTTATATATGAGGTTGTTGATCGAAACAAGAGCGCCATACACGCCGTTAGTAAGATGCAGCCATATCCTGGTATATTATTCCAGATCTGGTTGTGGCCTTCACTTTTTGGTATGGTTTTTAGTCTTTATAGTATATTTCTAGTGTATACAATTTTTTTTTGGGAGTACGCAGTGTATAGTGCCCTGAGGTAAAATATATAAGTTGATCTTACCTAGTCAACGCTCATATAATTGGAAGCACCTTGACGAGACAAACACGATGCCGTCAAAATGATTTCCTTCGCTTCTGTAAGCAAAAGCTATTTTCGAAAAACAGTTTTGACTAAAATAGTATTGTTGATCTTTGCTGACCCCAGAAGTTAACAATTGACCTGAGCTAAAATTTGAGGACACCTTCGGCGATTGCATTTTTTTTTCAAGAGCTTTCGTTTTTTCCGTTTGTTTCTAGGTATTATGGTTCCCGAGATATATATTTTTTTACCGAAATCATTGACGCCAAGATCACATGACCATGAAATACCCATATTTATACCTGACATGCGTAGGCAAATCCAATGACGTTTACCGTACCTCGATATTGCCGTTCAGTCCGTAGACATGATGCCTTTTTAGGCCTCTAGTGCCGCCTAAAGTCGATATTGGGAGTCTCGAAAATCCCATTTGGAGACCGATAGCCTTTTTTATTTGTCCCTCTTAAAGAACATTGACCAAGACTTAAATCGTCTTGAAAAAGAAATTCGACTTTCAAATAAGGAAATGTCCTGGTCACTGATACACCATAAGTCAAGCTGTCACGTGTTAAAAAATACAATATTTCACAAATGTTCCTCAGTTCAATGCGAGTTCGACAATATAGACAATATAAAGGTTGTACTGTCGTAATTATTATTATTTGTGAACTACGAGCCGCCAAATGTAGGCATGCTGCGTGACCTCGCAAAAGTGCCCGAGGCTATAATCTTGAAAACCGCTGCTCCGAATATTTTATGTTAGCACAGCCGACTTTCCCACCTGTTATACCATCATAGACCAAATTACAAAGATAAATAAAATGCGATGTTGTTTTTCCACGATTTTTCGTGGAATGCTCCAGTAATCAATGCTCGAAGGAGTCGAAAGATATCCCGCTTTGTCATATTACCAAAACAATAAACGTTCACCTGTCTGGTTTATTTGCAATATATGTGTCGTAAATACATTACCCAGATTGACGCTTTGTCGTAAACGAATTGTCTAGATTGGCGTATTTCCATTCCGATTCATAATATGAATGGCAGCTACACATGGCTGAGTGCTGGTTATATAAGGAACATGCTATAAATCGTGTGCAAATATAGTGTTTCCACCAAGCAGTGAGCGGAAATCAGCCAGTTGGTCAAGTATATGTTCTAGACAACGTATTTCACATACGGATGTGACTAGCTATACTTTGCTAACTTATCTTTTTATACGCATCAATGTGTGTCTCATCCATGTTATTTAACCAGCGCTGTGCTTTTGCTCGGCGCCACCTTCGCTGTGCCGGGGGGGGGGCGTTTATACGCCCCTGGAACCCGGCTTCCACTGGATGTCAAAAAACAACAAAACATATTTGAAAGCTCGTTGAAAATCATTTTGAAACTTTTTCTATCATTTTTGGCTCAGGTCAATATAAAGGTCACCATGGAAGGTCATCAAAGGTAAGATTTTCCAGTCTTACGACTTCAGTTTGAAGAAAACATATAAATGTATATGTTATATACATCGGGAACTATGATAACTAGGAACAAACGGCAGAATCGAAAGCTTTAAAAAAAATCGTCAACGGCGTCCTCAAATTTAGCTCAGGTCAATAGTTCGGGCTCTAGAAGTCAGCAAAGATATTTTTTTTTGGCAAGGCTGTTTTCCTTTTTTACCTAGAGAAGCGAAGACAATAATTGTGACGGCATCGTTGTTTGTCCGGCAAGGTGTTTCGAGTTATATAAGCATTGACCAGGTAAGATCAACTTATAAATTTGACCTCAAGTCAGTCAGTCAAGTGATGACCTAAGTAGATGATGTTGTATATAATGGGAGACGAGTATCGACGAGACAAACACATTGGTACCAGTTTCACACATATATTTGCATTCGGTCGAGAGATGTTAACAAAAAAGTGTTGGTGACCTCAGATGATCTCGGCTGACCCAGTAGGAGTCACTGAACAAAAATTGCACCCAGGTCATTCGGATTCAGGTTTATGCATTACACCACAAACACCAATGAAGTTCCTGGTGGTGGTAACATATGCACAAATAACACTAGCACAATATGCAACGATTTAAACAACACATACACCATATGTTATCGTTAAACTCATCAAGTCATCATAGGTCATCAATAATGTTATCATGTTATCATAGGTCATCAATAATGACGTATGATAACATGAGCTAGAAGGAATGTAAGTGCTTACTGCTATCCAGCGTATCCTCAGAAAAGGAAGCAGTACAATATTTCCCCATTGACTTATGACGGGGAGGTCACAAAATTTACTCGACTTTAGGTCACAGATATAACAAAATACGAGATAAACGAATTGTAGTTATCTATGACCTCATGGCATACTGTAAGGCTTAAACTGATCAGCCCAAAACTATGACTCTAGTAGGTACGACTGCAAACTGTGTTGGAGGTGGGGTCACGTAACCTGGTCTGGTGACCTGACCTGAGATGAGCCGATGTGAAATCTTTACACAATGCAGGCAATTGATTCCCAAACGGTGGCGCGCGCCGTTTTTCTATTATCCTCAAACACAAACTTAGTGGCGTCTAAACGCTCCCCCCCCCGGCACGGTGTGGCATGCATATCGGCTGACGTTTCATGCTTCGAGAATTTATAATAATGCAAGGCAACGCAACGCGATATAGACATATACTCGATATAGACATATACTTCATTAAGGATGCCGCACACTGCGCTATTCCTCACGGGGAGTCAGCGATGTCGCTGCGATGTTCCACACATCTTCAGTTATTTTCCACATCCGCAGCAGCCGAACCGATAAAAAACGTCAGTTAAACGCGCGGAATGTCCGCCGGGGGATTGGCCGAGGCGGAAGTCGGAATTCCGAGGCGGAATTTCGCAGTGCGCCAGCGCCGGGCGCCGAATGGCGCAGTGTGCGGCCGCCTTTAGTACCGTGGGATGCCGTGTAATTAAATATGTATTAACACATGGGCAATGGGTGCACCCTTTGTCGAAATATTATTAAATATTTAAGCAAGCAGCAGACACGCTAAGTACCGAAAGCAGCATGTCTTTACATAATGTGTCAGCCTTGGTAAATACTTAATATAAGGTTGTTAGTCAAGACATGAGATGCAGTCGTACACGTTCAGTTCACGTTCCGCGGCCACGTGCGGGTTACTCTGAAGCCTCGTTCCTTTCAATAACTGTCTACTAATGGTTGTTGCCCGTGTGATTCCAGTCTGGAATGGATTCTGGACGGCAAAGTGGGCGTGGTGACTATTGATACGAACCAGCCTGAGAACCAGACCGTGTTCCTGGTGCCCATGAACGGAGGCATCTGGACTCTGTGTGTGTCACTGTCGGGTGAGTCATCTGCACTTTCTGTGTGTCGCCTTGCTGCGTGCGAGTCGTCTGAACTCTGTGCGTGCGTGCGTGCGTGCGTGCGTGCGTGCGTGCGTGCGTGCGTGCGTGCGTGCGTGCGTGCGTTGCGGCTGCGTGCGTGCGTCGTGCGTGCGTGGTGGTGCGTGCGTGCGTGCGTGCGTGCGCGCGCGCGTGCGTGTGTGTGTGTGTGTGTGTGTGTGTGTATGTGTGTGTGTGTGTGTGTGTGTGTGTGTGTCCTTGACAGAGCTGGCAGGTGAGTCGGTTGGATTATATTCGTGCTGCTGCTGTGCGGTGTCTCGTCTGGGATCTGTGCGTGTCGCATTGACGTTTGGATTGATCTGCCGAGTCTGCATCAGTGTTACATGTTGTTAATGAACTGGTCCCGAATAGTAAAAGTTGTACGGTAGAGAAAAACATATTTTTTATGAAAATTAACATTCTTATGTTTTTGAAAATAAAAATATTTCACCTGGATAGTACACAATCCCGATTTGTAATACAAAATGTTTCTTGTGATTTTTTTTTTAAATTAAAATGTTAGTAAGATAAGGTAAAAAATAAAATAAAAACAAATGAAAACACAAACGAAAAGCGCAAAATTCTTTGGACCCCAAAAGATAGAAAAGCTCTGACACGTTGGACGGTGGAAGTGTCCCAATTTTAGATAAGGCGGGATTATCCCCCAGGTTTCCCTGAACAAGATTGTTAGAAATAAATAAGCAGTTGATCAGTTGTCATTTTAATTATCCCCCCCCCCCCAGCTCAATAAGTTTTCACTGACGTCTTCTCCCCATACTCAGCCAATTTTTACTGATGCCCTCTCCCGTCCAACACCTTTTTTTCCGCTGACGGCG
This sequence comes from Semibalanus balanoides, assembly GCA_014673585.1. NCBI lineage: Eukaryota > Metazoa > Arthropoda > Thecostraca > Balanomorpha > Balanidae > Semibalanus > Semibalanus balanoides. Next base: position 5,983 of record VOPJ01004117.1, on the reverse strand, counting down.
CCCTGGAGTGATCCGCCACTGCTGGTGATGACCACTTGGCTTCCCGGGATCCCGGCCCCAGTCTCCAAGGCGTGACGGAGCCCCTATAATAATTGTTCTCTCGCTGGCTGCCCGGTGGCCTGAGCGTTCGGGCGCCCTCAGATCGATGCGTAGCTTAATGCAGTATGCATATCGTACCACCAATCTCTCAGCAGACAATCGCTCGTGACACGCGCAGCTGGTGATATGGGATAATCACGCGCGTAAACGGGCTCTGCTCCCCCTGGTGGTGACCGTAGAACCTACAGAGCCAGTAACCAAATCAGCTGCAGTTTGGAGGGTGGTTGGTAGGGCTCCTGGGGTATGCAATATGCATATTGTTTTTCGGGTGAGAGACAACAAGAAGAAAATAACTATCATCGAAAAAAGGGTTTGGAGTTATTCTGAACATGCATGCATCGTAATCNTACTGGGAACTACTGCATTAGATGAAGAGCGACAGCACCTATGTGACATGTCTACTTAGGCCGTGTTTTGACCTTGCAACTGCACAGTCCCTGCGGGAATCCCTGGAATCCCCGGCGATCATTTGGACAGCACTTTTCTACCGCATTTCGGCAAAGTACTTATATATTGATATTCAAGTAAACTCTTTGCTTCGGAAATCGGTAGAGAGCGCTTTTCTACCGATTCCCTGGAATCCCCGCGGGAATCGACGGTCAGAACACTCCCTTATATTCCTGTCCCTAGATGGCACTACATAGTAGTAAACGCCTGAAGTTATGCTGTACCGCATAGCTTGAAGCGATGTCCGAGAACCGATGTCTGCGCAATTAGAGAGGGGGTAACGAGTTATTCTATAGTCATCAAGAGAGGGTTACCATACCCTTGCCCTTGAGAACGACTTGTATATGTGAGTCACCATGCTAATCGCCTAACCACCGAGCGAGTAGGTACAATATTCGTTCTGCAGTGATAATACACTGATACGTACTTTGCTTATTAAGACAGGCTGCTATAAATAATAAAATGCATGCATTTTATGAAAAAGGCTTGTGCAGAATATTGCTATGTTTAAAAATCCAGCCATCGCGTGAACTTTGCACTACAGCTCCGAAATATATCACTCCCGCTGAGTATGAAGGCAGGGACAGGAAATGAGGGCGTGTCTTAATGTCAGCAACCCATTTACGACCCGAATGTTCTGACTTATCACCACCGGCGTACGACACGATGAGGATTAATGCATGCGGAGGCATTTTTGCGAAGGGCACAGACATTTGTTTAATAAACGCCGTTTCTTTACTCCTGCCTAACGAATATTTGTTTTCATAGGTGGGGGAAAATTCGCATGTTGGAGCCTTATCTTCCAGACTATAACGACCCTACATCACAGGTCAGTAGAGGAACGGTGCGATAAATAATTTGCATGCCAGTAGTCTAAACACTGCTGTTAGCTTTGTTGTCAATCACAAAATATTGTTGGTGTTATTTGCTGATCCTTCCAAAATTGGTTACTTGGAATAGCATGCTGTTTTCTCAAAGACATTTATTTTTCGAAATTGGTAAAAAGGGTAAAGCGAGTATTTAGTAATTTACATGGAACAAACAGGTACACAAGTATAGCCTCATGACACGAATATCTACCTATACTTTCCTCAGTATGTGATCTATTAATATCGTTATTGCACGCTACATTTGGCGTTCGATCGTCACGATCTAGGGATTACGAACAATGTTGACTATGCTTAAGATTACGCTTCATACTTAATACTTACCTCTTGCTGCCTACGTGCCAAGGAATTATGGTTATCTAAATGCCAACCACAATTTTTCGTCTCTCTTAATCATTTAATAAGATCGTTATTTAATTGCATTATGTTTTGCTTTACTTTCACCATAACCACTATTTATACTATACTATATTATTATATTACAAACCTGAATCTATGGTTAAATCACATCAACTGTGTGTTTGATGTGCGTGTGTATGTGTCTCGACAGAAGCTGCTGCTGGACACCACCCCGGCGATGGCCTTCAGTCGGCTACACTCGCCGCTCATACCGATGGTACACTGTCCGCACGGCCACGGTAACATAGCCTGGCAACACTCGCAGTCCACGTCCCGGCTCCTGTCCCACGCGCACGACGCCTGCGCACTGGCAGCCGCCCGCAAAACCCGCTCCGCAGACAGCCTGGTTGCTTACAGTGTCCGCCTCCACCCGCCAAACTCTGCACTGTAATCCACCTCCACCCGCCAAACTCTGCACTAAAGTCCACCTCCACCCGCCAAACTCTGCACTGTAGTCCATCTCCAACCGCCAAACTCTGCACTGTAGTCCAACTCCACCCGCCAAACTCTGCACTGTAGTCCACCTCCACCCGCCAAACTCTGCACTGTAGTCCACTTCCACCCGCCAAACCTCCACTGCACTGTAGTTCACCTCCACCCGTTTAACTCTGCACTGTAGTCCACCTCCACCCGCCAAACTCTGCACTGTAGTCCACCTCCTACCCGCCAAACTCTGACACTGTAACCTCTACCCGCAAAACTCTGTACTGTAGCCTCCACGCACCAAACTCTGACACTGTAACCTCTACCCGCAAAACTCTGCACTGTAGCTCTCCACTCTTCTGGCTATCGAAGTTCGCTCCTTTCAACCGAAGTGTGCGACAGGCGTGGCCAGCAGACCTGCTTTCCTGCTACCGGATTCATACGTGATGGGCTCGTCACATGTCTATGAGAACCATCCAGATGTACATTATTGTGAGGAAAGCACAGAGTAAGATATTTACTGCGCCAAAGTGGAGATGGAAATGATGTTAAGTACACCTGCTCTGCCGAGCGGCCGTCGCAGATGTGATGCTGTTTGCTGTATTTGTTTTGTGTGTTAGTGTCATGTGTATTGTGTAACCATTGCGTCGTTAGCTAGCCCGAAATGTGTTTTATATGGTCATTGAGAATGTTTCCGAACAAGCACAAAAACATGGTGCATTGGTCAAGCATTCATTGGTTATTCAGGGCGTTTCGTGAAACAATTGGCGATTTTCGCCGAAGGATGTTAGGAAGCATGTTTTTTCATAAATTTTTTACAATCCAATGTGCGGCCAAGTGCTTCAAACGCCTTCGTCAAAATTAAAATGGGAGACTTATAAATAAACAGCATTTAGGAGAGAGAAATATGTGCGTTTTGCTCTCCAGTGCCGTGTTTGATGCTGCAAGTGTTGTATGATAATGGTCGCGTATATTTTATACTGTCTATTTACTGCGAATGTTATGAAATATGTCTTGCACCGATGGTTCTGAAAATAATACATATTATTTCATATAAAGTATGTTTCTCTGAAGTCTGAAGTTACAAACCTGGTTCAAGTTCTCTGCGAAACAGATATCAAATTCGTGTTACAGCCTAAGTGAACGTAACATCTCCTCTCATTTCCAATTACTCGTGTAAGGTAAATTTTCGCGAGGCACCCCTGAAAACTGAGGTACCCAATACAGAGAAAACCTTGCTACATGTGCCTGTCTTCCCGCAAATACAGGAAATATTAACGGCCTGTGCGTTGGCGTCGTTTCGCCGAGGGAGCAGCTCAGCTGTCAGATAACAAGCATCATGGTGTGCCACCACACGCCGCAGGAGGATGTGCCCGATACTGGTCCTGTCTCGCACACGTCCGCCCGGCCACCGGCCATGGGACCGTTCATCGGGAAAGCAGGAGCGGTAGCTCGGGAAAGCAGGAGCGGCAATCTGCGGAGCTGACACAAGTAGTTGTCGTGGTCGTCAGTGGCGGATCCAGGGGGGTCACGGGGGTCATAACCCCCCACCCCTTGGGCTGTAAAGGGGCACCACCGCGCCGGGGCACCAGGGGCATCAGAGGCACCACGGACACAACCAAAATAAAGCCAAAAAATCCGCTGCACAATTTTTTTTTTTTAAATAAATTTAGTCCGAATGCTTTGTAGGGTAGGGATGGCTTTCCGAGGTCAGGACCCGCGCTAAGCAGAGCTTGTTGCGCTGGTCCTGACCTCACCACCCGATCGCGCAATTCCTGTTGTCCGCAGAATTTAGAGACGAAAGTTTTACGTGCCCGCACATACCTGGACACGGTCCGCCCCGCTCGCTGACGTCACCTGGGCCTTGAGTGCGACCGCTGCCACCCGGCCGCAGGGGCCATCCCAGTCAGGAGCAAATAGCGAGCGCCGTAAAGCGACTCGAACCCAGGCTGCCACTACTGAGATAGGTCAGAAGACCGGCGCTCTCCCACTGAGCTACGGGGGCGGACAAGGGGCACCTGAACTGCTTTGCGTGAAGGGGCACCACCGCGTTGCTTTGCGTTAGGGGCATCACTGCACTGGGGCACCACCGCACCGGGGCACCAGAAGCACCACCAAAGGAAAGCAAAAACAAAATCACGCCGTTAAGCGCTGCAAGTTATTCAGTGTTCCTTTAACCATGAGCACTAGTGGTGTCAATCGGTTACAAACAAAAATTGTTACCGAACATTGTGTGACCGATATGGTAATCGGTCGGTCAGGCTTATAAATTGTTGGACACTTCTCGGTCAGCTTAATCATAAACAATTTTATTTTTTGTCACATGCTTACGCATTCTTATTTCTATCCAGCAAATTGATACACGATTTGCTCGAAATTAAATGTAAATGTCTTTGGTCTTGCTTGCAGCATCCACTATTTTGCTTTGCAAATGTAATTCGTCCCTTTTTCACAATTATAATGTATTTTTGAAAACTGCATATGTGCGTTTTATGAATTATGATGTTAACTAATACATTTTTGCCAGTGTGTATCAATAATTATACCTACTATTTGAAAATCGGTTAAATCATGGACATGTTTGACCTCAACCAAAATCGGTCAATCAACCAAAATGCCTCCTGTTCGGTATTGAATTGTTTTTTTTTTTTTTTTGTTTTTAGTCAGGAAATTTTGGGAAAATGACATCATCAATGGGCACCATCGCGCCCGTGTACAAGGGGCACCACCACACCGGTGTACCAGGGGCACCACGTTGTTATATGGCTTTGGGCAACAACGCGCCGGTGTACCAGGGGCACCATCGCGCCGGCGTACCAGTACCACGACTACACCGGCGAACCAGGGCCAAGACGGCGCCGGTGTACCAGGGAGCAGGGGCACCACCGTGCCGGTATGCGGCAATGTGGGGCAAAAGGAGGTACCGGGCACCGTGCCCCCTTGAATCCAGAAGGCTAGGGGGCACCCTGGTGTCCTGGTGCCCCAATTACATTGCTGAAAACCCACCTATTTTAAACGAAATGGTGCAAAATTAAGAGATAAAAACACGCCGCACGTGCGTCCTGATAAATCCTCGATGTCACCATGTTAGTTGACTATCGTTTGTGTCGAGAAAAAAAAACATCAGGGCTACCATTGGCTTTTAATAATGTGTTTTAATGCTGGAAATCCATGAAACGTAAATTGAAATTGGTTAAGTAAAAACTGCACCCAAGCCTAAGTAATATATTTGTTTGATTAAAAAGCCAAAAAAACAAAACAACACACACAACACTTTGTGTGCCACTGCACAGAAATTCCTTCTATCTTTGCGGTGGAAGAATCTCATTAAGTGGCTGCATTGGTGCCCTTGGGCTGATATATGTATACATTTCCAGACCTTTCGATTTAAGAGGCTAGTTATCCAGACCAAAACAAATAAAAAATATGCAGTGCTACGCGGCGCAAGTCAATCAGCCTGTTCTTTTCCAGTACAAAAGGGTCTAGTATAGACTGTACAGTGTACAGTGTACCAGGGCCTCGGCTAAGGAATTTTCACTGGGGGGGAAATTCGATAATATTGTTTTTGCTAAGGCATAGGTATGGCTTAGCAGAGGCACGTAGCCAGTATCTTTTCCATGGGGGGGGGCACGTCAGTGGTAGAATCATATTTCGCTCCTCAGCCAAATGTTGTTGACCGAGGGGGGTAGGGTCGGGTCGTCAGCAGAATCACATTTCATCTAGTGTAA
>VOPJ01004116.1:0-40461 GCA_014673585.1 Semibalanus balanoides | reverse complement strand
CGCCTGTGGACGGCGATCACCTGCAACAGAGGCAGCAGGATGATCGGCAAATGGAGTTTCCGGTGGCAGCGGAAGGCTGTGCCCCCCGCCCCCTCTCACCAGGAGTCACGGCAGGGTCACCTCCAGTCGACCCTGGCCGTGCGCGGTGACCTCTGGAGGACAGATGGGCGGTGGACGGCTGAGTTGAAGTGATAGTTCCGGCATGACGGAAATGATTACTTTGGCCTAACAGAAATGATAGTGTTGTGAAACCCTCTATGTGTTTTAAAGGGGCCCACTTGGCTCCGAGAGGGTGACATTGCTCGAAATGGCGCACTGGAGCAGTCAAACGCGTTGTTTGTTGGTGATAGAAGTTCACGTAGGCAACCGGATGTCATCTGGCCGGGTAACCTGCGTCTCTCTCTCTCTCTCTCTCTCTCTCTCTCTCTCTCTCTTCTTCTCTCTCTCTCTTTCAACTCTCTCTCTCTACTCTCTCTCTCTCTCTCTCTCTTCTGCTCTCCTCTCTCTCTCCCCTCTTCTCCTTTCTCTCTTCTCTCTTCTCTCTTCTCTCTTCTCTCTTCTCTCTTCTCTCTTCTCTCTTCTCTCTTCCTCTTTCTCTCTTCTCTCTTCTCTCTTCTCTCTTCTCTCTTCTCTCTTCCCTCCTTCTCTCTTTCCTCTTCTTCTCTTTCTCTTCTGCTCTCTCTCTCTTCTTCATCTTCTCTCTTTCTACTCTTCTCTCTTCTCTCTTCTCTCTTTCTCTTCTCTCTTCTCTCTTCTCTTTCTTCTCTCTTCTCTCTTCTCTCTTCTCCTCTTCTCTATCTTTCTCTCTTGCTCTCTTCTCTCTTCTCTCTTCTTCTCTTCTCTCTTCTCTTCTCTCTTCTCCTCTTTCTCTCTTCTCTTCTTCCTCTCTTCTCTTCTTCTCTCTATCTTCTTCTTCTCTCTTCTCTCTTCTCTCTTCTCTCTTCTCTCTTCTCTCTTCTCTCTTCTCTCTTCTCTCTCTAGCGCTCTCGGGTCTAGGCGCCATGTGACCTTCGCTGTCGGAGCGCCCTAAAACACCAATCATCATCATCCTCATCGGATCTCGGGTCTCGGTCACCACTGTCATCACACTGCGCTATGGGTCTGTTGGGGCTGGTCAACCATTCTGATTGGAGCCACTCTCCGTGCTACACTCTCACCACACGCCCGTCCCTGGGTGACAGTGCCGGTCGGTAGGTGGCGCTGCGGGTCTGACCGTGCCGGTCTGATGAAGGTATCGATCCTAGGTGGCGCACGTGGTACCGGGGACGGAAAGTGAGCCGTTTCAAAGCAGCATTCGTGCGAGTTTATTCGATAGGCTAAGAATACGACTGTACGGTCTTTAGTGGTTTTCAGTATATATTAATTATTTACGTTGAAAAACTAAAAAATGAAAGCTTGAAATGTTAATAATAAACAATGAGATTGAATAGGTATATGTTCCATGTGTTGTTGTACTTACTTCACATTAATTTGACTAGTCTCACAGTTGTTTGCTGCTGCTCTAGGGCTCAGCGGCGGATAACAATGTTTTTATGATGGGCAAATCGTCTTGTCAGAGCTCGGTAAGCTTCTGTCCAGGGCAGCTCTCTCTACCCGGTCTGGCCTGTCGGTTTACCCGTCTTCCTCTCCTCTGAAGAGCTTGCCTATCTCTCGCCTCTCCCGACTGAGACCCCCAGGCGGTGCGCTATTGACCGGCTGCGGCTCATCTGTGCTGCTCGGCTAATAAGTCGTCTCTCCGGCTTCTCCGCCCTCCTGTCGGCGGTATTAGACGCTTCTGTTCTCCGAGTCCCGGATACGAACCTACCGGCAGCCGCAGTCTTCATTCGACCCCCCTCCCCCCCTCCTGAGCAGTCCCTCGTCTAATGGATGAAATGCGGTGACGCACGTCCAGTACCGGGGACACGGTGGCGCGGTGAAGCACCGAATGGCAGAGTGACCGGCGGCCGAATTCAGAGCGGCAGGATTCAGATCAGAGCTGTCGGATTAGCTGACTTGGCTCCGCGCTTCTGACTAAGTCAACTCCAGCGGCTCGGCTGCACCAACTCGCCGCACTATCGCGTACGGAGCGGGGCAACCGGCGGGGCGGAGGACGAGTACGACATCTCAGCGCTGAGGAGGCTCGCTTGTTTGCTTCAGAGGCTGCCATAAGCAGCAACGTAGATGATCGACGAGACATAAGTAACGCTGGCAATGATGTGCGTCACTACGTGATATTCAATGGACGAGCAATGAATGTGTCCCGGAACCCACGATCAGCAGCCGTAACGAGAAGCCGCATTTACCCTGCACAGCGCGCTCGATAGGACGAGAGTTCCGGTAGCATGACTTCACCCGGGCGTGGGCTCTGGGCTCCCTCGTGCTATTGGCCCCTTCGATGCTCAAATGGACTCAAATACATGGCCTCATGCCCCCCCGGATCCTCTTGGAAAAGCGGTCTCCAGCGCTGTTCAGAATGATACATAACTAATATGTCGTGATATTTGGCTTGGTTTTGTTTTATTGTCGTCATCTTGCTTGGCATAATTCATGCCTATGTTAAAAGCCTTGTCAATACTCCACTGGTGGAAATGTGTTATTGTCCAACGTCCATTTCTCCTGTTTGTCAAATGGTGTTTGACCACGATTCCAACTAACGAACCGGTGCACGTGGCTCAATAATACTAGCAAATTATATAGAGAAGGGCCTGTAAACCGCCTGGTAGCCGCTCGGTTGTGATTTGGTCCATTTGGTCCAGGACACCTGCCTGTTGGACTCGAACCTGGTTGTTCTAGCCGGTAACGGCTGGCCGGGCGCTCCTAATGGCAGGCGGCAAAAGTTACGTTTTACCAGCTGGCAGGTAAATTAGTGTGACATTGTATACTACTGACTACAGCCTGTACCCTGCTGCTGCCCACTGCCTGCCTCCCCCGCAGTCCTCACTGGCCGGAAGGTCGCGCCCCGGTGCTGACAAGGGCGCCGCTGTGATGATGGCACAGTTATCGTATCTGTGACGTCACGGGCACAAGGCAGTGACGTCACAGAACAAGGCCGCGCGATCGTCCCGGCTAGTCCTGCAGGGACGACTGTGTGACGTCACGGCTAGTCCTGCAGGGACGACTGTGTGACGTCACGGCTAGTCCTGCAGGGACGACTGTGTGACGTCACGGCTAGTCCTGCAGGGACGGATGTGTGACGTCACGGCTAGTCATCCAGGGACGACTGTGTGACGTCACTGAGACGGCACGTTCTGCCACTGCGGCCACCGGTTAGTGTGGAGTGTCGGCATCGCAGCGCTCATGTTGACCCGGCTGCAGCAGGGCTGTGTGCCGGCCGTCCACAGGCGGGCCTCATCACCGTGTGCTGGCCTTCTGCCTCGGCCTCGGCGGGGGCAGCCGGGCCCTGTGACGCATCGGGCGCGAACCTGACCCTCCGCCGCCGCCGCCGGGTACGTCTCGTGTGTGCCGTCCTCGCCACATGCGCGCCATGTTCGCCGCGCACGCGGCACGCGGCGCGGTGTGGTGTTTTGGCTGGCGGCCGGAGCGGCGGAGAGTCTGGCACGCGATGAGGGCTGGACGGGGTCGGCCTGGACGGAGACACGGTCAGAGCAGTCACTGGACACTGGAATGTCTGGACCGCTGCCATAGGGAAACAAGTCAATGAAATCTGCTTCACAATGTTGGAAGGTTTTGATTTCACGCCACGGAACACACCTCATATAAGCAATAATTAATTGAAAGCTTCGGGAGACCGTAGAAACGAGGTCTTTCGATAAACGTCTGAGTTCTGACTTCTCAGACTTTCGCAGCGTGAATCCAGAAAGCTTCGGTCGTTGTGAAACATGTTATTTGTTCGGTAATTTCACCTTCTTCCGCCGGTGCCCGGCCGGGGGGGTGGGGGCACAGTTAAACACTGCAGCGTCGGTGAAGTTATAACTGCTGGCTGCCCTTTCTCCTCGTCACCTACCTGACTCTGGTAACTAGACTCATGACTCCGGCTCTGACTCCTGACTCTGGTAATGAGTCACCCACCAGCGCGCTGGTGGGTCTCTGCCGCCACAGCTCCTGCGCTGCAGTGGGCCGCGGCAGAGACGGGGTCAGGAGGAGGTCGCTATACCACAGCTCCTGCGCTCCAGCGACTCGGTCGAGCTAGCTGTAACAATGTGACATGCCCCAAGGTGTGTCACAGTGTCACCAGTGTCACAGAATGTATCAGTGCCACCGAGTGTGTCGCCCCGTCCGACACACCTGTTCTCTCCGGCCAGCTATCGGCTATCTGGGCACACATCGGCCAGCTATGCCATTGGGGCTATCTGGGCACACATCGGCCAGACTAATAGACCATTGGTGCTATCTGGAAAGCACACATCGGGCGCAGCTACTAAGCCAACATAGAAGGAGAGCAATATCTCCGGCACATTCATATACGGCCAGCAAATAAATCCATTAGGGCTATTCTGGGCCACACATCGGTCTAGCTATTGCCTATATGGGGCTATCTGAGCCACACATCGGCCAGCTATGCCATAGGGGCGTATCTGGGCACAGCATCGGCCAGCTATGCCCATAGGGCTATCTCACACATCGGTCAGTATGCCTAGGGGCTATCTGCGGCACACATCGGCCAGCTATGCCATAAGGCGCGCTATCTGCGGCTACTACATCGGCCAGCTATGCCATAGGGGCTATCTGGGCACACTATCGGCCAGCATATTGCCATAGGCGCGCTACTGGGCACAAACATCGGCCAGCTATGCCATAGGAGGGCTATCTGGGACACATCGCGCCAGCTATTTGCCATAGGCTTAATGCTGGGCAACAACATCGGGCCCAGCTATGCCAATAGCCGGCTAGGTCTGGGCACAACATCGGCCAGCCAATATAGCCATAGAGGGCTATCTGCGGCCACACATACCGCCCAGCTATGCCAATAAGGGGCTATCTAATGGCACAAACATTGGCCAGCTATGCCATAGGGGCTATTTCTGGGCACACGATCGGTCAGCTATAGACCATAGGGGCAAATATCTGAAGGCACCACAATCTGCGCCAAACGCTATGCCATAAGGGGCTATCTGGGGACACCAACATCGGTCCAAGCTATGCCATAGGGGCTATCTGGCACACATCGGGCCAGCTATGCCATTGGGGCTATCTGGGCACACATCGGCCAGCTATGCCATAGGGGCTATCTGGGCACACATCGACCAGCTATGTCATAGGGGCTATCTGGGCACACATCGGCCAGCTATGCCATAGGGGCTATCTGGGCACACATCGGCCAAGCTAATCATGCCCATAGGGGCTATCTGGGCACACATCGGCCAGCTATGCCATAGGGGCTATCTGGGCACACATCGGCGATTTTGTTGGCATCACTCTGATCAGGCGCGAAGTATAATCTGGAGATCGTTGTCTCGCCCTCGGACCTGTCAGTGTCATTGGTATGCGAGACTCATTGGTATGCGACATGTGTTGGTATCTGACGGATGGGAGAATTACAGGAGGCGTGTTATCATGACTAGAGTTAGGGTAGAACAAGCCGCTGAGTAGCATTCAAGGCTATCTTCAGTACAGGGGCGGATCCAGGAGGGGGAAACGGGGCTGGCAGCTCCCCCCAATGGAAATTAGCGCCCCTGCGCCGAAGGCGCAGACCCACCAGCGTGCTGGTGGGTGACTCGTTCGCCATTAATTGAGAGGGCCTGCAGCCACCCTCAATGAAAATTGTGGATCCGCCTCTGCTTTAGTATCCGATGATTGGTGGTATTTAGTAGTGGGAAATAGTTCTATAAACAGCCGCTAGCAAAAATAGCGCTGTGATCTTATGAGACATGACGAAATCCGGTTATGCTGGCTGTGCTCAGTTATGTAATGAAGGTCAGCACGTCAGTGTTTTATTTCTTGACATGTCAAGGAGTACGTGAACTAATCAGTTGAGACTCGGTTAAGTATTCGAAAGTGCCCAGGAAATATGCAGTGCAAATTATATATAGACTATGGGGAGACCAGACTGGCTAAACTGAGAGGTTTTTGGAATGCTTCGCGATTGGAGCAGAGCTCCGACGATCTTACGAACCAAACCGACGCCTTGGAGACAATCGGAAACAACTCAACCGCAATACTTTCTGAAAGACAGGACAGAGCTACCTGTATAGCTAGCTGTCGGCACAGCAGTGGTAGCCTGCCTGGAAAGACAGGACAGGCTATTCTGTATATGTAGAGTGGCGTCAGCGAGGTCAGTGGTCTGGGGACGCGCTCCTTCTCTCAAGCCCTCGTTTGCTCCGTGTGTCATCCGGCGGCCTTGTGCTGCTGTCCTGCACTTTCGCTCGGCTACTCCGGCGTGCTCGTTCTGATCAGTGCAGGTCTCCACGACCTGACCTCGCTGCAGGCGCTACCGCGGCGTTCTCGGTCTGAGTGCATCGGTCTGTCAGCGAGTCATCCCGGATCCTGCGATGGCTAGCCGCGGCGTCTCCGGTCTGATCAGTTCAAACGGTCCTGTTCCCCGAACGACTCGACGCTGCGGCACCCGCGGCTGATCGTGTCTGATATTGCCATCCGTTCCTGTCCCCGTACCGACTCGACGGCGCGGTCACCGCGCGGCGTGCTTCCGGTCTGATTCAGGATCAATGCTCTGCCCGTCACGAACCGCTCTGGCACCGCGGCGTGCTCCGTTGATCAGTTTCAACGCTTTTCCTGTGCCTGACCGACCCGACGTCGGCATAAACTGCGCGGTGCTTCCGGTCTGTATCAGTCAGCGCGTGCTGTCCCGCCTCGACCTGGACCGCTGATTGGCCATACTGCGCGTCTTTCCGTCTGATTTGCCACGCGTCTGTCCCCGACCCCCCGACCGCGCGGCCACTCGCGGTGCTCAGGTTTAGATCAGGTCATTCGCGTCTTGTCCGTGCTCGAACTACCGCCTGCGGCCGCGGCGGTCGGTTGATCAGTCCACGGTCCTGTCCGATTTCGACCACGTCGTGCGTGCACGCGTTGCTCAGTTGATAGTCCGCTCGTCATGTCCGCTTGACCGATCCGACCGCTGCGGGCCACCCGCGGCGTGCTCCGGTCTGATCAGTCCACGCGTCCTGTCCCCGACCCGACCCGACCCGCGGGGTACACAGAGGCGTGAGAATCGGGCCGCCTGCTGCCACCGTGCCTGGCTATCACTGCTGCCCTCTGATGGCCGCACGGTCAACTAACCAGGCCGCCTGCTGCCACCATGCCGGGCTGGCACTGCCCTCTGACGGCCGGACGGGCAACTAACCAGGCTGCGCCGGGCAAAAGCGGATATCTGAACGACACAAATGGTTTGAGAGACAAATCCCAAAAAATAATCACTTAATTATAAAGCTGTTATCAGATTTCGCCTCATTATGCATGAATAGCTTATTTGATAGAAGCTTTCCTTAGTAAAAGCTGCTTAAATTCTCTTTGAATTAAATCTATGTTGACGCCGATTTCAGGCAGCTTTGGGGTCACGGCCCCTTTAAGCTCACCATGCCAATGGCTCCAGGTCGTGCCAGCGGTATGGTTGGTCGGTAGTGTAGGCGGAGTCGGGATATCTCCAGGCGGCCCAGCCAGTGGCAATTGGTCTACTAGGGACAGCCGGCAAAACACTATGTCAGAGTTTTTAGAGACGTGGCGTGTTCTGCCAGGCACTATGGGGTACGAGTCTGAGCCAGGAGTAACGATCGCCGCGAGGTCACTTGTGTCACTGCCATGGCAACAATCCAGTCACCATCGGAGCCATTTTCACAGATGACTGACGGCAGGATATAGACTTGGTCCGTTCCCTGGATGTGTGATTGGATTATTGGATCGGTTTATTGTGTGGTCGCTGGGGACGTTTGGAATGAGCTTCTTCCGTTCGGCTGGTTATTCCGCCTGGCGCCTGGTGGGGGCAGATGGATCATGGAGCGACCCTGTTTGATCGCCGACCCCGCCATATGACCACAGTAGTCGCAGTGCCCCCTAAACCCCAACACGTAGTCATGGAGCGACCCTCTCTCCGCCCCTGCTGTTGCACGATCATGTCACTGCCATCAGTCCGTAAACACCAGTTCACTACTCGTCTGAAAGACGGTAGTGAACTGGGAGACCGTCGGTCTCCCGTCCGGGAGACCGATGGGCCGTTATTTTTCGGAGATCTACTCTTCATGTTATGTACTAAATGATTATTGTAAGCTCAGATGAAAGTATACCTTTATAGCTGTTTGAGAGACTGTCAAATGCTGCGACACTGTCCCTCGGTTGTCGCAAGTAGTGTTATATCGGCCTCGCTCTGCCCACGGTCCGTCGTTCGCCCTCTGATCGTGACGTCATCACCGCCCCCGTCGCGGCCGACGCAGACCTGTTGACGACCGGTGACCGGCGGCCGGCGACGGTTCCGTCGGACCGGAGACGTGGCAGTGCTCCAGAGATCCGCTGGAAGGTCCACTGAGAGGCTCCTGCGCCGGAAAGACGGCTGGTCTGAGCGGCCAGTCGTCGGCTCGGCGCAGTGGCGTGCCGTTTACCGGGGTATTTTTATGCAGCCGTGACGTTTATGTATGTGTGTAGGAGGGGATGATCCCGCTCAGTGGAGGATTGGGACAGGTCAGAGGCGTGCTGCTGACGTCACCCTTCCTCATATGACGTCACACCACCAACGGAAGTGACGTCATCTCACGGACGGCAGTGATGAAGTCATATGAGAGGTATGCAGGGAATAAATAGCCAAGAATAACACAACACCTTGGCGAACTTATTGGTTATACATATCTCTTTATCCCGGTTATATCTCGGCTGATTTGGCTTACCTAGTGACTGATTTTGTTCAGCTAAAAGACGATCTCATTCTAGAGCAGACATGTGCTCGGATCCCAGAAGCCTCAAATTTGGAATCAAGGTTCTGACAACGATAACAGGTCATACACAGCCGAACACAGCACTAATCTGATGCGTTTGGTTCAGAGCTTCAAGCAGTTCCGGACTAGTCCCTCTCTAGTTGCCTTGAGCCTTGATTTTGGTGCTTGTTCTGGCTATCAAAAACGGTGTTCGAAGAATAGCCTGCACGATGCCCACTTGGATCCCTTGGAAACTCGGATTTCATTGATCCACGAAGATCGTCTCGGCCATTTTCGACCTGGGTTGTTCTGATGCTTCGATTTGTCAAGAGAAACTGTGACATCTGGGAAAAAAGTAAGACGAGCAAAGTGTTGTCTGCAAGTCGTGCGGAAGTGCCTATAAGCAATGCACCCGTTGCCACAATACTCATTTAAAGGCCAAAACGCCTGGGGGAATGGAACATGTCTGTTCTAGAGTCGAGTACGATTTATCAGGTTGCTGATGAAGCCTTGTGATAGAGTCGCTATCAATACTAATGGCACTGAATTACAAATTAATATCGAAATATCGAAAGCCAAACCTATTTTCACGATTCTCTGGTGTGTTTCAAACAAAGCGTCTGCCCTCGTGACCCCGCCAAGGTCACCCCTGACGGTCGGGTCGGATGGGAGCGGTGTGTTTGCCCTCGTGACCCTGCCAAGGTCACCTCTGACGGTCGGGTCGGTGGGGAGCGGTGTGTTTGCTATCGTGTACCCTCGCCAAGGTCACCTCTATGACGTTCGCGGTCAGATGTGGGCACTCGGTGTGTTTTGCCTCGTTTGACCGCTCAAGGTCACCTCGACGGTCGGGTCGGATGGGAGCGGTGTGTGCCCTTCGGAGAGCCCCCCGTCAGAGAGGTATGCCAACTCTTTCTGACGGACGAAATCTGGTGTCGGAGCGGATGGAGAGCGCGTGTTGTTTGCCTCTCGTGCAGCGGCCGCCAAGGGTCAAGCCTTCTAGACGGTCGGTCGGATGGGAGCGGTGTGTTTGCCCTCGTGACCCCGCCAAGGTCACCTCTGACGGTCGGGTCGGATGGGAGTGGTGTGTTGTTGCGCGGGGGCTCCATTATTTCAGCGGCAGTAACTTACTTCCGCACGCCCCGTTGTCCCGCTCGATCTCCGCCGACAATTGCCTTCGTGCACCGCAGTGGGGTGTAAACACTCATCAGACCTCCTCCTCCGGGCGGGAGTCACGGCAAGGCAGCTGATACCTCAGTGCGCAAATGTCTGCTTCACGTCCTTGTGTTGACTTCATGCCGCCCGGTAGGGATTCAGACGTGCTTACAATGATCCCCGTTTGCGGTTCTGGCATTTACATAATGTTTATTGTTGTATGTAAGCGAGGACGAGTTATATACATAAAGCAAACACGTTACACGAATGTACGATTGCTTAATAGCCACTCCTGCAGTGGACGCTCTTAAATACAATACAATACAATGCGATTATTTGACTTATCAGGAGAGTTGACAATAAGATGCGTTATGACAATAGTTTGACTTAGGCTGCGATGGTTTGGACCTTGTTTGTTGAGGCAGCTGATGATCTGGCTCCGTGTCTGACCGGCGATCTCCTATGATCCGGTGACTACGTGATCTCCGTGTCTGACCTGCGTATTTCCTCCGTTTGTTACAGAGTATCGGCACCAGCGACGCCACCGAGTCTGGCACTGGTTCGCAGCGCTCCCGACAGGCGGTGCTAGTGCGCCGCTCACTCAACGAAGGCTTCGGCTTCACCCTACGACACTTCATCGCCTATCCGGACGAAAACGACCAGGTCAGATAGAACGTGATATGTGATCCGCTAACATGATGGCATAAGCACGCATTGCTCGCCTTGCTACTATTTTAAGTAAGCGTACCTTTATTATTGTACTGTTAACTTATCGAAGATCGCAAAACAAAAAAGTGTAAGTTGTATACAGTGGCGGATCTAGGATTGGGTCAAGGAGGAGGACACGTAGCAAAGTTGGTTCCCCAGCCCTTGGGTGCCCCCTCAGGCCTTAGTGCCTTAGGCCCTCAAGCTTCCGTGGGGCCCTTTGACCTTGAAGACAAATGCACGCCAGAAGGGACCCTTTTAGTTCAAAATGTACCTTTCACATGATAAAATGAGCTTATTCAAACACTAATCGGCCCTCTTCAAGCCAGAATTGGTCCTCTGGAGGTCAGAGTGGGTAAATTGACTGTGTTTTGTTGGACAACATTCAAATTCCTTTCGAGTCTCTTCGACCCGCAATGGGCCCCTTCGAGGCTCAAGGGGTCATAGGATTGGTCATAGCACCTGTCTGGATCCGCCACTGTACAGTGCAGAACAAATGATCTGTCCACTTCCTCGACACCACCTCGTCCGTCGGTGTTGTACGCAGTGAAATGTAATGCAACTTTGTATGCCCTCGCCCCTGATACCTGGGGCGAGGGCTATAGTGATTGCATTGGATTCCGCTGCGTGCAGCACCGACAACGCGCCGGTGGTGTCAAGGAAGTGGACAGAACATATTTTGTTCTGCACTGTACATACTACATACCATACAACAATGTGGCTACGATCAATGCATCTGACATGTGATTGGACTCACACAAACTGTTGCTTTGAATGTTCAGTTTATTTAAGTATAACAGACCTGCACTTCAAACCTCCAGTAACTTCACCTCAAGAGTTGATACGTTGTCTGCTTTGCTTGCCCTGCCGGGATCGTGATAACGGAGACATGCTTGATCTGGCGTGAAGCCTAACTTGTAACGGCTGGAAATCATGCACTATCATTCCTGGAAACTCTGCAAAACGCCGCAATGATACCTCAGTGCATAAATACCGCAGATATGTAGCACTAGCCAGCTGGTGCTGAAACTCCAGATCTGCTGCCACCCCCCGACACTTGGGCTCTTTCCGCGTTTCTGGCCTCTCAGTTTGTCGCTGCTAGATAGCATCTAACAAACTATTAGTGCCGGCTAATGCCGGGGGAGATGCAGGGCAGCATTATCTCTCCAATGTCCCGGGGGTTCGTGCAGCTCGGTATCTTGAGTTACAGGGCTGCACCAGACTCCGCAGCTGCAGCACCAGGCTCCAGAGACCGCGTCTTTATGTCGGGCCGCGTGGCGGAGAGCTGTATCGTGTCGTATGTGTGTGTGAAGCTGGGTGAGATAAGTTCGCTCGGGACGTGTAATGGTGATGCATGCCCGCCTGCGGGTCCAGCGTTGGATCTTTCGTTGTATAACATGGTCCCTGAGAGTAAAAAGCCATAGGTGGAGATTATAACAATTGGTAATACAAATTTACATTTTTATTATAATTGACTCGAAAAATAAACATTCCTGATTGGTAATAGATATAAAATATTTGCGATGAAATGTAATCAAATTTAACTACAATGTGGTAACATCAGGTAAAAAGAGAGCACATTTCCAGACTTATATGAAAAACAAAATTATTTGAACCCTGAAGTTCAGAAAATGGTCAAAATTCCAAAACTGTGCGTGTCGGTCTGCCCCAGTATGTGAGCGGAAGCTGAATGACCTAGTCGTGCCCGAGAACACCAAACCACCGACGTGTATGTCACGGTTTGCGTTGAATCATTCTCTTCCTATTGCTTTGCGTCCCTGGCCGTACTCCGAAATTGTCTTAATTTATCCGGCAACATTGATTTGTTCCGACATTTTCGGGAAACGTACGTCAAGACTGACGTGTATAGTGTATAGCTGTTTCATTGAGGTTTGCTCTGGCCGTCTGCTGCTCATTCATCTCTCATGGCCGGACCACCACACGGCTGCCTCATCTGAGTCACAAAGCAGCCCCCGTACATTCCGTCCGTCAGCTGCTCTGGCGGCGTTTGCGCCGTCTGAGTCACAACTGCGGCATTAGTGGCGGGCTGACGCCAGTGGTGCTCTTGTAAGGGCCAGGCTAATTTTCTCCGTGGGCTGCTCTGAGGACGTATGTTGCTTTGCCTCGGTCTCTGTGAGTCGATCGGCTGCCGGTCTCTGGTCGATTCAGGCTGTCCACGGTTACTCTGGTCCGTATCAAGTGCTCGCCCGGTCTTCTGCTCATCGGCTTGCCGGTTCCATCTTGGCTCATGCAGCTGCCGGTCTCTGGTCGATCAGCTGCCGGTCTCTGGTCGATCGGCTGCCGGTCTCTGGTCGATCGGCTGCCGTTTGTGTCACGCGGCCCGAGACCGAGAAACGTGTCACGTCCCGAGACCGGGAAACGTCAATAAGGAAAGCATCACTCTCTTTCTATATATTTTTTCGGCGGAGATATGTGATGATCACTGGAGCTCCAGAAATATCTTAAACTTTCTGCACTGCCCTTAAACGTAACAAAATGTCATGTTGCAAACGAACTAAACTCTTCCATGCAAATATGTGAGATGAACGTAGTTTCGTATAAGAAGATAAGTTATGGATAGTTCGACGTTATCAATAATATCGCTTATTTGACCTTTGATAGCCAATCGGCAGCTTGATTCGTGCACGCATCAAACTAAAACTTAAACATGAATATACAGCCAACTCTTAAATATTGTGTAAGACAAGATGTGTTTCGCAGTACCACTTCGTCAGTTAGTCACAAAAAATGTTAAAGCGGTTAAACTGATGAAGTGGTTGCACGAAAAGCGTCATCGTCTTTAATGAATGAGTTGAGAAGTGGCTTTTTGTACATGTAATCATGAACGTTTAAAAGGAATAATTAAATAGTTACGATGGCTATTAGCATGCATAAACCATATTTTGCTACAATGTGGCATTTTTGGCTATCTCAGCTCAATACTTCCGTTAAGGTGGGCAAGTGTCTTCATGTCATACCGATATTCCACATAGCGGCTGCCATCTACTGCCGCACTGGGGATCGAACCCTCGACCTCAGCCTCTACTGAGTACTGACGCGCCGCTCTGCCTGCACAGGACGGAGCCGAATCGAGCAGCGAACCTCAGGAGACCATCTTCATCAGCGGCGTGGTCACCGGAGGTCCAGCGTACCTGGCGGGCGTCCAGCTCGGTAAGTACAGCCGGGTGGTGTGCTGGGGATGCAGCTGCAGCTCCAGCTAGCTGGCTCGACTGACGCTCGGCTAGAGACAAAACTCCTTCGGAGTTTCTTTCTTAAGGACATGGGACGTGACGTGGAAGTGTCGTGGACAGGTGGTGGAGCATCTCTCGGCTGGCTGCGGCCCGGTGCAGTGCAGTGTAACACGGTATGGAACACTACCGTTCTGCCGAGATGGGATGTGTCACTCGCCGTGTGCCGATTTTCGGGCGAATACCGCCGTCTGTCTGGATATGTTGGGGCTTATTTCGCGCTGCATCGGAACATTTACGGGCGTGGAGTACGAGTGAGGAGTCGGGGGTGATATACCGCTCAATGTCCTCGTATGCCAATCGTGGCGGCGATGAACAGGGGCTGTGTCTGAGGCCTGGGTGTAACCGGTCTCACCATGCGGCGGCGATGAACAGGGGCTGTGTCTGAGGTCTGGGTGTAACCGGTCTCACCATGCGGCGGCGATGAACAGGGGCTGTGTCTGAGGCCTGGGTGTAACCGGTCTCACCGGTGCCGGTGACTGGCATAAACGCTGTTATTCCATTTACTTTGCCTTGGCTTGGGATCGTTTGTGATCGCTCAATTAGATATATTATGTCTGACTTCTACTCTGCCATCCATTCAGTCGAAACTGTGCTTGGCTGCTCTGTAAGATTGATCTCTATGGCTGAATGGTCTATTCCTGGTGGCTATTTCCATGACGGCAGCCCATTGGATCCGGCTCTCTTGGCACGCGATGTTGAAACTGACCCAGACAGCAACTCTAACACGGCGGTGGCCACACTCACATGGTGGGAGATGGACTGTTAACGGTGCTGACCCGTGCGAACAAAGGCCCGTTACCCAGTCCGCCAGATCCGTCAAAGCCGTCTTTCTTCGTCGTCGATGTAGGAGTGTGGCGTGCGCTTCTGCTGGGTATGCCAGCAGAGGGCCAGCTCTGGCTGTCGGTCTGTCTGTCGCGGAGGCGATGGATTGTTCCCGCTGCCGCCGCCGCCTCACACGTCTCTCCCGCTAAATCGGCAAGAAGGCACCTTGTCTTCGGTCTCTGTGTCCATTAGCCGTGCGCCGTCTAGCCGGCAACCAGACGTACCCGACCTGGCCCTGCCTGAACTTTCTGACCTGACCCAGCCTGATATGACCTGACCTGAAATAACCTGACCTGGCCTGAACTTTCTGACCTGACCCAGCCTGATATGACCTGACCTGGCCTGAAATGACCTGACCTGAAATAACCTGACCCGGCCTGAAACGACCAGTCCTCATCCTGCCTGACCCAATCTAACCTGTCCTGACCTAGCTTGACCCCGCCTGTCCCGACCTCATCCTGTCTGAGCCGTCCTGAGCTCGGCCACCAGGCCTCTCGGGAACTCGGCTCTGGCTGGCATTCCAGTGCTCTTGTCGTCGGACATTTATTTCAGTCTGCATTGCGAGCGGCGCGGCGCCGCTCCAAGAGTAACAGAGAGGCGGCGGCGGCGGCGGCGGCGGCGCGGCCGGCACGCCGCCAGTGTCCCGCGGACGGCGGCGGGCGGACGGGGCGCCGAGTGCGACGCTGCTGTGCGGCGATTCTGGAGCGCTCACAGGTAAACAAGCCTCGGCGGCGACGGCGACGGCGGCGACGGGGCGACAGTAGTGGGGAGGGGGCAGAGTGAAAAGATCGGCCGGCCAGTAGGGCAGAGAAGGAACAGATCGGTGATTGTTTGAGGAGGAGGCGTCCGGGACGTGGATTGGTGGAGAGTTGCGGGCCGTGTGCCTTGGGCTGTTGCGGCCCCCGCTGGCTCCGCCCGGTTGTATCACCGCCCCCGTCGACGCGTTTTACCAGCGTAAGAACGACTGAAGATGCGCCCCGACTGGCGCTTCCGGAATTAGGCTCGACGATTCGGGCGTCCTTTCGAAGTGTCTCGAACGATTCCGGTACCAGGAATGTCGGTGGTTTGTCGGCACGACAGTGCTTACAAGTGATCTTCTCGATCTTGGTCGTCGTGTGCTCTGAACTGCCGGCGGCGGCGGCACACTTCTCTGCCGGGCCGCCATCGGGCGGTGGGTGACGGCCGGAGGGAGGCTGACGTCGGCTGGGATGCGTCGTTTGTCAGCCCCGGCCGGTCAGTGCCTGTCGACGCCGACTTTGATGGACGGTGTCGGTGTCGGCGGCGACGCTGGCACGACGCTGGCGTTCCCGGCCGTCAGCGGCCACTCCGGGGGAGACCGGAGGAGACAGGAGCTGACCGAAGCTGACCGGAGCTGACCGGAGCTGACCGGAGCTGACCGGAGCTGACCGGAGCCTGACCGGAAGCTGTACCAGAGGGAAACTGGAGCTGACCGGAGCTGACCGGGAGCTGACCGGGCTGACGGAGCTGACCGACTGACCGGAGCTGACAAAGAGACCGGAGTCCGCTCCGGAGGATGACCGGAGCCGGAAGTGCTCCTGAGGAGACCGCAGTCGCTCCGGAGGAGACCGGAGCTGATGGAAGCCCGGAGGAGACACGCAGCCAGCACGCAGTAGGCCGACCAGTAGCAGTCAAGGGCATACCGCGCTGGGTGACGTCCTTCTCAAGTTGTAAGCTTCGAACGATTCAGACTCCCTTTCTTTTTTACACCCTTTCGGCGATAGTCTCGAACGATGCTGGTGTCCTTTCAGAGTCAGTCTCAAACGATTCCGGTGGGAGTTTTGGCTTAGTCTCGAACGATTCCGTTACCCTTCCTTTACCGAAAGCTTTCGACTTCGATGTGTCGTTTGTGTCGTAGGATGTAGGTTATGTGTCGTATGATCTATGATGTGGCAAGAAGTAGGGACTCTGTGTCGTAGGATATGGCAAGAAGAAGGATGTTGATTGGTCCGTGATGGTGTTGAATGAGGCAGTCTCGATTGGGACTCGTCCAGCCGTTGTCGGTATGTCGCCTCTGACCGCCAGGCTCTGATGACACAGGCCAGGTGCTGAGGTGCTCAACTACTGAGGTGCTGAGGTGCTCCACTACCGACAGCGCCGCCCCGTTCCAGTGTCGTCTGCCTTAGTTGGTCCGCGGCGGATGTCAGTTCCAGTGTGGTCTGCCTTAGTTGGTCCGAGGCGGAGGCCAGTGGCCAGTACGATGTACCGGCTCACCTGGAGAGGTGGCTAACTTCAGCTGATACTGGGCTGCTGATATTCCGGTGTACTGATGAGCTGACGGCTGACCCCGCTCTCTCTCTCCCGGGTGCTGATATTCCGGTGTACTGATGGGCTGACGGCTGACCCCGCTCTCTCTCTCTCTCTCTCTGCTGCCATGACCACCTAAACATCGGCTCGCTGCCGGCCGCCGCTGCCGGCCCGCACACAATGGCTGAGATGGAGTCCCGAGGAGACGGGTCTGGCCGGCCGTGTATATTTGATTTGGGAGACGCAGACAGTCTGCGTATACAGTATACACACCTGCAGCGGCCCTCTGTTGAAGGCTGACGAACTGAGTCGTTAGCCGCCCCGTTTGATAATCAATGAGGAAGGGTTGGCGGGGCTCGAGCCGCGCCTCTGAAACATTGTGCGCGCTGAGAGTTATCTATGGCGTCCTTTAGTTTAGCAGGAGCTCTCTCCTGGCTCTCAGGGATCAGGGAGCACCGTGTGTATCCTGATGGCCAGGGATGCCGAGTTCTTCCCTGGATCTCAGGGATCACCGTGCGTACCTCCTCCGGCATCGGCTAACCAACACCGTGCGTAGTTACGACGGAGGCGCGCGGTACCTCCACTGATGGCCAGGGGTGCCGAGTTCTTCCCTGGATCTCAGGGAGCACCGTGCGTACCTCCTCCGGTATCGGCTAACCAGCACCGTGCGTAGTTACGACGGAGGCGCGCGCGTGCCAGGTCCTAATTCTGGTGCGCCGCTCCGGGTTTGGAACGGGAGCCGAGTGACGTCACTAGTCTGGCTGGCCGTTACGGTCCAGGGCCGAGTGACGTAATTGGACCGGAGCCGAGTGACGTCACAGACTAAGCACTCGGTGACAATCCAGGGACGAGTGACGGTAATTGGTACCGGAGCCGAAGTGGACGTCACAGACTCCAGCACTCCGTGCATCCGGGACGAGTACGCGTTGGGTTGGACAGCTCGTTTCCTGGCTATTACAACGTCTGCTCCGCATGTAACCGCAGAAGAGTACAGGACCTTACCGTCAGAGAACTGATGTCACCGCACCATATGTCATATATTATCGGTTTGACTCTTTGAAGTTGCTATAGGTATAGATACTACGAAGAACTCAGGCTAATGACGCTATAGGTATAACGAGACAACGAAAGAACTCAGCTAAATACGCTATAATAGTGCTAATACACCGAACGCCGGCAGGAACTCAGTTCTAAATGACTGCTTCTATGGTAATACCGAATCGACATCGCGACAGAACTTCAGCGCCTAATAGAACGCTATATGAGTGTGAGAGTCCACCAGACACCGACAAAGGGGACTCAGCTTAAATGACGCGTATATGGTAATAACCCGAACACCGAAGGAATCTCAGCTAATAGCGCTAAGTATGGCTATCAGACCGGAACACCGAGGACTCAGCTAAATGACGCTATATGGGTAATAACGTGATCACACGACAGGACTCAGCTAAATGGACGCTATAGTGGTATCACCGAACAACGACAGAACATCAGCTAAAGTGACGCTATATGGTACATAACCGGAACACGACAGAAACTCAGCTAAAGACCGCTATATGGTAATAACGACACACCGACAGGACTCCAGTGCTAATGACTGGCTAATAGTAATCAACCGAACACCGACAGGGAGCTCAGCTAAAATGAACGCTATATGGTAAATAACCGAACACACGACAGAACTTCAGCTAACATGGACGCTATATGGTAATCAACCGAACAGCGACAGGACTCAGCTAATATGACGCCTATATTGGTAATAACCGAAAGCGACAAGGACTCATGCTAAATGCGCACTATATGGTAATAAACCGAACACCGACAGACTCTATGCTACAATGACGCTATATGGTATAACGAACAACGACCAGACTCAGCCAAATGAACGCACGT
Organism: Semibalanus balanoides; assembly: GCA_014673585.1. Lineage (NCBI taxonomy): Eukaryota > Metazoa > Arthropoda > Thecostraca > Balanomorpha > Balanidae > Semibalanus > Semibalanus balanoides. The sequence continues at coordinate 21,578 of VOPJ01004116.1, read as the reverse complement.
ATTAATGGTAATAAACGATACAAACGACAGAACTTCAGCTAACTGACACTATATGGTAATACCCGAACAGCCGACAGGACTCACAATGCCAAATGACGCTGATATTGTAAGAACCGAACAACGAAGAACCGCTAAATGAGCTATAGTCGGTAATTTAGAGACACAACGACACAAACTCAGCTCTAAATGACGCTAAGTATGGTAATAACCGAACCAAGACGTATAACTCAGCCTAAATACGCTATATGGTAAATAACCGAACAACGACAGCACTCAGCTAAATGAACGCTATATGGGATATAGCAACCGCAACAGCGTGACCAGGACTCAGCTAAATAACTGTTCATGAAAATGAGTTTGGGTGCCGACGGACCCAGCGCTGAGAAGTGGAGCGGCTTTATGTAGTTGAAGCTGAAGCGCGCCACGCGCCTGCCGACGCTGTGTCTTGAGGTTATTTCTCTCCTAGCACACGGACTCTCAGACAGTAACCGGCGCCTGCAGGGTGTGGTGGACTGCCCCTTTGGGGGGGTGCCCCCAAGCTTGGGAAAAACCCCGAAAATGATCCTTGCCCCCCAGGGAACCGAGCCGTGTGATGCTTGTTTATGTCTAGGGGACGGACACTTCCCCGTGTCTTCGGAGCGGCCCGATGTTTGGAATTCGAGTCTGAGCCAGACGGCGGGATGAGCATACAGGCGTATCGAGCAGAAGCCTGCAAAGTCAGCACAACATGGAGCTCTGTCGGGGAGCTCTAGGGAAGCTTGTAGCTTCACACGGTTCAACCTTGTGGACTGAGTTATGTCATCGTGGCATGTCATAACTTCGTGGTTAAGCCATTTGTCTTGTTTAGTCCGGCTCGATATCTGATATCTTTGCCCCCTGTCCCCATGGATGTAGCAACGCCTGCTTGTCGCAGATCGGTAGGCTGGCCAGCTGATTTCATCAGGCGTCGCGACAGCGGTTTGTGTCGGTGGACATGGGCGAAACGGGCTGTGCCCTTGTTGTGTCTGTGAACGATGGAACGACACGGCTGTGCTGCCTGTTGGGTGCCTGTTGAACGGTGGACGGACACGGCTTGTGCGCCCTGTTGGAGCCTGTAGCTGCCCTTGTTGGTGCCTGTGAAACGGTGGAGACACGCGCTGCTGGCTGCCTGTTGGTGGCTTGTGCTGCCCTGTTGGTGGGAGCTGTGAACGTGTGGAGGGAACAACGGCTGTTCTGCCCTGTTGGCTCTGCCTGTGAACGGTGGAGGACACGGCTGTGCTGCCCTGTTGGTGGCTTGCTGCCCTGTTGGTGCTCTGTGAACGGTGGAGGACACGGCTGTGCTGCCTGTTGCGTGGCTGTGCTGCCTGTTTGGTGCGCCTGTGAAGGTGGAGGACACGGCTGAATGCTGTCCTGTTGGTGCTGTGCTGGCCCTGTTGGTGTCTGTGAAGCGGTGGACGGACACGGCTGTGCTGCCCTGTTGGTGCCTGTGACGGTGGAGGGAAACGCTTGCTGCCCTGTTGGCTGGCTGTGCTGCCCTGTTTGGGTGCTGTGAACGGTGGGAGGAGCACGGCTTTGGCGTGCTGTTGGTGCCTGTGAATGCGCTGGGGACACGGCTTTGCTCGACCTTTGGTGGCTGTGCTGCCCTAGTGGTGGCTGCCTGCCCTGTTGCGTGGCTGTGCTGCCTGTTGGTGCCCGTGTGAACGGTGGAGGACGGGTCAGACGGTTGCTGTGCGTGCAGCGTATTCCTGGCGCGGCCAGCCGTGTTTAGCAAACAGAGCCAGCGTGCCCGGGTGGCCGCCCCCCGCCGCCCCCGCCCCGCCGCCCGCCGGCCACCACCCCCGCCCCCGCCGCCCGCTGCCCGCCGCCCGTTGCCCGCTGCCCGCTGCCCGCTGCCCGCTGCCCGCTGCCCGCTGCTTGGTGCGCGCTGTGCTTCAGCGGCTGGTGGAAGGGGCCAGCCTGTAGTGACCGCCTCAGCGGCACCAGTGGTGCACCAGCAGTATCGTGTTGTCTATATAAAAATCTGACGCTTCGTCTGTGGCTTGGTACTGAAACTGTTGTTGGCACAGGTGGCTGATAATTGGCGTGAGTGGAAGTGTGTGCGATGCCAATTGACCAGTGTGGTTGTGTACAGCTGATTCAGGAACATCAGTGAATTCCGCCGGCACATATGTGTCTCTGGACCGTCGGACATTTCCGCCGCTGTATGCCAGTCTGCCGCCGGACGCTGTTGCTGGTTAGATCTTTGTATTGGCTGCCGGCCGCCCGGCTACCCACCTGTTCGTGGCCACTCACGGCCGACCCCCCCCCCCGTCACTGCTCCGCCAGAGGGGGGGGGGGTCCAGAGTTGGCCGCCGCCGGCCCGCTATTTCAGGAGGCCTGGGGCTTGCCAGCTCTCCGCTCTCTATCTCTCTCTCCCCGGGCCGCGCAGCTCTCTGCTCTCTCTGCTCTATCTCACACACACAGCGGGCGTGTGTCGGCGCGGCGGACCGATGCGCCGCACGATCCTGGCGTGGCCGGCACTCTGCGGCTGCGGCGGGTATGTCGGACCATGATAGAGCAGCTCGGCTCTCCTCGTCAGTCTGTGTCGGCAACGCGGCTCGTACATCGCTACCTCCGAGCTGTTGATGTTATCAAGAAAGCCAAACAGTTTCGAACGAGATCCAAGTGAAAAGGTATGGCTGTTCTGACAAAAAACGTCGATGAACCCAATATCAGGCATGCCAAGACGTTCCTTTCTTAATGTTTGCTAACAGAAAAAGATAAAACCACACGAAGGGTCATCACTTTCTGATTTCTCTACTCAGACTTGTGTTACGAATAACTGCATATTGTCGTGGAGGACACGGCTGTGCTGCCCTGTTGGTGTCAGTGAACGGTGGAGGACATGTGAACGGTGGAGGCTGTACCGAGCAGCCGTGCTCGTCAGCCGTGCTCGTCAGCCGTGCCCGGCAGCCGTGCTCGTCAGCCGTGCTAGGCAGCCGTGCTCGTCAGCCGTGCTCGTCAGCCGTGCTCAGTAGCCGTGTTCGGCAGCTGTGCCCGTCATCCGTTTGGTCCTCTGTCTTCCGCCTCTGCCCGTCCGTGCTATCGGCCTGACTCGCCCAACATGTGGGCCGGTGCGGCTGTGTCAGGTGCGAGGCCAGTAATGAGCCGCCCTTCAGCCGCTTATCGGCCGGCCGAATACCGCGCCGCCTGTGACGTCACGGCTGGCCCAGCTGCTGACGTCACCGCTGCCGGCGCCGCTCGGATACTGGTGAGGCGCGAACGGCGCGCGCTGGCCACCAGCCAAGCCACTGTCATGTCCCGCCCGTTACTGAATGTTTTCCCGATAGGAACGTATTGTATGTCCGCCCCCCATCGCTTGGAATTCAAAATAGCAACTTTGCTGAAAAACAGCAACCTCGGCAGATTATGCAAAACAAAAATAAAACTGCTCACCGGAGCAGCCGCCGGCGCAGTGGGAGAGCGCTGGGGTTCTGGGTACCGGCCGGGCTCACTGCAGTGGTGCAGCACCGCATGGTTGTTCCGTCTCACGGCAGTGGTGAGAGTCCGCTGGTGTTTGGTTCTCACTGCAGTGTAGTACCGCGTGGTAGTTTCTGTCTCGCACCTCACGCTCGCGTGAGACCCGTTGGTGTCTGTCCCGCTCGGCTCACGGCAGTGGTGTCGACCCGCGGTGGTGTTCTGTTTCTACTTGCAGTGGCTGAGACCCGCTGCGTGTTCTGTCTAATCTGTCAGTGGTGAGACCCGCTGGTGTTCCTGTTCTCACTGCAGTGGTTTGATGAGCCCGCTGGATGTCTGTACCTGCGGCTCTGCTGTCAGTGGGTGAGACGCCGCTGGTGTTCCTGTCTCACTGCAGTGGTTGAGGTACCCCCGCGTGGGTGTTCTGTTCACTGACAGATGAGTTGAGAACCCGCTGGTTCACTGTCTCATTGCAGTGGTGAGGACCCGATGGTGTTTGTTTTCACTTGCAGTGGCTGAGACCCGCGGTGTTCTGAGTCTCACTGCAGTTGGTGAGTGACCGCTGTAGTTCAGTCTCACTTGGGAGTGGTGGAAGTTCCACCCGGCTGCGTGGTGTTCTGTCTCACTGCGTGGTGGGAGACCCGCTGGTGTTCTGTCTCACTGCAGTGGTGAGCACCCGTGGTGTTCTGATCTCACTGCAAGTGGTGAGAACTCGCGGGTGTACTCATGTCTCACTGCAGTGGTGAGACCGCTGGTGTTCTGTCTCAACTGCAGTGGTGAGACCCGCTGGTGTTCTGTCTCACTGCAGTAAGGTGAGTACCCGCTGGTGTTCTGTCTCACTGCAGTGGTGAGACCCGCTGGTGTTCTGTCTCACTGCAGTGGTGAGACCCGCTGGTGTTCTTTTATTGGTCAGATGAGAGACTGAATATTTCCTTAGTAAATGTATGTCGGTTCTATCGGCTCTGCCCGCGGCTCGTGCGCTCTCAAGGTGCGCTGCTCGCCGGGGCTAGCTAGACACGCCTGCTGGCCCCCTCCAGCCCCCCCCCCTCCGGCCGACGGTCTGAGCCACTTGGCAGCTGTTAAGTCGGTCACGTGAACTTCGCCAGCCAGCGGGCCATCCGGGCCGACGGCAGCCCTGTTAGCTGCTAAGGTGGACACGGCTGTCTCGGCGCCGACGAAGCGACGACCGACGGCCTTGACCTACAATGGGCGCGGCCCTGAGATTATTAATGAAATTCCTGGAATATTTGTGAGGTCGCTGATACCAGTCTGGGTGGAACCTAAATCCGTGAAATGTTTCTTTATTTGTGCGTATATAAGTTGTTAAAATTAATTATAGGTTGTTCTATGAACGGGTTTTATACTGTTGTGCTTTATCGACTAAATTATTTTTAGCCATCGTCCGTTTTCGTTATGAGTCGAGCCAAGTCGGTGGTAGGTACTGTTCTGTTGCTGTTGCTCCGTGTCCGAAGCGTGGCAGGTGGAACCAGGGAACCGAACCAATGCAGTGGTTCGTGTGCCCTTCGACCTCCCTCGTGACATTTTGTCCCTTCCGTGTGTCCGGGTGCAGCGTGGTCAGCGGTGGGACTCCCTGCTGACCTTGATCCACATTCTGAGCCCGGGCGGTGACCACTACCCCTTCCCAGCCCGGAGACCTGCCCTGTTCTCTCGGCCTTTGTCCTGCGGGCTCCGCTACTGAAATGAGGCGGCCTTGGCTGCCGGTCTCTGCTGTAGTTGCCCTGACTGGTCCGTTGTTTCTGGCCGCTCGTCTCCGGCTCCCGGACGCTGATTGGTGGCTCATACCGACTGCTATTCTCATTAGCTGACAGATCGTGTTGCCCTGGTCTCTGATGAGGCTCCTTATTGCCATCGTTGGTGACATGACCGGCCGTCTTTGCCATCGTTGGTGACATGACCGGCCGTCTGGGACAGCAGCTCTGTGGGCCATGTTCCGACGAAGTACGTCTCAATGCTTCATTACTGACACTGGCTGGCCTGTTGCTCCGTCGGCGGTGCAGGCTTATCTCTGGCAGAAGACGGAGGTCTGATCAGGTCTGACCCCCCTCCCCCTGCCCCCTACCCTCCGGCGCATGGCTCCTCCGATGCTGATTGGTGGTATTGATGATGCCTGGCTGGGTGGCGGACGGCCATCGTTAGCTGATCCGACCATGTCATTGCCCTATCCGAGGGCAGCGTGTAGCCAGGCGGAGCTGGTAGCAGTGCGACGCTGCGACGCGCTCGGCTGACCTCGCTCGCCCAGAGACGGCCGACGGGACGGCCTGTTTTCGAAGCCACTTGCGGCGTCCGAAGCTGAGTCGACAGCTCTCGGAGTGGAGTGGTCGAGAGCGTTTTTTGCCGGGTTGTTGAACGTGTCGACCAATAGAGGCAGGTCCGCAATCAGAAGTGCATTAGAGCCTGCGGCTCCGCTCTGCGGCTCTGACCTCAGATGACCTTGTTTTGCGCTACGTCACTCAGCGCAGCTATTGAATGTGCGTCTGTTCTCATCACGCTGGGAAGTGGCGGAAGTGGACGTCAGTCGTCTGTATGTTACACAGTTCCTGGATGGTGTTGCGCCGTTACGACCTGCCTTCTTCCCAGCCCTCCTCTTCATACCACTGCGATGATGATAGCGCGATGATGATCACTTACCCTGAACAGCGAGCAAAGCCGCTCCCCTGTTGGATAGTCGCCACCCAAAAAAAAACACACATTTTCAATTACTGTGCATCCCAATTTGGTCCAAATCCGTGGTATGAGAGTGCCACCCCTCGATCGATTTGTCTTGTAATGCCCCAACTAGTTGGGCGGTTTGCTGACTTTCTTAAGCCATCATCGGTCAGAACTGCCCGTTCCCTGCAGGTGTCGGTGTCGGTCTGTAGCCCCCGGTGACGAGCGGCACAGGTCACGACCGCAGCGGCCGCGTGCCACCGTGACGCGCCCAGGCCAGGGTCAAGGGTGACGCGCTGTGACGCCCGCGTGCCGTGCCGGGTCACAGCGCTGCGTGAGAGTGACGTCACAGGGTGAAGCTCGTGGATGGTATCCAGGCCAGCTGTGGTGATCTGCTGCAGATGTTCTGTGGTGGGCAGCCCTGAGCGCCGTGACGCACAGGGTGAAGCTCGTGAGATTGTCCAGGCCAGCTGTGGTGATCTGCTGCGAGCATGGTTCTCGCTTGTGGGCAGCCCTGAGGCGCCCGTGTAGCGTCACAGAGTGAGCTTCGTGGATTGGCTATCAGGCAGTGTGGTATTTGCTTGCAATTTCTGTTGTGGGCAGCCCTGAGCGCCGTGCCGGGTCACAGGGTGAAAGCTGTGGATGGGTAATCCAGGCCAGCTGTTGGTGATTTGGCTGCAGATGTTCTGTGGTGGGCAGCCCTGAGCGCCGTGACGCACAGGCAGAACGCCGTGCATGCGGAGGAAGGACGCCAGATGAAAACGAGCAAAAATAACGCGCAGATGAAGATGGCAGGCGGGGGCGGGAATATAACGGCAAATAAGTCGGTATGGGAGTCAGATAAAGTTTCACATAGTTTTAAAACTCATCGGATTTAGCTTTTATACTTGAAAGTAAACCTTCTGTGGTAACAGCTGCTGATATTTTCTGTCAAATTAGGAAATGTTTCAATTTTCGACCGATTTCAAGCGTTTTTGGCATCACCTTTGCCACCCTCCCCTCTGGATCCGCCAGTGGAGGCAGGACGTCATGTTACGACGCAGCGGCAGAGGCAGACACCTTGCTGCGTTTGTTCGCGTCCTCTGGCCGGCGGCTGGCAGTGATGATGCGTTGCTCAGTGGTCCTCTGGCCGGCGCGGCTGGCCGTGATGATGCGTTGCTCGCTGGCCCTCTGACCGGCGGCTGGCATGTGATGATGCAGTTGGCCCTGCGGCTGGCCGGCGGCTGGCAGCGATGATGCGTTGCTCGCTGATCCTCTGGCCGGCGGCTGGCCGTGGTGATGCGTTGCTCGCTGGTCCTCTGGCCGGCGGCTGGCAGTGATGATGCGTTGCTCAGTGGTCCTCTGGCCGGCGGCTGGCAGTGATGATGTGTTGCTCAGTGGTCCTCTGGCCGGCGGCTGGCAGTGATGATATGTTGCTCAGTGGTCCTCTGGCCGGCGGCTGGCAGCGATGATGCGTTGCTCAGTGTCCCTGTGATGATGCGTTGCTCAGTGACCCTGCGGCGGCCGGCGCGGCTGGCAGGGATGATGCGTTGCTCAGTGGCCCTGTGATGATGCGTTGCTCAGTGGCCCTGCGGCGGCCGGCGCGGCTGGCCCGGTGCCCGGTAATGGCTATCAAGGCCGGCTCGCTGCAGACGACACGGCCGGTTCGCTGCGGCGGCGCTGCTCCGGCTCGCCTCGCCTCGGTTCGGCAAACATATGAGTCGGGAATGCGGGACGGTGCGGTGGCGGTGAGCCGTTACAGCAGAGAGCGCCGCCTGCGCGACGGTCCGCTGGCCCAGCCGCCGCCTGTCCTGCCAGCAGTCAGTGGTCAGGAGCGGCAGGGTGGAGTCAGGTGACGGGCCGACTGCTGGTCGGTACGTGGTCGGCACGAGATCGGTGGCGGAGACCCTGGGTTGGCATTGGTGTGTGTGCGGGGTGTTCGAGTGCTGGTGATCGGTGATGTGTGCTGTGTGAACTGCGCTCGGCAGTGTTGTGAAGGATCGCCGGCAGTGTTTCTTTTCAGATGGGGCCATCTGGTGCCTCGCCCGCGACCCGTGACCTCGAGGTGACCTTGACCTGACCCTGCCCGTGACCCGCCCTCGGTGACCTCTGTTGACCTCTTCCCAGGTGACCGCGTGCTGAGTGTGAACGGCCTGCCGGTGTGGGACCTCAGCTATGCGGACGTGGTGTACCAGGTTCAGCTGAGCAAACTGCGGCTCACTCTGAGACTGGTACCGCGCGACGACGATGAACTGCAGCAGGTAAGACGGCACCTCAGTCGGCTTGGGATCGATGGGTTGTGGGTTCGAGTCTAGCTACTGGCGGGAGTTTGGGCCGGCTTGGGAAACCCTGGTGATAAATGACGACAGTAGCATCGTCCTGAATTTCAACACCGCGTCAGGGAAGGGCGTTGGGATTGGGTCCCCCGGGATGCGAGTTTTGTCACCAGTAATACGTTGGGATGGGGTCCCCCGGGATGCGAGTTTTGTCATAAGTAATACGTTGGGATGGGGTCCCCCGGGATGCGAGTTTTGTCACCAGTAATACGTTGGGATGGGGTCCCCCGGGATGCGAGTTTTGTCACTAGTAATACGTTGGGATGGGGTCCCCCGGGATGCGAGTTTTGTCATAAGTAATACATTTGGATAGTGACTGGGAAGATTCTGGTGTGGTTAGCGTTGATAAATGGGTCGCGATGTTGCGTCACACATATTGTCGGACATTTCACTAGTGCCGGGCCAACTGAACTTGTAGGATGATGAAACCGATGGTGGCTCGATGTTGGCTTATAGTGTATTTTCATGGCTTATGATTGGGAGGGGGAGGTGATCAAACCTACTCACTCGTCTTGCCCCGAGTTTGATTTGCTGTTTTCGTTTTTCGTTCCAACTTTGTGTTTGCTGATGGACTGGATCCTTTGCCTTCTTTTTCTTTCTGGATGTGCCTGGATGCCGGTGCCTTTTTTAGTATTATTACCGTTTTCTACCCAACATGCAACACTCACCCCTCTCCCTCTCTTCTCTGTCCGTCTCCCTGTGCTCGCCCACCTCTCCTCAGTCCTCCTACGCACTCCTTCCCCGCCATGTCGCATTCGTCACGTCCTACACACGAGAGCTCATTTCTGTCCTGTCTGGGCCTATACATAGGGCCATGCCGCGCCTTTTGCTGTCCCATCCGCCTACGGAAGTGTCTATTATACGGAGACTGGAGGCGCTGGCATGAAGTGACAGGGACGTACGGTTCCCGCTGAGGCCGGTTTCTCTGACGGGATGAGCGACGTCAAGCGATAGACGACCGCTGAACCGCCAGTCCCTCGCTCTGATCGAGCGGTGCAGCCCGCGTCGAATTGCTTCGGAGGGGGAGTGGAGCAAGCCGCTCGCCATGCCACCACGACGGTTGCTTGTGCGTTAGCGTTGAGGCGCAGGCGTGGAAATTTATGCCTGAACATATGTTCCAGCGCGAGGACGCGGCTGCTACACGTCGAGGTCCCGGCCCAGGAGGGGCTCGCGGCTCGTAGTGAAACGTCCGAGCTCTCTAACGCTCGCGGGTGTGTGTCTGGGACTTGCTGCGACGGACCGAGTGGTGATGAACCACCGGTGTCGACGACCCGTCGGTGAGACGAGCTGAGATGAGACCCGAGGAGTGAGAGTCGTGTGACGTTACTCAGCGTTCGGAGTAAGGGAGACGTAGCGTTGTATCTGTGACGGTGTAGCTGTGAGACGCTTCGGTTATGTAGGGACCGGCGATTCATGAAAGTCGAGGACGGATCTTGGCCGGCACACGTGAGAGCGCCTCGGCGTGAGATCAGCTGGGCGGCACGTGAAGACCCGTGGCGGGACCGTTTTAAGACGGTTTGGTGGCCGTGTGTGCCGGCGGGTGAAGTTTCGCAAGCTCGAGTCTCAGTGGCCGAGTGGGAGCTGTCTACGGGGCTTGTTCACGGTGCAGGGCTCGAGTGTCGCATAGTCTGGCTTCGTGTGATAACCCACCTGATTTGCATGGTTCGATACGGATCCGGCCGGCCGGGTGTGTCCCCCTGTTCTAAAGCCCCTCCAGCTTCTTCCTGGGCTAAATAATCGTTCTCGTCGCTGTACTGGCATGGATAGCACTTTCGTGCCAGGATCCGTCGTTCCTCCGTCACTTCTCTCCTCTCAAGGACTCGATTGGACTGGGCCTCGATGAAGAAGACTTGCTCGGAGATTTCGCCTTCTCGGGCGTGGAATAGGCTCTGTTCTCTTTTAGGTCGTCTGGTCGTAGGATAGTAGGGAGTTGGCAAAGGTGGATTGCTTCGGCGGGGGATGTCACTATCTTGTGTCGGCCCCTTTGATGTGAGGCCCATTTGGCCTCTGGCTGACTGGCTGGCGATGGCGGGGCGCCGTTGCTACGGGTTGAATCTCGCGGCACTCTTGGCTCCCGCTGCGCTTCTCGATAGTCAGATTTCGGCCTTGAGGTGTGCACTGACTCGTTAACCATAAACTTGCCCGGCGGCTCGATTTCGCCGATTCAGTCCGGCAGATGGGCGGATGCGTGAGGCGCAACAGGCACGCCTGACGAGACCTTCAGTCCGGACGCGAGGAAGGTTTGGTGTTTCCGAAGTCGTCCCAATCGACTGAACGATCCCTGGTCTCACGGGTTATAGACTCAAGACTTCTTCAGGTGTAGCCGTGTGTTTACCGATGTTCTCGGACTCTAGTCTGACTGTGATCAGCTAATCACGATTTAAAGCGGGTAGAGCGACAGGGAATATACTGCTTCGAGAGACGAGTGACGGCGGCAACAAGATGATGCGGCCAGTGGTGATGGTGGTGGTTACCAGAGCGGCTGGGCAGCTTCTGTGACGCCTGGCGTGGCGGTGCGGATAGTGGACTCGGCTGGGATCCAGTGGACTCTGTGGCGGCTCCAGTGGACTCTGTGCCGGCTTTACTCTGCGGTGGTGTCGTGGTGACCTCTGTCGGCTGACCGGTGCCGCCTGGCGTGACGGCCCCGCGGCGTGTACGCTTGTGTGTGGCTGTATTCCAACCGGAACACGCGGCGCCGCTCAGCGCGCGACGCGGCGCCATGATGCCATCGGAACCTGTGCAAACACCGCCAGACACCGCCCCAGCGTCCGACGCTGCTGAGGTGACCACTCCGACTCCTGCTGAGGTGACCACTCCGACTCCTGCTCTGCCCTGCTCTGCCTGGCCGCCAGTGTCGAGGAGGCGTTTCTCAGCCCGTCATGTGTCCGCCGGTGCTGGCCCGTCATTCGACAGCGTGATTGTGTTGATGTGCACCGTGCAGCTTCCCAGCCGGGGGATAGTCTGTGGAAGCGGCTGGGGCCGCTGCCGCTTCTGTGCCCTCTGTTGGTTGGACTCTGTTGGTCTGTTGGTTGAGTGTTTCGGACGTGTCTCGCTGTTTGTCTCTGAAGTGTTCCGTTGTGAACTTGTGTGTTGTCGTTGTCTTTGAGATGGTCGTTGTCTCCCATTGTTGAGTTGTGGTGGTCCCGTTGTCCTCCGGTCGTGTTTGAGTTGCGTTTGAGTTGTGACGCCCTCTGTCTTGTTTTTCTGAGGTTTGAGTTGTAACCTTCGTGTCCCGTTTGTTCGTCTGTTGAAGTTGTGACGCCTCTTGTCGTTGTCTTGAGGTGGTTGAGTGTGCCCTCGTGTCCGTTGTTCGTCATGTTGGAGTTGTGTTGAGTTGTGGCCGCTTGTCTCGTTGTCTCTGAGGTGTTGAGTTGTGACCTCGTATATCCCGTTGTCTCCGTCGTGTTGAGTTGTGTTGAGTTGTGACCGCCTCTGTCGTTGTCTCTGAGGTGTTGAGTTGTAACCTCGTGTCCCGTTGTCTCCGTCGTGTTGATTTGTGTTGAGTTGTTACCACCTCTGTCGTTGTCTCTGAGGTGTTGAGTTGTAACCTCGTGTCCCGTTGTCTCCGTCGTGTTGTGTTGTGTTGAGTGACTGCCTCTGGCGTTTTCTCTGAGGTGTTGAGTTGTGGCGGTATTTCTAGCGCCCCGCTCTGAAACTGTCTGTGTCCGTGGGCGGATTTATAACTAACGTAAAAAGTGCTCTCGGCTCGGCTGGCTGCGTGCTCGGTGTTTCTGGCCCGCTGCCCGCCAGCTTATGACATTCCCGGGGCTGTCGCTGCCACCCCCTCCCCTCTCCCCCTCCCCCGCGCTCCGCTCCCCTCTCTCCCCTGCCGGCGCTCCGCTGCCCTCTGACTCGGTCCCCTCTGTCTCTCTCCGGCAGGCGTGGGGAGACACTGCGCACCACCCGGCCTCAAACCTGAACATGAAGCCGTTCTCGCACCTGCCTCGGCCGCCACCGTACCGTCCGACGGGCGGCGCCGCGCCACTGTCGCTCGGCTCTCTCGGTGCCCTCAGTCAGACTGCTGTGGCGCTGGCGGCGCCGCATCTCGCCACCACCGAGGACAGCTCCAGTCTGAACGGTGACCGGTCTGGCTCGTCCCGCCGTCCGTCCACGCTGTCGACATTGTCCCTTCAGATGCCGCCGTCCGGCAGCGGCAGCAGCGCCGCTGGAAGCGAACATGCCGCCGACGCCAGCGATGCTGTGTTCTCACGAATCCGCAAGGACGTCGAGACGAAGCAGCAGTTCCTGGCGCAGCCGGTGTGGCAGGCGGCGCAGCTGCCACAGACGCCGGTCGTGCGCGAGTATCATGTCAACCCGGCACGGTTCCCGCGCACGCCGTGGCCGCCTGAAGCGGCGGCGGCGGCGCCGGCAGGTGGCGCGCCCCGTCTGCGGTCCGGAGGGGAGCAGGATCGGCGCCGGCGGCGGCAGCGTGGCGAGCCGGCCACAGCCCCGGTAGGCCGCGCTGCGCCGCCCACCTACCCGTCTCCGCGCGGCGGCTCCCTCTCGGTCAGCTCCAGCACGGACAGTCTGGCGTCGCTGCCAGGCGGCGTGCCCAACGCCACGGCGCGGCCGTACTCTGGCCCGGAGCCAGCGCCAGCCTCGCCCGAGTACGTCCAGTACGACGCGGTGACACAGGTACCGCGCGCCAAACTGCCGCCGCCCGATCACAAGACGCACATCGTGTCGAAGCGTGCGCGTCAGTTCGAGACAGGTTGCGTGGACAATGACACCTACTCGGGCCGGAACTGCTATCGGAGTGAGCTGGACCTGATCGCGGAGCCCGGCAAGAGGCCCAGCGTGCGCCATCGACGCAGCGAGTTCGAGCGGGATCTGGACGGCTCTGATAATGGTAGGTGGCTCCGGCGCCGAGCGCTGGAGAGAGGTTACTAGTGGTGGTTTGTGGTGAGGGTAGGATTGCACGGCATCACTTGCAGCTGGTCATGCTGTCCGTCTTTGTAGATATGCTTGCGTGCTCGTCATTAGTCCCTCGAGTTGATATAGCGTGCATGGTTTCAAGTCGTCGCTACTTTTGATTTGAAGTCCTCGTAGCTACTTTTGTTGTCATGTATGAGGTCTATGGTTTCACACTGTTTTCGTTGGTATATACTATATATCATTTGTGATGCACATACACTGCCAAGACGCATTGTATATATATATGTAGTATATTGGTAGCATTCTTGGTTGTGCACTGTCATTTGGGTCCGTACTGCTTGTCTTGGGTGTCGATGCAGATTTGTTTTGCTTGCCATTTCTTCGGTTCTGGCTTCCAAACACCATTTCTTCATCCAGTTTCGACATCTGCATTCCCCATTTCCGCATATTTGACATTGACAATCCCCACTCACAGCCTATCCTATGCATCTTGTGCGATGCAAAGGCTTCTTGTTTTTGACAACCTTGTAGCCTGATACTATTGCTGTATCCGTTTTCTTCTTCAAATCATCTGTCCCTCCTCCAATGGTTTATCCCTTTTGCCTGCCTTCTACAAACTCTTATTCGCACCGTGCTTTCCTCCTTACTGGTCCTCCATCATAGATGCTTCTGTATGATTCTATCTATCTCCATCTCTGCATCGGTTTACTCCTCCATCTGCTCCATCTCCCGAGGCCCTGCCATCATCTGTCCTCCCTGTCTGAGGGAGTATGTCCGGAGAGGAGCCGGTGTGACCTCGCGGCTGTCGTTGCCCGGCGGCCGGCCAGGTCACCGTCTGCAGAGCGTCATGTCCGACCCCGAGCTGGACCAGCTATCCTGCTGCCTGGAGCAGCGGCCGCCGCAGCAGCAGCAGCAGCAGCAGCAGCGGCTCGGCCGACCCCGCTTCAGACGCTCCCAAAGCTGCGACGGCGACCGCTACGTCTCCAACCTGGAGATCCTGCTCAGTACGCGGAGGGTTCGGCGGGAGGGGCACGAGGAGGCGGCGCTTCCTGGGCGGGACACTGACGCTGACCCGGTTGACCTCACTGCCAGCCGTAATGCTGTATAACATGGTGCCGCTGAAGCGACTGACACTGCGCCGTGATGCTGCTGCTTCTGACGCTGTAACTGTGTCGGTAACACCGCTCTGTGACGCTTTGTTAACCAGTTAACCATGCTTTGTTTACCAGCTGTGATGTTTTGGTTACCAGCTGTGACGCACTCGGGAACACCTGAGTAACGCTCGTGTAATGCGTAACGCTCAGTGGCACCCGTGATATGTTCGTGGTGTTGTCATAGTAACGCTGTAGTGTTGCTATGGCAACGCTGTGACACCGCCAAGGTGGTGTTATAGCGTTGTCACGGTAACGAATATTGTGGCTTTGGTGAGATTATGACGAAACGTTATAGCCTTTAATGTTTTACTTTGTCTAGTTATATGTTTTGTTACAAATATAAGCTCGGTTTTTGTGCCGCTTACCTTACCGCCTCGAGTAACAGCTATCCGGACTAGCCGCGTCTAAAACCCTCAATTTTATAATTTTTAGCATCTATAGCCGGCTGCCCGCTCGGTATTTCGAGCAGGCGGTACCGAGGTTCAGACCAGCGACCGGGCTGGTCTGTGGTGGTCATGTCGGGTTCAGATGGGGCCGTCAGTCAGCGACGCTGCCACGTCGGCCGCTGAGAAAACACGGCCTCGGCGCCAACCAGCATACCATACCTTCCACCGACACCGCCAGCCAGCCAGCCAGCCAGCCAGCCAGCCAGCCAGCCAGCCAGCCAGCCAGCCAGCCAGCCAGCCAGCCAGCCCGCCAGCCAGCCAGCCAGCCAGTCAGCCAGCCACAGCCAGCCAGCCAGCCAGTCAGCCATCAGCCAGTCGCCAGTTCAGTGCAGTCAGCCAGTCCAGCACAGTCAGCCATCCACCAGTCAGCCAAGTCAGCCAGTCAAGGCCAGTCACCAGTCAGCCAGTCAGCCAGTCAGCCAAGTCAGCCAGTCAGCCAGTCAGCAGTCAGCCAGTCAGCCGTCACCCATCAGCCAGTCAGCCAGTCAGCCAGTCAGGCCAGTCAGCCAGTCGCCAGTCAGCCAGTCAAAGCCAGTCAGCCAGTCAGCCAGTCCCAGCTCAGTAGCCAGTCAGCCCAGTGCCAGTCAAATAGCCAGTCAGCCAGTCAGCCAGGTCAAGCCATGTCAGGCCAGTCCAGCAGTCAGCCAGTTCAGCGTCAGGCCAGTCAGCCAGTCAGCCCAGTCGCCATCAGCCAGTTCAGCCAGTCAGCCAGTCCAGCCAAGTCACCAGTCAGAAGCCAGTCAGCCAAGTCAGCCAAGTCAGCCAGCCAGCCAGCCAGCAGCCAGCCAGCCCAGCCAGTCCAGTCCAGTCAGCCGTCAGCCAGTCAGCCAGCCAGTCAGCCAGGTCCAGCCAGTCAGCCAGTCAGCCAGCCAGCCAAGCGGACTTATCAGCCAGCAACTCCCACCGACATAGGGCCAACTCCCACCGACATGCCAACTCCCACGACATAGCTACTCCCACCGACATAGCCAACTCCCTACCGACAGTAGCCAACTCGCACCGACATAGCCACTTCCTCGACCGACATAGCCAACTCCAGCCCATAGGCCACTCCACGACAATAGTCAAATCTCCACGTCATAAGGTCAACTCCACCGTCATAGCCAACTCCCACCGACATAGCCAACTCCCACCGACATAGCCAACTCACACCGACATAGCCAACTAACCAACCAGCAGCCAGCCAACAAACCAGCAGCCAGCCAGCCAACCAACCAAGCCCCACCACCCCCCAGTCACACTGCTGCCTCGCTAGGCTGGCTGTCTGGCTGTCTGGCTGTCTGTTTGGCTGGCCGATTGGATGGGCTGTTGTCCGTTCGAGTGTCCCAGACAAGGATGTTGGATGATTATATTCCGGGTAGCGTCGTATCCAGCTGAAGTATTGAGTTATTGACTGGTGGCCACATTGATTGGATGGCTAGGATCCGGGTTTTCTCGGCTGACTGACCGCTCTCGCTACTGATTACTCACCGCCCGCCTAATACGCTCGCCAATCAGCCAATGCATGCTCAGATGTAGTGGTTAGTGATTAATGAGTGATTAATGATAGCTTTCGTCGTGCTTCATGTGGTATGCTCGCCGGTCAGTTGCACATGGTTTATGAAGTTCATGCGGTTTGGTTTGTATGCAGCTTGTGTTATTGAGTCTTGCAATACTTTTTGTCTACTCGGTCAGATTTTTAAGGCATGATGTGGTCTGTGTCTCGTGATTGCAGTAGCGTGCATTTGTGGTCTCCTTTCCCGTCATAGGAATGTCTTACTTCGTAAATCATGGCTGTAAAAGTGTGCAACTCCATTTCAAACTGTATGCATTTTTTCTGGCTGGCTTGTTTGTCGTTGACTGGATGTAGCGATAAATGTGTTTTGTCACTTCTGAGCTGGTGTATTTATAGTTCATAGTGACCGTAAACATAAGCCCTTCTGGATAGTTTCAGTAGGATTGTGGAAGCGTTAAAATTATTTCAGGGGATGTTCACCATCGTTTGCTGTGTCGTGCTTGGTGCTCAAGCCTCGGTAATTCAAACCCAGCGATGTTATATACGTCAAATATGCTGTCGATTCTATCTGAGATCGATCTCATGTTTTCATAGAAATGATTCAAAAGCAGTAATTCACAGCCTAGAAACTTATGAGACCCGACGGGTGCAAATCATTCGTGCCAGTGTGTTTCTCCTCCGCCTCCCCTGGGTTAGCTGCCTGCCTTTGATAGCTTCAAATTGACCCAAAGGTGTCGGCGCGCCCTTAAAACCCAATAAACAAAGGGATAGCTGCCTACCGTGCCGTTCCCATATGACCTCCAGTGTTTTGTTCTGCGCTGGAGTGAAGCTCCAGCTTGTTCCTGGGATCTGACCCGTGACCTGATGGTGACCTGATGGTGACATGTGACCTGTATGTGGTCTCTGACCTGACATTGGGATGTGATATGAGTTGTGATATGTGTGTGTCCTGACCTGTGACCTCTGTGTCCTGACCTGTGACCTCTGACCTGACATGTGACCAGACATGTTCATATCCCCAGGCGTTTTGGCCTTTAAATGAAGTATTGTGGCGACGGGTGATATGCTATAGCACTCCGCACATTGCAAACTATACCCGTGCTTAGCCTTTTCAATGTGCAAATTTTTCGTCAATCGAAGTACAGAACACCGCGAAAATGGCCAAGATCCTTCGGGATCAATGGATTCCGGTTTCAGGGATCCAAAAGTGGACTCAGGCTATTTTCGAACGTTTTTTGATAGGCCAACAAACCAAACAGGCCTCAGGCAATAGAGAGGGATCCGGTAGAAGTTACAAAACGCATATTAGTAGCTGTGTAGCTGGTTATCGTTGTCAGAACCTTGATTCAAATTTGAGGCTTCTGGGATCCGAGCACATGTCTGCATGTGACCTATTGTGGCCTGACCTGGGGACCTCTGTGTCCTGACTGTGACCTTTGACCTGACATGTGACCTATTGTGACCTGACTGTGGCGCTATGTGACCTGACCTGTGACCTGACCTGTCTGTGTCGTGTCCTGCCGTGGTGAACTCTGTAACCTGACCGGTGAACTCTGTGGCCTGACCTGTGACCTCAGTGACATGGCGTCTGACCTCTGTGATCTGTGACTGTTTGCCGTCTACAGAGACGTCTGGGGCGGAGGAGATACCCCGCCGACCGCCCCGCAGTGGTTTCGGTAACCGAATGGTCATCGTTGGCAGCTCACGCCTGCACGCCGAGCCTCTCAATGAGGGGGCCTACCGCGGTACGTACAGTCTCTCTGCAAAGTAGCTGTCCATTATGGCTACATATTACGCTGATGGTGCAGGGTTCTGGTGTTCATCAGGGCACTATAACACTGGTGTTTATGTGCGACCCTTATGTAGGATACGTGGCTTCCGTTTGATGTACTTACGCAGTTTGTCGCAAAGTTGCCCAGCCGTTTTTTTACGACTCTCTTGCCAGAACTACATGGTAAATACTGTAGGGTCTTGTGGCGGCTGACCGTGTCACCCTGACCGTGCCACCCTCCCTGCCCAGGCTGACCGTGCCACCCTCCCTGCCCAGGCTGACCGTGCCACCCTCCTGCCCAGGCGACCGTGCCACCCTCCTGCCCAGGCTGACCGTGCACCCTCCTGCCCAGGCTGACCGTGCCACCTCCCGCCTACGGCTGACCGTGCCACCCTCCTGCCCAGGCTGAACCGTGCCACCTCTGCCCTAGGCTTGACCGTGCCACCTCCCTGTCTAGGCTGACGTGCACCCTCCTGCCCAGCCTACCCGTGCACCCTCCTGCCCAGCGCTGACCGTGCACCCCCCTGCCCAGGCTGACGCGTGCCCACCCTCCCTGCCCAGGCCTGACTGCCACCCTCCTGCAGGCTGACCGTGCACCTCCCTGCCCAGGCTGACGCGTGCCACCCTCCTGTCTAGGCTGACCGGTGCCACCTCCCTGCCCAGGCTGACGCGTGCCACCCTCCCTGCCAGGCTGACCGTGCACCCTCCCCTGCCCAGGCTGACCGTGCCACCTCCCTGCCTAGGCTGACCGTGTCCACCCTCCTGCCCAGGCTGACCGTGCACCGCTCCCTGCCCAGGCTGACGTGCCACCCTCCCTGTCTAGCTGAACCCGTGCACCCTCCTGCCCATAGGGCTGAGCCGTGCCACCCTCCCTGCCCAGGCTGACCGTGCCACCTCCCCTGTCTAGGCTGACCGTGCCACCCCCTGCCCAGTCTGACCGTGCCACGCCTCCCTGCCCAGGGCTGACCGTGGCCACCTCCCTGCCTAGGCGACCGTGCCACCCTCTGCCCAGGCTTGACCGTGCTCTCCACCTCCCCCCCCCCCCCCCCCCCCCCGCACCTCTGCCCAGGCTGACCGTGCACCCTCCCTGCGCCAGGCTGACCGTGCACCGCTCCCTGCCAAGGCTGACCGTGCCACCTCCCTGCCCAGGCTGACGCGTGCCACCCCTGACCGTGCCACCCTCCCTGCCCAGTGCTGACCGTTGGCCACCTCTCCTGCCCAGGCTGACCGTGCCACCTCCCTGCCCAGGCTGACCGTGGCCACCCTCCTGCCCAGGCTGACCGTGCCACCCTCCCTTGCCTAGGCTGACCGGTGCCACCCTCCCTGCCTAGGCTGACCGTGCACCCTCCCGGCCAGGCTGACTCACCCTCCCTGCCTAGCTGACCGGTGCCACCCTCCTGCCCAGGCTCGACCTGCCACCCTCCTGCCTAGGCTGACCGTGCCACCTGCCCTGCCTAGGCTGACCAGGCCACCCTCCCTGCCCAGGCTTGACCGGCCACCCTCCCTGCCCAGGCTGAACCGTGCCCCTCCCTGCCTAGGCTGACCGTGCCACCTCCCTCCCAGGCTGACCGTGCCACCCTCCCTGCCTAGGCTGCCTGCCAGGCTGCGTGCCACCCCTCCCTCCTAGGCTGACCGTGGCCACCCTCCCTGCCCAGCTGACCGTCCACCCTCCCTGCCTAGGCTTGACCGTGCCACCCTCCCTGCCTAGCTGACCGTGCCACCCTCCGTGCCCACCTACCGTTCCACCCCCCTGCCTAGGTGACCGTGTCTTAGGCTGGACCATGCCACCCTCCCTGCCCAGCGACGTGCCACCCTCCCTGCCTAGGCTGACCGTGCCACCCTCCCTCCTAGGTGACCTGCCACCCCCCTGCCCAGGCTGACCGTTGCCACCCTCCTGCCTAGGCTGACCTGCCTAGGCTGACCGTGCCACCCTCCCTCCCAGCTGGACCCGTGCCACCCCTCCCTCCAGGATGACCGTGCCACCCCCTGCCTAGGCTGACCGTGCCACCCTCCCTCCTAGGGCTGACCGTGCTCACCCTCCCTCCCAGTGCCTCGACCGTGCCACCCTACCTCTGCCCAGGCTGACCGTGCCACCCTCCCTGCCCAGGCTGACCGTGCCACCCTCCCTGCCCAGGATGACCGTGCCACCCTCCCTGCCTAGGCTGACCGAGCCACCCCTCCCGCCCAGTGCCTACAGAGATGCCACAGAGTAAGGCGGTTCGTCGTCGCCCAGAGGCCGAGCCAGACGAGCCGCCGAATCACAGCAGCTGGCCCTTCTGTGTCGTCGACTCGACTGGCCGACCACTCTCGAAAATCTCCGAGGCTGAGCAGGAGGCCTCGCCAGAGAACGAGAGAAAACGAAACAGTGCCGAGCTCATCGCCGGAAAGGTGCGTACGGCTGACTGTTGTGGGCTGTAGATATGGCAGCGGGCACACGTAGGCTGGACGAATAAGCTCCACTCGGGCTACGGATAGAATGTATTGTAGTTACGGTGAATTCCATCTGGATTTGCTGTAGACCTTTGACATGTAACCTGGATCATAACGATTGTCGTTTGTATTTCATGGAATGCGGTGAGTATAGTCAGTCGGTTGGTATCCGAGTTTCACGCAGGCTGCTGGTCCGATCGGGTTAGCAGTCGGATTCTCGCACAGGTCGAGGATATCGGCCGGAGTTGGAGTCGGTAGAATTGTGCTGCCTCCGACTCCGGCTGTCAATCATTGCGAGCGCAGGGCTAAATTATTTCACAGGTGCACTGTAGTGAACCACCGGTGGTGATGTCTAAAAAATCATGTCTCTTCGGTTTAATTGTTTGCTTGGATTCCCTTGCCATTTTATTATTTTCAATCATAGGGTATCTATCACGGTGGGCGAAAAACAACCTAGGGTGTGTCGTCGGATGCAGATACATATTAAGAGTTCATTAAGAGTTGGAGTTTTATTAATTCAAACATATCACAGTCGACATCGACAATACACGATAGTGCATTTCCCATTAGCACAGGTTCTCGTCGGCCCTAACTCCACCCCGATGAATTTAAGCAACGATCACAAATCAATTCTCAGATTTTGTAAAGTGGCGTACAGCTTGCTCAGGCGTGTTGAATGTTGTCAAATGAATGATGCACTTACTTTTTGCTTAATTGTTACAAGACCTGCGAGCTTCTATTTTTGGAATTCCGCAGTTTTAAAATAGAATGTTAAGGTCAAACAATGTCTATCTATTTAATTTAACTGCTAATTTTCCCATTAAATGATTTACAATCTTGAATAGTTAAACTTTTTGCCGCAGTAAGTCGCTTCTTGTATATGTTGACAATAGCTTCAGCTAATGAAAGAGACCAGAGTTGGAATCAATTGAAAAACGATCGACCCGCAGCCCTGGTTTTACACCACAGTTTCCGCTGCGCCCCTTCCCC
>VOPJ01004113.1:0-14027 GCA_014673585.1 Semibalanus balanoides | reverse complement strand
GGGGGGGTCCTGAGACTATGTTTTCTCCTATGAAAAATCATTTCCCCCGATCATCCGCTAGAGGCGCTAGCATCGACCGGTGGTCGCGAACATCAAAGTGCCGAAACGGAGTTTCCAATCCGTTATACAATAATCCGTGATTCAACTAAAGGGGCTCCGGACGTGAATTTTATCGTAACCAATGATCAAACCAAATAGCTTCTTACCGTAAGTAAAATAAATATGACATTTCAAAGGAGTAGGCACACTCCCTTTAAGGATTTGTTTTGCATAATCTGCATACAACTCTTTATAACCTGCCCACTCCCTTCTCCTGCCCGTGGTCACTTTAGGGCATCTCAACCTGACCGGCATCTGCCGGGAGGCCAATCACCAGGCTCTACAAGATGAAGGATTCGCTCTGCTAAATGCCGAGCCGGAACACTGGCCAGGCTACTCGTCACTGGTCCATGTGAGTAGCCATGCTGGTCGGCATACTCT
Organism: Semibalanus balanoides; assembly: GCA_014673585.1. Lineage (NCBI taxonomy): Eukaryota > Metazoa > Arthropoda > Thecostraca > Balanomorpha > Balanidae > Semibalanus > Semibalanus balanoides. The sequence goes on along the minus strand of VOPJ01004113.1, from coordinate 13,547 downwards.
CTTGTGTCATGTGAGTAGCCCTAGCCATAAACGCCGGCATACTTTCTGGTCCATGCTATTTTCAAAACATAGAAAGTTATTATTTTCCCGATATTTCATCAATTGTGTGACATACAAGTAGTAAAAAAACGATGCAGAAATTAAATTATATGTCATATCATTACATTATGTATTATTGTTGTGCTTTTACAATTTGACAGAGGTAGGCAAGTTTTGACTCGCAAGTACCTATAACAGATTCCCAGCTTTCACACAGCGAAGAATTTGAATGATCATTCATAACTACATAGGCCATGAACTACTTACTCCAACCAAAGAACCAACGACTCGCACTATCGAGAATGTCTGCAGCAGCACCATTGGCAGCTGCAGCTGCTCACTGCACTGCAGCTCTGCCACTAAGCAGCGCTGCCTAAGCAATGGTGTCCTAAGCAGCGCTGCCTAAGCAATGGTGTCCTAAGCAGCGCTGCCTAAGCAATGGTGTCCTAAGCAGCGCTGCCCGGCTGTTGACAGGTGTACGAGAAAGACAACACCACGACTGCCTTCCAGTTCTGCCAGCCACGCACGCAGTGTTACCGCACCGGCAGCGGCAACGTGCTGTGTTCACCCTATCGGACTGTCTGGCACACCCGGAAAGGTAGGCTCACGCCATCTAAAGAAATATCAATCTCATCTAAAGAATCTCAAATCTCATCTAAAGAAACGGAGCAGCGAGTATCCATGTACTCACAGTATCCTGTCGCCCCTCTATAACCCCCAAGGCTGTCGTTTGCAATGTTTCCATCGACACCACGGCTGGGAGCTCTCAGAAATTTATCTTCCCACCGTTCAGTAACGCCTATCGATGTGACGACCAGAAGCTGAGTTCTGAGTTGTATTTCGATCGGCAGGCTCCACCAGCTGCATTGAGGGCTTCCACAACGTATTAGACCACTGCACCCGCATATCGGACGAGGCGCTACCTCAGGAGGAAGGCGCCAAGTCCTGCGCCAGCCAGCTGGGCTCTGCCGTCGACTTCAAAACGGGGGACGAGTTGACGTTCTACCGGATGATGCTGTTCTCGAAGGAGTCGACCGACTCGGTGTACCTCAGTGTTCGCCGCGATGGTGATAGCTTCGTCAACGGGGCTGGCGAGCCTCTGGTAAGAGTTGGGACGCTTGCAGAAACGGTTTTGATGTAGGTGAGAGTGTAGGATCTTGGCGGATGAGATGCAATGTGTAGAGAGATGAGATGCACATACGTTTTTGCAATGTGTGCGATTTCCTAACCCCCCCCCCCAAAAAAAAAGGGAGCTCAAGTATGTCATTTAGAGCAGACTTCCCTATGATAATTCAACTCTTCCGAAACTAGATCAGTGATCTATCATGAGTGTGGTAACACGTGACTCACAGAGTGCGAGAAACGCAGCAGTACTTGATAATGCTCAGCAATACGAACGAACAAGTTTGCGTAAACCGTCAATTTAACCCAGCGAGGCCCTGTCCAAATTTCAATTCAACAAAATGTCTGGTTACATAGCTAGACAACCAGACCAGCCATAAATGCCAGGAATGTTTGGCCGATTTGGAATGATAATATCCGAACCCAGCGTCTTGTATTTTAAGTTTTGAATGCTTCCCGCCTCTGACCCAACGCAGTGACCCCTGGGTGGGACGCACTGGGTCAGCCGAAGTAATGCTAGGATTGCTTCTGGTACTGGCATTCTATCAGCATCAATATCAATGTAAACTTCTGGGCTCTCGGCCATCCTCTGTGCCAGTGGCCACCACCCTCTCCAGCTCTGTACCGGCCTCCCACTGCACTGCAGGCCCTGCAGTTCAGCTATATGTGGGCTCCTGACGAGCCGTCCTCGGATGGTGACTGCGTCATTCTCGACGCTGACAGCGGTTTCCTGGCGAAGGCAGTGGACTGCAGCTCACCATACCACACCGCCTGTCAGCCGATAGGTGAGAAATGACGCCGTCTGGTGGCCGATAGGTGAGAAATGACGCCGTCTGGTGGTCGATAGGTGAGAAATGACGCCGTCTGGTGGCCGATAGGCGAGGAATGACGCCGTCTGGTGGTCGATAGGTGAGAAATGACGCCGTCTGGCGGCCGATAGGTGAGAAATGACGCCGTCTGGCGGCCGATAGGTGAGAAATGACGCCGTCTGGTGGTCGATAGGTGAAAAATGACGCCATCTGGCGGTCGATAGGAGAGAAATGACGCCGTCTGGTGATCGATAGGTGAGAAATGACGCCGTCTGGTGGCCGATAGGTGAGAAATAGGTTTGGTGGTCGATAGGTGAGAAATGACGCCGTCTGGTGGTCGATAGGTGAAAAATGACGCCGTCTGGTGGCCGATAGGTGAGAAATGACGCCGTCTGGTGGTCGATATGTGAGCGATGACGCCGTCTGGCGGTCGATAGGAGAGAAATGACGCCGTCTGGGGTCGATAGATGAGAAATGACGCCGTCTGCGGTCGTAGGAGAATAATGACGCGTTGGTGTCGTAGGTGAGAAAATAACGCCGTCTGGTGGTCTCGATAGTAAGAAATGACGCCATTCTGTGGATGGTTCATAATGCGTACAACAGCGGATTATGTACCAGGACGTGGGCGGGCGCAGGCGCTCATGCGCAAGCGATGTGGATGACCGCATCTGGGATAACCTATTTTTTGCAGCACTGTCTGTGGATTTTAGGATGCTGGCATCTTTATCTAAGGGTGCAATTAACGGCTGTGACTGTCTTAAAGTTACTTTTGGCTGGTGTATCTGATTGCGGAATATGCTGATTTTAAGACCCTTAGTAAGATCTGGCAATTGATGTGTCGCTTCTATCATCTTTTACTTTAAAAACTCGAGCGACGAAGTATGTCGCATGTTGTGAGTTGAACGAGTTCGTGTTGTTACAGCGCCTCGGAACTGCCCCGCCGATTTCGAGTATCAAGGAGACAGCTTCAGCTGCTTCCACTTCTTCCCGGACACAAGTCGCGACTGGGACCACAATGCGGCGAGCGAGGTGAGATGCGATGCAGCTGCACCAGCTCGAGGAGACGGACACAGAGCAGGCTGACTGGCATCCGTGGCAGCTCACCACGCAATGTGACCACCATTCATTGTCAACCGATATTGCTCGGCCAGTAGCATTCTACGAAATACATCTATTCATATCTATCTGGTTAGTAAAGCACCCGTGATGTAGCAAATGACACAAACGATTTTTGGTAAGGCATGTCCGTTAGCCCAGCAGCACCTTTTTTGTAACAGACTCACGGGGAGCCCTCCTCGCATCTTCAGAACAAATAGGACGATCGCGCTGACTCAAACAGCAATCTATAGCCCAGTAATGTCATCAAAAAATTAAATTGGTTGACCTTGAGGTCACCAGTGATGTTACAAGTCAGTTCAAGCAAAAATATTCGAAATATTCGAACGTCTCTGATAAGGCACAGCTATGCCGTAACTATTGAAGTAAGAGGCGTGAAATATATAGGATGCCTTAATACATGTAGAAAACATCGTAATCTTCATATTTCACCATCCCCGTATTAAGTGAGGTCAACCTAGGAGATAAAATTGCAGTTTTGGGTTCAGTATTCTTTGCGATACATGTTTCTAACCTAAATTGTAATCCTGAGCACGAAAAAAGCACCATAAAACATCGTATATGCAACCGAATGCTCAATAAAGGGCCATCAGGCATGGTCAAGGTCACCAATTTTCACAACCATAGATATGAGCTTATGAAACTGAATCATACGACTGAACTGCTAGTTTGAGACCTTACTTAGCACCATCTCTACCTTTTGTTACTTTTCATACCCACTATTGACGTAATTAAGATCGTAGTAATGTACTATAAGCTCTGCCACAAACTATGTGCTATGTGGACCGACCATTGTTCGACCTTTGAAAAGTCATCAGTAAGTAGTCCTTGAAGGAATTGACTTGAAACTCGCTACACATACCAACAACACCATAGGGGCCTACTACATAAATTCCGTTTTTAATAACAAAGTTCGAAAATATTTTGAAAATATATTTTGACTTTCATAATTTTGGCAATTTATTCGATACAATAAAATACGTTTTCGAGACCGCTGTTTGATAGTAATGCTCATTAGCTATTTTTTTATAAGTTAGTTTTCTTCAAAATTATATTTTCTATATTGTTTAATGTGCGGCCTAATTTTGCCTCGAAAACCGTGTCGAAGTGACGTAACTATGACGTCATTTTTTCGTTACACATTATTACCACTAAATTCATATAGTGATATGCTAAGTCTAACAAATAATGCCCGGAAAGGTAGGTACTGCAAGTTTGGCATAGATAGCTCCATTTGTTTGTAAAATATTCAAAGTATTCCTCAGGGGAGGGTCTAAAAAGTTCCCCTTCCAGTGACTCGCGAGTTGATGTTTTCGTGGCTGTGATGCGTTCCAGTACTGCCGACAAAAGGGAACATCGCTGGCCGTCCCTGCGGATCAGCCGCAGCTCGATTTCATCAAAAGTGTCATGGAGCGTGCCAACCTCGCCACGCATGGGGTACGTACGTGGGTACATGGGGTACGTACATGGGTACATGGCGTGCGTACGTGTCACGTGGGTACCTACATGGGGTACACGGCATGCCAGCCGCTGGGCTGGGCCCTAGTTATCGGTTATAAGCGTAGTCTGGATAAGCTTAAGCGGACACTTGGTTTGTAATATGACATGGATGTTTATTTCTTTAGTACCTTCGCAGTAATGTGTTTAAACTATATCAACGCCAACTTCGGACTAGGAAATACAATAACTAAATTTATATGTATGAGGCCTTGAACACAGCTTGCTACCCTTTGGTCATTTCTTCGCCCTTGGACACAATTTGTATTCATTTCCAAAAGGAGCTTCATCTGTATAATGCATATTTTGCGCCGTATTTGTTTTGCTTCCATCTAGCGCTGATCATTTTTATGCCATTTTCAAGCCATACATAGGTAGTTAGAAAGCTTTTGGTAGAAACACCATACATACAACCCATATTGATATTAGCACAGCGAAATGTGTAACGTTAGGAAGCGTGCATCGATTATATGGTTAATTAACGAGTGTCGGTTGTCGTCAGGACTCCTGGACGACAGTGGCCAGCGGAGCGTTGGGTGCCGTGATGCTCTGGCCCGACGGAGCTGATCCGGATGTCACTGTTACCATCACCAACATCAGGTAACCCGGAGTAGCGTTACGACCGATAGCGTTACCATCTTTTACCAGTCCTAAAAGTCATCGATAGACGCATCCTCTGCCGATTGCAAGCCCAATCGTACAGCTCTGTGCCATCGATAGACGCATCCTCTGCCGATTGCACGCCCAATCGTACAGTCCTGTGCCATCGAAGACGATCCTCTGCGATTGCAGCCCAATCGTATAGCTCTGTGCCATCGATAGACGCATCCTCTGCCGATTGCACGCCCAATCGTACAGCTCTGTGCCGCGCGCTGTGAACGTCTGAGCTTCTTTGTTCTGACCTCTGGCCCTTTGTCTGCGTATCACATTTCTGTCTCTGATGGGATCAACTGGCGGGTGGACCGGACACGAGTTCTGTATACCACGCTGTATACCATGTATACCATGTATACCACTGACGGCATGTATACCATGTATATCACTGACGGCATGTATACCATGTATACCACTGATGCTGACGGCAGTTGTGACAGGATGTTAACACTGGCGCACTGCAGTTGTGACAGGATGTTACCACTGGCGCACTGCAGTTGTGACTAGGATTTAAACCTGGCCGCACTGCGTGTGACGGACTGTTAACTGGCCACTGCAGTTGTTGACAGGATGTTGATCCCTGGGTGCACTGCAGTTGTGACAGGATGTTAACACTGGCGCACTGCAGTTGTGACAGGATGTTAACACTGGTGCACTGCAGTTGTGACAGGATGTTAACACTGGCGCACTGCAGTTGTGACAGGATGTACCCACGGCGCCCTGCAGTTGTGACAGGATGTAACACGCGCACTGCAGTTGTGACAGGTTACCACTGGCAGCACTGCAGTTGCAGGAATGGTTAACAACCGGCGCACTGCAGTTGTGACAGGATGTAACCACTGGCCAACTGCCAGTTGGTGACAGGAGTTAACATGGCGCATCTGCAGTTGTGACAGGATGTACCACTGGCGCACTGCAGTTTGACAGATTTAAACTAAGGCGCAACTGCAGTTGTGACAGGATGTTAACCACTGGTGGCAACGACAGTTGTGACAGGAATGTTAACAACGGCGCACTGCAGTTGAAGGATGTTACCACTGGCGCCACTGCAGTTGTGAACAGATGGTTAACATGGTGCCACTCCAGTTGTGACCAGGATGTTACACGGCGCACTGCATTGTGACAGATATTAAACACGGCGCCACTGCATTGTGACAGGTATTAACACTGGCGCACTGCAGTTGTGACAGGATGTTAGCCATGCGCATCATTGTGACAGATGTTAACACTGGCGCACTGCAGTTGTGACAGGATGCAACACTGGCCGCACTGGAACATTGTGAAGGATGTTAACACTGGCGCACGCAGTTGTGACAGGATGTTACCCACTGGCCACGCGTTAGTGACAGGATGTTAACCTGGCGCACTGCAGTTGACAGGATGTTAACACTGGCGCACCTGCAGTTGTGACACGGATGTAACACTGGCGCACTGCAGTTGTGAAACAGGATGTTCATACACGGGCGCACTGCAGGTGTGACAGGATGTCAACACTGGCGCACCTGGCACGTTGGACCAGATGTCAACACTGCCGCACTGCGTGTGACAGGATGTCAACACCGGCGCACTGCAGTGTGACAGGAATGTTACCGGACTGGCGCACTGCATTGTGACAGGATGTCACACTGGTCGCACTGCAGTTGTGACACGGAAATGTTAACACCTGGCGCACTGCAAGTGTGACAGGAGTTAACACTGGCGCACCTGCCATTGTGACAGAGTCAACACGGGGGCCTGCAGTTAGTACAAGGATTCAACACGGCGCACTGGCAGTTGTGACAGGATGTCAACGACGGCGCACTTTGCAGTTGTGACAGATGACCCACTGGCGCAACTGCAGTTGTGACAGGATGTCAACACTGCGCAACTGCAGTGTGACAGGATGTACTACTGCGACTGCCAGTTCACGAACCACTGGCGCACTGCAGTTTGACAGGATGTAACACGGCCGCACTGCAAGTTGTGACAGGATGTTAACACGGGCACCCTGCAGTTGTGACAGGAGTTACAACAACGGCGCACGGCAGATTGGAACAGATGTTAACTCCTGGCGCACTGCAGCTGTGAAGATGTCAACACTGGCGCAACTGGCAGTTGTGACAGGATGTTACCACTGGCGCACTGCAGTTGTGACAGGATGTTACCACTGGCGCACTGCAGTTGTGACAGGATGCTAACACATATTTGCATGACATTTTGTTGCAGTCCAGCGCCGAAAGCATATTCCTGGAATATGCTCGAAGGAGTCATGTCATCCTACCAAAGTTGTGCATATGCAACAGCATCGACCAACGTATTGCCAGCTCCCTGTATTGGATCTAGTAAACATAAGAATTATCCTATCTGCCAATATCATGGTAAGTGAGAAAAAAGATCGCGCACCCTTTTCAATTTCCTGACACAGTTTGTTTGCATTTGTTTTCTTTTGTTTGCGTTTGATTGTTGGGTTAGAAAGTGACACCATCGCCCTTGATCGTGAAATGGAATTTATAGACCCTTCCGCTCTGTGGAAGGGTCTATAAATAAACTGGACTGAACTGAACTTGATCATCCTTTCTAATACAGTTTAAGCATATGCAACAATGACTTTGGTGCCTTCTGTTACGCGTGCAGGGAAGTATTGGCTTGTTATATTAAATACCTATCTGTTGTTGTTGTCCTCTCATTAAGGTTAGCATGTCCAGAAACGAGCGATTATATATGATATAGTCAGGGCTCCATACTTCGCTGAGAACCGGACCATTGGGGGAAGGAATGTGAGCTTTACAGGAATTGGCTCCTTTGTGATCATGGAAGCAGGATTTGTGGTAGGTAAACATTGTATGCAAAACCCTTTTACCATATGCCGAGCAATGTAAAAAGCATTAGCGCGTGGAGTGTGGTATTTTCTGCAGTATGCACTGGCATACCGCACTGGCAACACATGGTAAAAGACTTACTAAACTCTGCTGTGTATGTAGATATTTGTGATCTCGGCGTTTTTTTTTTCTCTCTCAAAATTACTGCACTCGCTTCGCTCGTGCAGTAATTTCAAAAAACGCCTCGATCACAAACATTTACATACCAGCATCGTTCAGTAATGCTTAATACCGGGCGTCCCAGAAGGAACAGACGCATAGTATTTTTTTCTTGTTCAGTCATAATACAACCTTGTGAAAAGTCATATGCACCCACTTTTAAACAAACTAATTATATTTGGTTTAACACAGTTTGTATTAACATGCAGCCATGCAGCCGCACCAGACAGACGTCAACGCAAAAATAGTCCAACTGCAGTTTGAAACCAGTTTGCACCTATTGGCGGAACGCATATAAATTTCGCAGGCATTTCGAAAGCAATCGAGGAGCAGCATTTTGGCGAGGAGCAATATTTTGAGCATAGAGAGAAAGCTTATGATAACAGGCAGCAACAGCAAAATGAACAAGCTGAGAAGTAGAAGAAAGCGAACAAATGAACCCCCATTGACGCGAAAATGTCAAGGGAAGCCCACTTTCGGAGCCCGTGCAAATCTTTTAGCCGTATGGGCCAATAACTTCGCAGAGGCAAGAGTACAGCGCAAAGAGCTGCAAGCACAGATGTAAAGTTGTTTCCCTACACTGTAGGAAAATAATTGTACATCCGTGGCTGCTTGTTTGCAGCACTTTGCGCTGTACTCTTGCCATGCAACCAAGTTATTGACCCATACGGCTAAAAGACTTGCACCTGCTCCGAAAGAGGGCTCTCTTGACTTCTCCCGTCAATGGGGTTAATTTTTTCGCTTTCTTCTGCTTTTAGCTTGTTCATTTCGTTGGTGCTGCCTGTTATTCTTAAAGGAAATAGTTCACCTTCAACATGGGTTTTGAACTGATATAGTAGTTTTGTAGCCTGTGTTGAAAAACCCATATCTGCAAGTTTTCTGGGCTGAAAGGGCTCTCCAGCCGAATATATTTAACTTTTTGTCGAAGGATTGTAGGCCTCTTACACCTGGGCAAAGGCTTGTGTGGGCCTCACACGCCTGGGCAGAGGCTTAACAGTAATCTTACACGATTATACATTCAAATCTGATTGGCTGAGCCACGTTTGACGTTGCGGAGGGTTCGCATATAGTTTTGATGAAATTAATAATTTACGTCCTTCTGTCCTGAACCAGCGCGATGTATTGCGTTTTTTACATTATTAAAAAAGTTGTATTTTAAAATATAATCAAATTGTGTTTGAAAAAAATCCAAGGAACTATTTCCTTCAACGTTCTCTCTATCCACACAATATTGCTCCTCGATAGTGTTTTCTTGCCTTCGAAATGCCTGCGAAACTGTATCTGCGTTCCGACAATATTTATCTCAAACTGCAGTTGGACTATTTTCACATTGGCGTCTGTCTGGTACGGCTGTATGGCTGCATGTTAATACACAGGGGCGGATCCAGCCCCTCGGTTGGGGGAGCCAACTTTTTCCGGCAAAAAGGTACCCCAATTTTTTTTCAACGGATTTCGGCTTTTCACCTCATTAGGCATTAGAGATTGAAAATGCGTTTTTTTCCGAGAAAAAAATCGGGAAAAAATATTTTTTCGGAGAAAAAAATCCTAAAAAACGTTTTTGGGGTTAAGAATCGGGGAAAAATCACTTTAAACACACAGAACACCATTTCCGTAGCATATACACATGTAGGTAATTAATAACCAGTAAGACGCCTTAAACGGCGAAGGACTAGCGAGTCCCGAATAAATCCGCGTCAATTTATAACCCGCCCAACGGAGGTTCGTCTTGGCAAAGCATGATTTTGAATTATTTTCGCTGTGTGTTGTTTTGCCGTCGAAAAAAGATAAGAACTAAATCGATACTTTGAACTAAATAGGTTTTGCAGCGTTATTTTAAATTTGCAATTATAAGCTTCATGTTTGTGAGGCAAAAATTGATTTGGGTGGGTATTAGAATGATTGATTGCGCCTTACAGCTGCAATCATTGTATCGGCTCTAGCACTCTTTGGTTTTGAGATACGGCGTTGTAATGAGGAATGTTATAGAAAGTCCAATCAGAATATTACAGGCATAGATTTTAAAACAGATCGAAATACGATTAAAACCTCAATTTTGAAAGCAATTTTAGAGACGTCATGGTCTACAGATTGGTGTTCTGTTTCATCATTTCACGTTTCCCATAGGTGCTGAGCACTGATTAAATTGTTGAAGACTCATAAAACTATGAATTTGCGCGCTTGTATAGCCAGTAAACTTGGGGCACTACCACGCGCCGTGATCGACACAATATGCATTCGCCGGCGGATCGTTTCTCTACGCACTGTGTTTGGACCTGTCTTTGCACTTTTGGAGCGAGATATAGGTCCGTATGCAACGATGTTTTGCAGGTAATTTCGTCTCGGACGGCAGCAGGGGTGCAACGTGCGCACCTTGCAGTGTGTCCCATGTTTGAACCTTAATAAAAACACATTGGCCAGTGGTTGTCTTCCAGCCTCCACACCAATATGCTTTAATAGGCCGCCGTTTCTCAGCTACAGCCAGGATAAGTACTGCTGACACCCCTGACGCGGCACGTGTCACGCGCCATGCTGAACCATCTACATAGAAAAACATGTTCAATTAATCTCATAATGTCATGTGCATGGCTATCAGATGCGAAAAACCGGCTTGCACATCGGATTGTCGGGATTCAAAAGATATAAGGCTTCTTGACCAGCGTCGCGGTCTGGCCGGGCCGGGCCCCGGGCCGGGCCCGGCCGGTCGGGTCGCGCCCGCTTATATCTGATAAAAATCCGGTATTGCAAATGAGGACTCGCGCTCCGCGCTTCGCGCCGCTCGTAATAACGTTTATGCTCAACCAACTCGCAGGGCCCTCACCGATAATATTGAGGGGTCGGGCCCGGCGGCTGAAATAACGAGAAAACGTATAGCGTTTCCTCTGCGGTGCATTCCTTTGCAACATTTCTTCCATGTGGACTTCCATGTTATAAATACGCATTTTTGGTTGATGTTAGGTCAATAATAATGTGTAGGTGTTCTTAGGGGGCCGAGGACCGCGTCATGATCGTTCGCGTCGCCCCTTTTCGAAACTCGGGCGCAGGCCCATTGCAATGGTAGCCAGCTTGAAAATTAACCCTCGCCTCAGGGGGCCCTGACAGGCCTCCTGATGTTTTATTCTGAAAATAACTTTTACTCATAGCGGCGCATCTTGCTGAAATTTCACTAGCTGATTGACAACAATATACGTATAATTACAAATTTTACTGTAAATTGGTTCAGTCACATTTGAGGGAAAAAATGGAACCGTTTCAGTGACGATATTGTTGTTGGTGGAAAGCGGTGAACTATATTGTAAAAATCGTAGAAAATAGAGTTTTGGCGAGCAAACTTGCTACAGAAGGGAAAGATCGAAGATGCAATTTAAATTAGGAGGCAACTCGGATTTCCGAAATTTTGGGTTTGTTACCCCTAAAAACTGAAAAATGGGGAATCACTAAAAAAATAAAATTGTCAAAAAATCTTAAAAAACCGAAAGATAAGTGAGATAACTAAATATGGGAAATACCCCAATCAAATTTCAAAGCCAATGACTTTGGCAATAACTATTGTGATGAGTTGAGGCTCCCTATGGTGTAAAGACAGACCACCGAACGTCAATTTTGTAAATCAACTTTTGGACTGATTTTGCCGAGATACGCAAAACAAACAACAAAAATCGTATTTCTGAGAACAAAACTGGTCTAGGGCAATGCTTTTTATTAATTTATCCAATTTCCTCATAGTAAGGTCTTAACGGGAAAAGCCGTTATTCTTGACGTGATCGATCAGGTCTCACTTGATCGCTGGAAGTTCACCCAACGACCTGAAACCGTAAAAAAATTGCATTACCGTGTAGATTCCCCAATGACAGGCAACATGCTGGTTCTTACCGCGATTGCTCTACGTATGCTTGGTTTTGAGTTAACAGGGAAAATCCTGTACAGCCCAACCCCCCGTACGCGAAGGTGGAAAACGGTAAGGCGAGGGTTAATTTTGAATGTGAAGTGGCCCCTGGGGCCCAGGAATTACCGTCAAGGACAGCCTCTGCCAAACACAAATGAAATTAATTTGAGTCAATTTTCCTAATTTTGTGTAAGCAATTTAACGAAAGGCTTGCGTGATGCCGCCAAGCGGCGCGAAATTTTTTCAAGTTTTTATTGTGAATAGCTGGGAATTTTTCCTGCTTCAGAGCTATTTTAACGATAAATTGTTATCTTTCCCTCGAGTAACGCAGACTCCACCATGTTAATACCAAACAGTACCAAAACATCCGGTATTTAATATGTGGGTATCACTGATATCCTTGGGGGAGGGGCAAAATATATTTGGGCCCCACCCTTTTCGCTTGGGGGGGGCAATGGCCGGAATTTGGCCCCCCTTGGATCCGCCCCTGTTAATACACACTGTGTTAAACAAAGTAGCATTGGTTTGTTTATAAGTGGGTGCATGTTACATTTCACAAAGTTTTATTTTGATTTAATTAGAAGAAAAGAAAGTGCGTCTGTTCCTTCTGAGACGCCCGGTAGTTCAGATAAAGCAATACATCCCTATATGTTGTGCTATGGGACTGACGTTTCATAATGAAAGACCACCTAATGTATTGCGTGGATCGTTGGCGAAATATATATGTTCCATGTTTTATGTTATAGCTAAGCATGTTAATGGACAGACATCAGGCTTCTTGGCGAATATTTGTTAAGTAAATAAGAAGAAAAATTTGCTGATAAACGCGATGCACAGCAATTTGTGGAACTAAATCTACGTCGTATATATGCTTGTTACTGAAGTGGGAAACAATAGTCAATAAGTGGGTGAGCCTATGCCAAGTGAATATGAACATACACTGTAACCTTTGTGATCAGTGGTGGCTTTGAGAGTTAGCTTAGCTGCTTGTCGATACTTGCATACCTTCGGCCTTCGGAATTTTCTATGAAAAACTATGTGTAAGTCTTCGTGTCCCGGTAGCATATTTCCCAAGTGTATACAGCTGGCGGTAATATCAACCACTTAGAGAATAGAGAGACATAGGTTAGTCAAAAAATATATATTGCTTTGATTTTTTGGAGGGCATCGTTAATACTTGACTCTCTTATATATCTTCCAGCTTTTGAATATGCTTGAAAAGTTTGATTTTTTAAATTGTTGACGAGCGAGCGCGAAGCGCGGAGCGAGTCCTCATTGAATACCGGATTTTTCTCACATATAAGCGGCCGACCCGACCGGCCGGGCCCGGCCAGACCGTGACGCTCTGGTCAGAAGCTTATATCTTTTGAACCCCGCATCCGATTGATTAGCGGTCTTCGCCATCTGATA
>VOPJ01004109.1:0-52345 GCA_014673585.1 Semibalanus balanoides | reverse complement strand
GTTGTGGGACGGCCGGAAGCTGGTCAGCGGTCCGGGGTCGCCAGCGGCAGGCAGCCTACTAGCGGAAGGCTTTCTCGCCTTTGTGTGTTTCTTCGCACGCCACTGCGCAATAGTTCAACGCTATGCATGTTCGCTTGTGTTAAAAGACTGTGCCCACCACTGCATTTACCACCTATTGTTCTCCAGGCTGCTATTTAGCCCGTCCTGGCCAAAATCGTTTATAAATAGTTCATTTTTGGCCCACTGACTCTATCGCAAACAAGCGCATCCATCTCCACCCGTCACTTAAAACGGTATTAAATGAACCGTTAAAGGGACAGTCACCCGAGTATTCAACCTGGGATAGCAGACTGTTGCGCAGGCCGCTGAGTATCACCACTGATCCTCAGATATTCAGGCCAGATATGGTGATAGTCCGTCTGATATGCAGATGCAAACGAGTCATTCATGGGGAGGTGATTCCTTCTTCTCACATCTTAGGCTGCGTTTCGTGCGCGTGTTCGTAGATATAATTCATATCACTGCATGCCAGGGGCGGTTCTCCCATGTAGGCAAGGTAGGCAATGCCTACCCAGTTCGGTAGCCTTCTCCCGATACCCAATATTTATCTTCCTCTTCTTTCATTTTTTTTTATCTTTGTGTTATATGATTTCTCCGCAATCGGAATAGGCCTATTTTTGGAGCAAATTTCCAAATTTCAAAAAAAATTTCTCCGAAACCATTAATTAAGCACAAGTTGTAAGAAAAACCTGCCTAAGCTTGCCTACCTTCGTCCTACTTAGATTCTCGACCAGCCTGTGTATAAAATCTATATTGGGTCCTCTGGTAGATAGTAGCTGTAAGGTAGGAAAGTAGACTAGGGAAAATGGAGAAAAACACACCTTTTTTAAGCGGCAATAACTTCAAAAAATAAATGTGACTGCAATACCAATTGTTATTTTAGGTTCGTACTAGCTTGCTACATATGGTTTCAATTCTTATATCGAAAAACACCTTTTGAATGAGTTATCATTCTAGAAAAACGACTGCATTTCCGCGCCATGCAACCAAAGCAAGAATCAGCGTTATCCTGCGGCTCAGTTCACGTGCCTTTTTGCGTAGGGAGCCTTCATCCCGGAGACAGAAATTCGTTAAATTAGGAGGCCATATAAGCCATAGCTCTGTGTGGAAAGATGGTTTGGTTGGAGTTGCGAGAGATTGGAAAGCTGCAGATTCTAGTTTCACATAACCTATATTATGAAGAGTAATTATTGATGCACATATATTATGAAATATTATCGATATGAGATGTGAAGCATTATGATTACCTTAACGATGTATTTTATGATAAATGTTTGCCTTGCTACCTAGTCTTCCAGGGCCCAGCGCCGCCCCGCATACATGAAAGCATTGACATTCGAGAAATGGAATATGACATTTGTTACAGGGTTTTTACTTTAAAAAAATATCACCATAGCCAACAAAACAACAGGCGACGGACATAGTTCCGCAATGGCCGCCAGGGCGGCGCTGGCGTCGCGCTTAATGTTAAAGAAGGAGGGCTGGAACGCTCGCGCAAAATTGCATCGCGCGTACCAAATATGGATTTTTTTTTTGAATTTTTTGCTCTCAATCATAATGTTATGAATCAGCGCCATATAATTTCGCTGTCTCCCATGGATCCTAGAGTGTCGACTGACCATACTGACCAGTCCGGTCGTCCAGCCACGCCCTCCACTCAACAGGTGGATCCCGACGCTGATTCAGCAGTCCACTGACGACATCACAATCAGCGTTCACTGTCCCTGGTTTCGCGGCACCAATGTTTCACGAGTTGGACTGATTAAACTCAATCGAGCAAATCGAGCGCGGCACAATAACTGTCCCATCACAAGCGCTGGCTGGACGGACCGCACAGGCGACGCACCCCTTCGCGTCCGCCATCAAAACCGCAACTCTTAGCGCGCCCACGACCGCCGGTTCCCTTCTCGCCCCCACCGCCACGCTGTGCTAGCCGAGGCTTCACGAGTCCTGACAACGAGTCATTCACCGCCAGCGACACCTATCGCAGCGTGTTAACATTACCGCCCCAGCGACACCTATAGCAGCGGCTGTGCTGGGACTTCAGCTCGGTAGCGCCGACAGGTGACAGCACCTTACGGGGTCGGCCAGGCGTGGTGTCAATCCTCAACAGGTGGTATAAGTCGATTCAGTAAGAACTTGCAGAGCTGGCATGCCAATATTAGCCATATACTTGAGAGGATAAATAAAATATACTGACCACGGGGTGTGATTAGGTCCACCTACACCCGATCATTTCGCTCTTAATTTGGATCGAAGAATGAGTGAGGCTGTTGAGAAGTGTATCAGGGTAAAACTGTTGGGGACATACTGCAAAGGTGCTGTAAAATTCGTTTTAATAAAATAGTTAAAGAGACAGAGCTTTAGGGGAGAACGGGGGTAAGATGGGCTATTTTCTACCATTTTGCCTGTGACGCTTTATTGTCATTGCTCGCGCAAAATTGTCGGGGACCGTGCATAATTTTCGGGATCCGACGATTTTATGGCATTTAAAGGAAATCGCTCACCTTCAACATGGGTTTTGAACTGAGATAGCAGTTTTGTAGCCCGTGTTGAAAAACCACTAACTGCAAGTTTTCTGGGCTGAAATGGGCTCTCCAGCCGAATATATTTGACTTTTTGTCGAAGGACAGAGGCTATTGTGGGCCTCACGCACCTGGGCAGAGCTATACAGTAATATCATGCGACTATACATTCGAATCTGATTGGCTGAGTCACGTTTGACGTTGCGGAGAGTACGCCTATAGTTTTGATGAAATCAATAACTTACGTCCTTCTGTCCTGAATCGGTGCGATGTATGTCTATTTTTGACATCATGAGAAGAAGTTGTATTTTAAAATATAATAAAATTGTGTTTGAAAAAAATACAAGGTGAACTTTAAGTTTTGTTAAAACAGAACAAGGTGAACTTCCTTTAAGTTAGGTCACAATATTTGTGACATACTGTTTTCAACTTTTGTTAAGGAGTTCAATTTTACACCTACATTGAGTTTGTATTGTGCATCTATATTAGTTTTCATTGACAAGCCAATATATCAATCATCATCAGGGCTGCGGAGTCGGAGTCGGAGTCGGTCGGAGTCGGTTATTTTGGTCCGGAGTCGGAGTCGGAGTCAGAGTCGGTAAAATTTTACCGACTCCGACTCCAGGCTGTCAGTTATGAACAGCGTATGGGCAAGATATTTTACATGTGCGTTTTATAGGATTTTTAGTGGACCTCCGGTGGCGGTGACTAAAAAGGTTTATACTGCTATAATTTGCCTTGCTTCGATTATTTTGTTATATACCAATTTTCAATAATGAGGTGTGTACTACAATAAACTTGATAGAACCTTGGTTTTGTCGTCGGATACAAATTCGGTGTACCAACGATCATGATAAATCAGTTTGTAAAAATAGAAAGGTTTATAAGCGACGTGTAGTTTGTGCAGGTGAGTTAAGCATTGTCCGAATCAAAAAAATGTATTGAAATCATAATTTTTGCTTGATATTATTAATCATGATGGCAGTGTAACAATAGCCCACTTTTTGGCTTCAAGAAATGAAAAATATAAAATGAAAAAATTACTGTATTTTTCATTAAACATCTTTTCCATCAAATGAGCACCAACCTTGTTTTTCCTTGAAGCAATGATTTTGTGCAAGTGATTTCTTCTAATATCTGCTAACAAAGCTAGAACGAAGGTTATTAACCTTCGCCTTGATGGAGGTAATTTTCATCCTTATCAAACTGAAGGTTTTTGATAATATCGGGAAAACAACAGCGCGCAGCGGCGATAAACTTAGCGTATCTGTTAGGGAACTAATTGCCCACATTCAGGGGCGGATCCAGAACGGTTGGTTGGGTCAGTTGGGGGGGGTCGAATCCCCAAAAGTCTCGCACAATTCTGAAAACTCATCGGATTTCGTTTGCCTTTGCATCAGTAAACGATTTAAAACAAACTGACCTACCTGTGTGCTGTGTGCTGTGTGCTGTGGCATGTGCTGTGTGTGTTGTGTGTGTTATGTGTGTTGTGTGTGTTGTGTGTGTTGTGTGTGTTGTGTGTGTGTGTGTGTGTGTGTTGTGTGTGTGTGTGGTGTGTGTGTGTGTGTGTTGTGTGTGTGCGTGTGTTGTGTGTGTGTGTGTGTGTGTGTGTGTGTGTGTGTGTGTGTTGTGTGTTGTGTGCAGGGCTGCGGAGTCGATCAGTCTTAAGGTGACTCCGACTCCGGCTCCGACTCCGGCTCCGACTCCGGCTCCGACTCCGGCTCCGACTCCGACTCCGACTCCGGGATCGACTCCGACCTTTGACCCGTGCCCGGGTGGGTCTCTTAAACAGTTTCGACCCAATAGGGGGTCAAAACGACCCCACTAACTCGAAAATGAAAACGGCTAGGAAGACTCGAAAAAGGCGTCGAAAGTTCTTAACAAGACCAATCTGAGTCATTTTGATATTTTTGCAGGACTCCTCTCAGGTCAATATTGAAGTCACTAGAATGGGTTATCAAATGACAACATTTCAAATGTTAGAACATTGCTCCAGAAAACCTCAAATATCTCGGAAATTATGGTGGCTAGGAGCCAAAAAGGAAACTCTTGATAAACGCAATCGCATTCGGAGCCCTTAAATTTTAACTCGTGTCAATAGATTAGGCTCCAGAGGTCACCAAAGCTCACGTTTGCGTTATAACTTAACTAATGAAGATTGGATAATAGAATCAACGTCATTATGTTTTTTCTCGTCAAGACGCTTCGAACCCACAATCATGATGGTCGGATTGGGTCTTGTTCACAATTTTCCCTCTGGTAGGTCATTTAGGTGACCCAGGTAGGTCATACCGATGTGGAGAGACGCGTCCGACTCTATAATGTCTCTATCTCTTTCCATCATGAGTTCTCGGGCAAAAAGTGCTGGTGACCTCAAGATGACCTCAGCTGATATTGCCAGTTGTTAACTAAGCACAATTGCACATGGGTCATTCATGAATGGGCTACATAATTTGCGCCCTGATACGAATTTACCTGATGTAATGCATAGCCTTTGAATAGGAAGCTCTTCTTATATTACCCATTGAGCCTATAGGCAATGATGCCACGAAAATGATCTGACTTTATATCACCGATATTACAATCGATATACTTATATAACTTGTAGGCAACTTATTTCTTGATAACATCCTTTGTTTGTCAAATCATTTGGTCAAAACCTGTAGATTTATCACAACACGAACATTTTTGGAGGTAAGGTCACCTTTGACCTAAACTGAGACGACCAGAAGCTTAACATCTAGGGGAGTGTGCCCANACGTCACCCCCAAGTCACCCCCACGTCACCTTTCTTCACCCCTCGCTGTCGACAGGGTGGCGGCGGTGGAACTGACGACGAGGCAGCGTTGGCTCTGCAGGAGCGGCTGAAGCTGCAGGAGCGGGAGATCCAGCGACTGAGCATGCTGCACGACATGCTGGCCGAGCGTGACGCCGAGCTGACCACGCTGCGCGCAGAGGCAGAGCGGCTGCGGACTCAGCTGCAGGTGAGAGCCACAGAGGAACTGCGGGGCGGGGCGGACACACGAGCAGTGGCAGGCCTGGACGAGTAGAGCCGCCACATGGCATACATCGTGACCTGAGGATGCTCCAGCAAATGTAGGCTAAAAGCAAGCAACAGCATTGCTGTTTCTCGGCTGACGCAGTTTCAGTGGCATACAATAGTCAACATTTGGTGCTTCCGAAAGGTTGTTAATAATGAGTAAGGGTCCGTGTCCGTGTCCATGTCCTATATGATGTCGGCTCAGTTGCGTCCGATATACCACAGATGGGCCCCACACACTTATTATACATGTCGTCTGAGCAGCTGACGTAGCGTCAGCCGTGCGGCCCGCTGTGTTAATGTTATTATTGCTGGTCTGGTGTCGGACGCCGGCTGGCTCCCTCTCAGCTGTGACAGTGTTCTGAGACTGGTGTGATGTGCGGCCCGCTGTGTTAATGTTATTATTGCTGGTCTGGTGTCGGACGCCGGCTGGCTCCCTCTCAGCTGCGACAGTGTTCTGAGACTGGTGTGATGTGCGGCCCGTCACTATGTCCGTCATCAGTGTCCGTGACCCGTGTCCGTGACCCGTGATCTGTGTCCTCAGACCGCGGCGCCGCCGGCGGCTAAGCGCGGTAAGCCGGCCAAGGCACCGCCGAGGCTCCAGCAGCGCCTCCAGCTGGAGGAGATCCTCTCTCAGAGCGAGTCAGGCGAATCAGGCGACGACAGCGCCGACCCCGAGTGGGTGCGCACGCCGCTCTTCAAACGTATCAGCAAGATGACGGTAGGTGCTGCGGTGGCCGGGGTGGTAATGGGTGGTTGTGGTGTGAGGTAATAGGTGTGCTAGCATAGGCTTTGGGGACTGTCGCCGTGAAAGTGGTGTTGCAGGTATTATTTTGAAGATAGTCGGTAGTATTTGTTGTAGCTATCGTTTCAAGGAGAGGTGTTAACTATCGTCGAAGTAACTCTGGTGACCGGGCTGTCTAGGCTGGTGTTGGCCAGTGGGTTTGTCATCTCACCTCTGACTCGGTGACTATCAATCTAACTGGTAACTCCGGCGTGCTGTTTGCCCTGACTGACGTCTGTCTCACCCTCCTCCACAGTCTCGTGCCTCCCGGATGGCGCGCCAAGGTCCTAACGACAGCACCATGGAGCCGCTGCACGACTCCGACTCTGACAGCAAGCAGCGCGCTGAGGGCGGCGGCGGCGGCGGGCCGGCCGTGAAGCGTGGCTCTGACGGCACGCCGCGCTGCGTCTGCAAGGGCAAATGTCTGCGGTGTCCCTGCCGCGACGCCCACACCGAGTGTGGGGAGAACTGCCAGTGTAAGGCGGCACGCTGCGCCAACCGGCCGTCCGGCGCCGACCAGACCTTCACGGTCACGCCGCCCGCCACCGCCGCCGCCGCTCACAAGGCAGAGAGCAACGCTGACGTCACGTTCGTCGTGCCCGACCGCAAGTCGCGCAGGTGAGCCGCGGGAGGGTGGCGAGGTCTCGTGTGCCCCCAACTGACCCCGGCGGCCATCCGCAGCAGATTTACTATCGATAGTATCGATGTTTGTCGTTTTTCCCTTTGTGTGAGCACAGCACAGTAATCGAAATAGATGCTCCCTTTATTCTTCACAAACATTTGTCTTATCACCATTCCGGAAACAACCAATGGTATGCCGTGACCTGAACTGACCCGCGGTGACCTCATGTGACCTGAGCTGACCCGCGGTGACCTCTCGTCGTACCCTCAGGCGGACGCTGGTTCATGAGCCTCCTCCAATGCTCGACAGTCCTGAGATGTTCGAGGCCCCCGGGAAGAAGGTGCGTCCCATGTCCATCTTCGAGGAGGAATGAGGAGGAGGCCGCTCTCTGTGCTGGGAGGACACTGGAGTGCCGCTGTTCTGTGAGGACTGTCGCGCCGTCAAGTGAGGACTGTGACCGTCCAATGAGTGAGGACTGTCGCCGTCCATGAGCGAGGACTGTCGCCGTCCTTTAGGGTCACGATTCCTGGCGGAGGACAATGGAGAGATATAGTGCGCTGGTTTCGAAGGTGGCTGGGTGATGCTGCGTGTTGAGTGATGCCCGGTGGCATTATGTGAGGGAGTCCCGAGTTATGGGCGCGAGGGAAGCCTGAATGATGTGTGCGAAGGGAAGCTGAGTGGTTTGTGTGCTGATGGAATGTATCCCCTAATGATGTGTGCGAGACTCCGAGGGAGCCCTGACGGGTGTACGTGAGCGAGGGAGAGCTGCTAGATGGCGCTACGGCGGTAACTTGGTGAGGTATTAACTGCAATCTGTTCTGGCTCGCTGTCTGTATGTTGATGCCAGTGGCTGGCCCCTCGTGCGGCCCTGCCCGTGTGCCTTCTGTGCCTCTATCCGGGAGAGACACACTAACGGGCACACCCAGCCTCGTGTCTGTCCCCCCCTAATCTCTCTCTCTGTTGATGCTGTCCTGTCCGCTGCTGTCGCCGCGACCCGCGTCGCCTGACGGTCTCTTACCGCACCGCACCGTCCGCTCGGTTCGCCCACTGACCGTTTTAATCGGGGCAGCAGATGTAGAATACAACCTAATGAAGTTTGCAGTCCCGTGATTTTCGGAGATTTGGTGATTTCTGAGAAGCTGTAGCGGAATCTCGGCGTCATACACGATTCAGGGCAGCTGCGCCCCTCTGACGTAGTTTGGGCTGTGGAAGGACGCTGATCAGTTACACGATTTAGGGCAGCTGCGCCCCTCTGACGTAGTTTGGGCTGTGGAAGGACGCTGATCAGTTACACGATTCAGGGCAGCCTGCGCCCCTCTGACGTAGTTTGGGCTTGGAAGGACGCTGATCAGTTTACACGTTCATGGGCAGCTTGCGGCCCCTCTGACGTAGTTTGGGCTGTGGAAGGACGCTGATCAGTTACACGATTCAGGGCAGCTGCGCCGTTAATTCACGCTGTTACATTTTCTGTCCCGTCTGTTGAATGGTTTTCGAGTTATAGCTATTCACGAGTTGGGACTGTATTACTCAATCGGGCAATCAAATGCAGCACAATACATTGCCCCAACACAAGCGCATGGCTGGACGGACCACAACAGGCGACGCACCCTCGCGTCCGCCATCCAAACCGCAACTCTTGCGCGCCACGACCGCCGGTTCCGTTCTCGCCCCACCGCCACGCTGTGCTAGACGAGGCTACACGAGTCCTGACACGGTCCATCCACCGCCAGCGACAACCTATCAGCAGCGTGATAACATACCGACCGCAGCGACACCTATAGCAAGCGGCTGGCTGGGACTCAGCTCGGTAGCGCCGACAGGTGACAGCACCTTACGGGGTCGGCCAGGCGTGGTGTCAATCCTCAACAATTAGCCTTAGGCATCTTTTCGATGTTGCCCGAACCTCGATTTTTCAGTGTGCGAAATCTCCCATCTAAATAATATGAGTCAAATAAACCTACAAATCATAACAATCATCATAAATCATAGATTAATGTGATATAACAATTTTGGAAAATTCCAAAATGTTGACATTTTACATCGCGATTTTAAGTAAAATAATGTTTTGCGTTACCTTGACGTCACATTCGCGGATCTAGGATTTAGTTTTTGGTGCCATGGGGGGACATCACCCCAAAAAGTTCATAATTTAAAAAAAAAAAATCGTCGGATTTTGCTCCCTTGTGCATTGCTAGACGTTTTAAAATAAACTTTCCGTAGTAAAAGTTGCGTAGATCTTCTCCATCAGGAAATGCGTAAATTTGAGCCGATTTCAGGCGGTTTGGGGGGCATTTGCCCCTGACCCCCCCCCCCCCTGGATCCGCCAGTGTGAGGTCAAGGAGCAGCCTGCAGGGGTCATGTTAGGTACTATGTAATACAGCTCGACGAGGCAAATATAATGTTGTTCAGTTACGCTCTCTAGCACTTAAATGAGCAAAGTTATTTGATTAAATACGTGCAAAAAAAGACCATTATTTTTCCAAATTCAAAAATATAAATACAGTATTTAGAGAAAAGTCTATCTTAAATTGTTTTTAGAATCGAAGGCATATATGTATTGAAGTCAATCCTTGCAAGGAAAAAATCATAATTTTTAGTGGCCACAAATACCTTAAACTTAACGTATTCGGGAGTAAGAAGGCCACTTGGCCTGATGGTCCCGTTCTCATCGAGCTTGGGTACAGTTTGACTCAGTCAAGGAATATTGAAGCGGAGTGCCCTTGCCCAGTGGGACAGTCCATGACGGGAACTTGAACTGGTTCAAGGATGAGGCTAGGACGACGTCCGAGGACGCGTTCCAGTCGTTCACGATCCTCACACCAAAGCAGTGTCTTCGAACCCTCGATATACAAATACAATATACAAAACGTGTTTTTACTTAAAATCGCGTTAAAAATTCCAAAATTTCGGAAATTTCTTAAATGTTAAATCACGTAAATATATGGTTTATGATAATTCTTATGACATATTAGTTAATTTACTTCCAAATTTATATGGGAAATATCGCCCGCTGAAAATTGAAGGCTTAAGCAAAATCGAATACCCACCTAATGCCTGAGGTTATAACTCAAAAACCATTTGACGGATGGGGTTGAAAATTGAACAGCTTGAATCTACGGTCTAGAAAATCCCCTAAACGCAATTTAATCGAAATCTGAGAAGTCGGGTGTTATGTCTTGGTCGATCTGTCATGGATTATGTCNTTGGGGGGGGGGGCAAATCCCAAAAATTATCGCCATTAATTCTGAAAACTCATCGGATTTCACTTGCTTATGTATCAATAACTGATTCAAAACAACTTTCCCCAGTAAAAGTTGCTTTAGTTTTACCACAAAACTCAGGAAATGTGTCAAATTTGTGCCGATTTTGGGTGTTTGGGGGCATGGCCCCTTGCCCCCCTGGATCCGCCCTTGGCTCAGGGTCGTCACTATGGAAAAAACACAATTATGAAAAATAATGTATCCCATAATTCTAAAAATCCTTCGGTTTCACTTCTATTGGAGCGTCGCAACTTGGAATACAAACAAAGACTGAGAGCGTTCATGTATTAGTTCCTTTTTCTTCACCAATTGCTCAATTCGGGGTTTCGTTGCCGACAAGGCGCACCGAAAAGTTATACTTTTAGCCGAGGGCTGCATCAAAGCTGTATTAGCGTATAATTTATGGTTCAACTTCACAGGCCTTCGTTACCCCCGCAGAATGGCTCCGTTATTCCAAATGGGGTCATGACTCACCGTTTGGGAACCACTGCTCTAAACCAACATCAGTATCGTCATCAAACTTTCAGTACCTTCTCTCACATCAATTTTACACACGTTGGCCGAAGGAAAAATATGAGGTTGTGTGACAGGTCGACTGGAAATGACGTCAGAGTGACGTCATGTTCTGCGGCTTTGGTGAAAAAATAAGGGTTTGCGTAAAACGCTGTCAAAAGTGCAGTTACAAATATATTACATTGTAGTAGCCGTTTTCACGATGGATTATTTTGCGCGGAATGTTTTAAAACATTTTAAAATGTTTTAAATGTTTTAGTTGTAGCCGCTTTCACGATGACTAATTTGCGGAAAGGAAAATGTTTTAACCCTCGCCCTACAGGACCGGGCGAGGGTTAAATAATTTTCTGGCAAATTTAGTCCACCGTTGAAAACGGCTGACTACAAAAACATTAAAACATTTTACAATATTTTACAACATTTCGCGCACAATTAGCCCGTTTCACGATGGCTTATTTGCGCGAAATGTTTAAAAACATTTAAAATTGTTTTAAATGTTTTAAGTTGGCAGCCGCTTTCACGATGGACTAATTTGTCGAAAACAAAATGTTTTAACCTCGCCTACATGGCACCGTAGCGAGGGTAAAAACATTCTATCGCCAAAATTGTTACATCGTGAAGACGGCGCTACTAACTGAAACATTTTAAAACATTTTTTTTTTAAACCATTTCGGCGAAAATAAGCCATTCGTGGATAAAAACGGCTAATAATTCGTCGTTTGGAACAACGACTTAGTTATATCAAGTGAATGCTAATTTAGACTCGGCTATCAAACTGTCGTCTCGGTTTTTCGAGTTTGGTTAAAACTCAAATTTTTTAGAAATCCAAAGATAATGTTTTAATTTTACACAATTTTCGAGAACAAAATCAGACTTATCCGAAACCAAAATATGGTGATCGAAATGAGTCCGGTGAATATGTGTGCCAAACATGAAGGCGATATCGTCCAAAATGGCTGACTTACGGCTTTTCAGAGACAAAAATCGACCAGCTCTCACAGCATTATCAATTACCATGCATAAAAAACATTATGTTTTTGCGTTTTAACTATATTTATATGAAACAAACAATGTTCTAAGGCTGTTTTCTGCGTTTTATATGAAAAACAAGCCTTACAACATGTCTTACAACGCCTAATGATCATAATCTGCAGAATGATCTCGTGACCTCAGATGACCTTGACCTGAACCAAGGTCATCAACATTTTGTTTAGGTCATCAATAACTTTGAATGGTAATTAGAAGTGTTAGATACATTAATTAACCGATTTATTGACTGCTTATGCGTTTAATCCTTTTCCCTGTGGGGGCAGACTCTGCCCCCCCCCCAGTGGTTTTTCGACTGCCGCTTTTAAACCGAATTAAGCCTAGCGTCTTTGAACTTTGCGAATATTCCTAGAATTGAATCACGCGTGTTGTGTCACAATTTCCCAAAAGTCAGCTCAGTAGAAGCGGCTCCAGACCCATGTTTTTGGGAAGGCGTTACGAATGCGGTTGAGCGGTTTATATCTACTTCCTTCGTAGTTTGCGGTGCAATACATGCGTCAGAAGCGATGCCACTGAAATATATACATCATACATACTTGAATTAAACATATGTTTGGGCAGAGGTGCCAGTCAGGTACATAAAATGGGAGGCAATATCCTCCGTCAAATTAAGTTCAATTTCATATTAGTAAGATGATAAAAGGTGTTCCACTTATGGTGCCCCCCACGCTGCTTATCTGGATCCGCCTATGTGCAACAAATACATTTAACACATTACAACAAAAAATCCCACATCTGTCGTTCCTATCGTTTCAAACAATCACGAACAGCATATATTTGTTATCAGAAAATCCCCCCATTGTTAATCTACTGAATACGCCTATGATTTTTCAGTTTGATACTTGTTCCTTCAATATGTATTGAATACCAGTAAATTGGAGGCTCAAAAACGTTTTGGGCATGCAAATCGGTGCAACTGCATGGCCGCAGTGACCTTTCCCAAAACACGCAAAATTTTCGTATTTTTGGCCTTCTAGTCCTGGCTCTCATCTTTGGAGAGAAAAAATGTATAAAAACATATTTTCATGAACCATCGAATAGTGTTCGTCTCGTCTAAATCGGCTGAGCGGTTCTCGAGATCTCTGGGGGGGGGGGGCAGCATCTGCCCTTCACAGGTTAACGTAATTATGGCCGCCCGCAGGGAATAAAGTTATTATCACATTTTGCGTGACAATTCCAACAATCGAGACCATTAAGGCAGGGTCAAACAATCGGTCTTTGACGTGACCTGTGACGTCATCAGTGGCCCCGAAGTCAACAATATTAGCTTCCCTTCGACAAATTTTCCAGGGCTATCGAATGCCGTTTGATTTTAAATAATTGGGTTATATTTTCCATCCAAAGCTCTATATTGAGACTGTTATCGCATTAAGCGCTCTTAAATGTATAATATATCTCCCAATTAAGCAAAAGTGAATTTGCATGCAAAGGTCAAGGTCATAATTAGGTCACAAAAGTCACTATTTGCAAGAGGTCTACGAAAGTTGTGCGGCACATGTTCGATGGATCATTTTACTCGCAGAGTTCGATAGTAGCAGCCATTTTCGCAACCTGACATCATATAAGGTCAAGATCAGGTCACCAAAGGTCAAAATTTGAAATTAATTAATCTAAATATAAAAGGCTTGTTACTTAACCAGTTGTGTCTCCAAAATACAGTAGTAGCATTTATTTGTCTTTATCTGGTCACTAAACGCCCCAAAACGTAGCTTTAACAAATGCAACCATAAGTTGTTTATACTAAGGGAGCTTAACACGCGACTGGGGGGCGAAATCCGCCCACCCCTCCGGTTTTTCTACAATAGCAGAAAAACTACGGCACGCAGCGCCGCCGTTTTTTGTATACATGTTTGAAAATTAACTTCCCACATTATGTTAAATGCTTAGTTTCGGGTCATCTCAGGTCAGGTCACCAGATCAGGTCACGTGATGACCTCACCTCCAAAACGTGTTTGGTCGTATGCAGACACAGTTTTCAAACAATCGATTTCACACTTGCAGGATGTCATAAGGTCATGGATACCTACCATTTTTTATCTCTGATTTCTGATATAGGTGACATAAGGTCAGGTCAATTTTGTGACCACCAACACTTATTTGTCAATAACTATCGACATAATGAAGATAAAGACGTGCAAATGGTACCAACGTGTTTGTCGCATCGAGACACGTCTGTCAATATGCAACATTACCTACTTGGGTCATCACTTGACCTTGACCTGAGGTCAAATTTCCCAGTTGACCTCACATATATCAATATTTTTATTTTAAGCACCTTGATGAGAAAACATGATGGCGTAGTAACTACTTTATCGTTATTAGTTACCAAGTTATTAGCAAACACTTTTTTGAAGAAAATAACCTTGATGACCTTCAATTACCTCTGGAGCCTAAAATACTCACCTGAGCTCAAATTTGAGGCCTTTTAAATAAATTACAAATCTTAAGAGCTTTCGATTATTTCTTACGTTTGCTCCTATCCATCACGGTTTACGAGACGATTGGGGGTAACTGAAGCAAAGTCCTTAATCTAGAAAATATGACCTTTGATGACCTCTGGTGACCTTGATATTGACCTGACCTAAAAAAAATACCACAGTACTATCGATAGAGATTGTCTCGAGCTGTCTGACTCCACTTTCTGCTTGTCGCTACGTTGCGTGGTTTTCGAGATCATAGGGGGGGGGGCGAAATCCGCCCCCTTTCCGGGCGTCTTATTCTCCGAGGCCCTCCAGTTCACGTGTTAAGCTGCTTAAACTTATACGAAAGACATTGTTTTGAAATTTTGTTTGGGTACCGTCCATATTTGGTTCTCTCACATGTTTCGTTTTTAATATCTTAAAAAAACGATTTTGTGTGAAAGAAAAACAGACGAAAATATGTATTATATGTATGGATCAAAACCCACAATATCGCAATTCTGAGATAACCATATTTAACATGATGACAATATCTTTCCGAGACGTTTTTCGTTTGCAAATCGCTTCAAAACTCGATTTTCTACGATTGAAATATCACGTTTTTATACCAGCAATGGCATGGCATGACGTCTTAAAACGTCATTATCTTCCTACTACATCAATTTCATTGACATTTTTTTAGAAGACGAAAAATTGATGCAGCTCTGAGGTATTGTAAGTTTCACTGCGATATTTATCAAAGTCTTTGAGTTATAAAGACAATCCGTGAAAAGGGGCAGATCCCCCCCTCAGTGGGGTGCGGGTTGAACCTCGCGTGGGTAGGGGGTGGATGCCAGTGTTTGTCATGGATCGGGTGCACCCATGAGTGCCCGTACAATTCTTCAGATTGTCTGGGCTGGGTATGTATTTTTTTTTTTACTTTTCATTGATACTGGGTGGGCATGGGTATTGCAACTTTTGAGTAATGTCGATAAACATTATTTGTTTACTTGTCAACCAGATGTTTAACCAGGTAACTATGTTAATAAATGATATACGACACTTAAACAATAAACTTTGACAATTATATAAGAACAATAAATAATAGTAAGTAATAGTGGTGTAAGTTTTTTATAATCAAATCGTGTTTGATCCAAAGTCTGATCCAATATGAAAATGCTGTCCGAAAAGTGTTCGATGAGTCAACACTCAACATCCACAGCAACACACAGGTGCGTGATAGCATTTATCTTGAATATCACGCAAGTAAAAATCCTATGATAATGGTTGTAAAGTTTGCGAAAATAATGATCTGCTTAATCTGAATGGGCCTGACCGGGCATGCATGCCCAGCCAGGCCCCAATATTATGAATTTGAATGGGTCTGGTCTGGGTCTGGGCTTGGTGTTCATGGGCTTTGGCTGGGCTGGGCTTGGGGTTTGGGCACCCATGACAAACTATGGACTGGATAACACCGTCTCAGTTTTTCAGGAATAGCTCGTGTAGTTATCAACCGATTGCGATGAGACTTTCAGTACCCTATTTTTGAACAATTTGGCACATACTCTGACAATTTCAAAATTATAGACCCATGACCTTTGACCTGTTTCTCTAGGTCATGCCAGGCGCAACTGGCGTCCCGTAGTATCGAACTTGTGTAGTTTCCGAGTGTTTGTTGTTGAGGAGCATATGCACACTGCACAGGTGTTACAACGTGACATTCATAATTTTCACCAAGATCGTAACCTCGGTTGACTTTTTCAGAGATCAACCGAGGTCAATGACCTCTGATGACATGCGTTGATGTTTTTGGCTTCTGGAAGTTTCTAAGGCGCTGTTTTTTCTAAGGCGCTGTGACGCTGATTTCAAGCTTGACGTCCATTTTGCGGTATTATATGTTCCACTGGGGTCATGCTCTTTCACAGGTCAACTGAGGTCACTGACCTCTGATGACCTTTGATAGCCTCTTAGGATCGTAGTAGTTTCTATGATATTTTGTGGCGCTGATTTCAAATTTGGCATCCGTTTTTGCATTATCATATGTTCATTCACGATTCTATGTCGATTAAATTCCATTTCTACGCATTTACGATTTGGATGACATTTGGGCCATTGACATGACCTCAGAGATCACCTAATGACCCAGGACCTTTAATCTTAAAATCGGGTATCAGTGGCTTCCTTTCGTCACAAGCATCACGTTTTTTTGTATTAAAGCTCTCGCTCAATTAGGGGCGAAACGCCAGGTGGGTGGTACCCGCTACCCGGTCACGTAGGTATTATGCCCTACCCGGGCAGCCGGGCGATGGTTAAGGAACCAGACGGGCTAACCGCATGCCGGGGATAATTCGAGTCCACTGGTTAACCTGTTACAGCAGTAAGACGTCCCTGGGTGCTGAGATAATCTGGATGCAAATAAACGACAAATGAATGCCTAAGTACATAAGNAAGTTGGTTAGTCGGGCGACCCTCCATGGTTAATTAAGCAAAGGGTGACCGACTAAATTCATTAAGCCACCCGACTAAACGGGAAATTAATCAATATTCTTACGCAATTCTGGGGAAGTGGGCCTGCCCGGCCCACCACCGCCGGGCCGCCGCGGCTGCCTGGCGGTGTTTTTCCACCGGGCCGGTTGAAAAACACCGACAAAAGAAAAAAATAAGAAAAGTGGAAAATAAAAAAATATGTTGTTTAAATGATATAGGAATGACCTTTTCGGCCCCGGAGCAAACTTAAAGGGTGTTTCCTGGCGCACGCTTTATGTACCATAATCGCACTTTTAACCAGCCCTGGACGTCACCGCCGCTGCCCCGGCCGAGGGAGTTGATGACGTCACCTGACGCCGGCGTTCCGCTGAACTGGGAGGCGTCCACGTCTGCAGATTCGCTGATCTGAGCGATTTCAACAGCCGATGCAAGTGACAGTTACGCCTCCTTCAGAAGCTTGGCTTGAATATATTTGTTCTCTAGGCCGCAACCAAACCAATCCCTCAGCAATCAGCATTTAATCCAATCTCACTAAAAGACAGGGCTTTGCTAAGTGACGTAACATGGCAACAAACGCCGATATCGACTCCCCAGCTGGCAGCTCCTCGTATTGCCCGATTGAACTGGTATCCTGCAACGATCACTGAAGACGCAGACTCAAAATGTTCCGACAAAATATTGATGATATCCTTGTGACTCACTGATGGCAGGTGCAATCAAATCCTCCAACAAACTGAATACATTGCCACGTGGCACCCACTAGCAGGGACTATCATGGGCTGGGTGCACCTATGGGTGCCCAGTGCCCATTCAATTCTTCCGATTGTCTGGGTTGGGTATGCATTTTTTGACTTTTCATGGGACTGGTGGCATGGTTTGACCAATTTTAGAGCCAATGTCGCTAAGCGTTCTTTTTACTTTGACATCCAGATGTTTAACCAGGTAAATATGTTGTTTTAATGATATAGGACACTTAACAATAACTTTGGCAATTACATTGACCAACGATAAATCTATGGTAAGTAATAGGGCCCAAGCAAGCAAGAATTTTTAAATCACTGTCTGATCCCTAGTCTGATTCAATATGTAATGTTGGACCGCAAAGTGTTCGATTATGGACCAAATCAACAGTAACACACAGGTGCCTGATATTATTTCTCGTTAATAGTATGGAAAGTCAACATGCTAGGATAGTGGTTGCAAATTTTGTGAAAATAATTATCGGTTGTTATTCTAATGGGCCCCAATGGGTATGGTTCATTTATGAATTTGAATGGGTCTGGTCTGGGTCTGGGCTTGGTGTTCATGGGCTTCGGCTGGGCTGCAGGCTTGGTGTTTGGGCACCCATGGTAGTCTCTGCCCACTAGGCACACAGGAAGACAGCCCTGCGACCAGACTTGTGAATGATTCAAATCGTTATGAATGATTCAATCATGATTCACCGGCAAACATGAATGATTCAATCATGACTCAATCACTCAACATTAACATTGGTGAATGATTCACAGTGATTCACAGGCTTACGTGATTCAATCATTAATAATTCGTTAAATGAATCATTCATAAGTGATTCAATCACAATAATTAGCAATGCGTTAGTGCAAATAGCAGTGCATATATTCGGAATGAGGGTGTTTACTGTTTACAGACCAAATGAAGGTGCTGAAAGCGATCTTGACATGTGTTTACTCAGTTCCGTTCCCCATTATGAGGATGAGCTATCGTTTTTATAGTTTCTCCTGTTCCCCCAAAGAAATGTTATGAATGATTCAATCACCATATTTTCTTTGTATGCATGATTAAATCAATGATTCATTGAATCATTCATGAGGAGATTAATCGATTCATGAATGATTAACGTGAAATAAGAATGATTCAATAAAAAATAATGATTCAATCAGAATCATTCACAAGTCTGCATGCCACTCACATTCTCATCGTCCTTCACACCATTCGCTATGAAATACTGCTCCAACTGAGACCAACCGGCGCGAATAAGTCCGGAAACTTTCCACACTCGGATCAGAGGCTCTGGCATTTGTCCAATGCCTGTCATACTCGCCACGGGAGAGTCACCCTCCAGATCAGAGTCCACTGAAGCCCTTCTCCACAAAATCCCCTGTACGAGTCACCTCGTCAGCCATCGCCAATGTCACACACGGTGGTCTCCGGTCCGAACTGGTTTGTATTCGCCCGACCACATGGTAACGAACGGGCCGACACTGTCCTCGCCCCTGGAAGGGTCGCAGGGGGCATTCCAGGACAGATCGACAAGCGAAAATCCCAAATTAACACCCTCCATCTTATAATTTGATATAGGTTCGTAAAATAAAGGGGTTATCTGGGGCGCCAAATCACGCTGTGCAAGTTTCAGCTCGATTTGAGTTACGGCTACCGAGTAATAGCTTCCGGTATTTTTGTGAAGTAACCTTGCATGACTAAACCAATCAGCCAATAACTCCACAACAAATTATCCAATTCCTAGAAATTTATACATATTCTGAATGACAATGAGTGAGGAACATCATTCCAGGTCAAATTTGTGCTTTTATTGATTTGTTACGAAATAAACCGTGACCTCTGGTGACCTGACCTGACCTTGACACGAGCGCAGTGAAAATAGTTTTGTTTTATATGTTCTTTATATACTTTGGTAAGTTGTATTTGCACAGGGTAAGAATTAGATAAGGGTAATGGGTATTTTCTATAAACATACTATTTAGTTGCTAAAAAACTTGTCAGCCGCTTTTAAAGGGACACTGCCTCTTCCGATGAATATTGCAAAACAGGCTTAAAACAAGAGCTAAGGACCACTATTGATTTTCACATGACCATTAAAACTCTATCCAAAAGTGCAAATAGCAAAAAAAAAACAATTCATTATTCATTACTTTTAAGAATCTAAAAAATTGTTTTTACATTTATACACACACGACGACATGGAGCGTGCTCAAGTTAACGAATCACAGAGAAGGATATCAACTTAACTGACCAAACCGTCAGCTGACGCTTTGATTGGATAGACGCCGATGCGCTTATACAATTGTTTCGCTGTTAAACTGAATCCTACCGCTTCTGCCGCATTTGAGTCGTTGCCA
This sequence comes from Semibalanus balanoides, assembly GCA_014673585.1. Taxonomy (NCBI): domain Eukaryota; kingdom Metazoa; phylum Arthropoda; class Thecostraca; order Balanomorpha; family Balanidae; genus Semibalanus; species Semibalanus balanoides. The sequence goes on along the minus strand of VOPJ01004109.1, from coordinate 32,510 downwards.
TGGAACAATGACAGATCTCCATTTGGTATCTCCGTGAAAGATCGGAGACCAATCATAAGAAAAACTTCAGGCGAGAAAAAACTCATCAAGCTGATAAACAAATCCCTTCGTAAAGTTAAAAATAACTTCGTTGCAAAAACTTCCTTCTTTACATAACTTTCCTTTCATGCCTATCATTTAAGGAAGTAGGTGGCGGACTCGACAACCTCATTGGATGGAAGCAAACTGAACTTTGAACGGCGATATTGGGCGACTGGGCCCGAATAAAAAAAAAAAACGGACTTCATGGTGCTTATCAAATTCGGCTGGTCTTTAACATATTAAATTTTACTTTGAGTGGACAGTGTCCCTTTAATCAAACAACAAATGATTTATTGTCCCATGATGGCATTTATTGCGGTTTCTGTGTAACGCGAAGGTTTCAGTTTGCAACATAAATCACTTGAAGGTTACGTTGCATACATTTTTGATGACTGAGGTGCAGTAATTGTTGCCTAGTGAGTAGTGAGTAGTGACCTCTGCAAGGTCAGCTGAGGTCATCTGAGGTCACCAGCACCTTGCTTGCTAATAACTCTTGATAGAATACAGACAGAGAACGTGCGAATGACACCACTGTGTTTGTCTCGTCGATTCGCGTCGCCCAATATGCGGCATGGCCTACCTGAGTCACCAAATTACTTTGACCCGAGGTCACATTTTGTAGTTGAGTTAACCTAACCAGGTCATCATACCTATTTATTTAAGTGCAGCTTGACGAGATAATCATTATTGAGTTAAAATTATTACTCTATGTTTAATATACACAAAAAATATTCACATACATTTTGTAGTTGCTCGCTGTTGCTAGTAAAAACGTTGTTCGTTAATAACGTTTTATCGATTAAACATGGAGCAATATTTTTAACAACATCGTATTGACTCGTCAAGCACCTTCACCATATAGGTGAACTAATAAATAAATGTATATATATTAATGGTGGCCTGGTTGGTCAGGTCAACTTGAAAATTCGACCACAGGTCAAGGTCACTTGGTGACTGAGATAGGTCATGTTGCATCCCAACCAACTATTAAATTGGGCACTGGTCGGGCACAATGGTTTAATCCCATTGTGCCTGATCAGTGCCCAAGTTAATTGTTGGCTGGGATAAGGAGCGATGCGACTCGACGAGAAAAACACAGTGGTGACATTCGCACGTCTCTATCTTTACTATATCAATAGCTGTTGGTAACAGAAGTGGTAGTAACCTGAGATGACCTCAGCTGACGCAGAGGTCACTGTGCAGCAATTGCACCTGGTTCATGAAGAAATTCACCCAACTTAACCTTCAAGTGGATTATATTGCAACCTGAAACATTCGTGTGACACAGAAATCGCAATAAACGCCATCCTTGGTCACATTTTTTGTGACAAGATAAAAACAAATCAGCAATTAAAAGTGTATCTACAGAAAATATCCTCCTCCAATTATTGTTGTCATTGCAAAGACAACTAAATTTTTTATTTAATATAAAACAAAATTATTTTCACTGCGCTCGTGTTAAGGCCAGGTCAGGTCACCAGAGGTCACAGGTCATTTCATCAAAATCTATAAACAAATACAAACTGGGCCTGGGATGATGGGATGAAGTGAGGATGATCCTCACTTCTTTGACATTCAAAAGATATCAAAGTTCAAAGGATTTGGATAATTTGTTGATGAGTTATTGGCTGATCGGCTGAGTCATGCAAGGTGACCTCACGAAAATGCAGGAGGCTATAACTCGGCAGCTGTAACTTTAATCGAGCTGAAACTTGCACAGCGCAACTTGGCGCCCCTTATAACCCCTATGTGCACTTTGATCGAAATCGGAGATGTTTGTTTATTTAACTGCTGCGAAGACAACTTGTATAATACATTTTTAACTTCGACCGCAAAATTGTAACTCCCAAATTTTATCCTAAGGTCCTTGTCTTTCACGTTCAGTGCAGGGAACGCGTGGGGGATACTTGCATTAAATACCAGATTCCACTGATCCCAGATTCCTGCGGAGGGGGGGGGGGGGCTTTAGGCCCTGATGCCTCCTGGATCCGTCAGTGGCGTTGAAAGGGCCCCTTCCCAACCGTTGAAAGGGCCGAACAAAACGGATGGAAATGCACGTTACAAGGATTGAGAATGCAGAATGACATGTATGACAAGGGCCATACCAACTTTCAGAAGCTGGAGTTAGCAAATTGCCATATCAACTCTGGAACCAGCGACACCAATTTGGAATAATCTATAAAAACTTTATTTTTTTTTAGATCCAAGACCTGGAACTCTTAAATCAATTGCGCCGCGAAGCGTCGCGAAAACTTGAAGTCGTATTACACCCTGGTTATGCATTCTCATCAATGCGTCGCATTGTGTATGGTGCGGACCTCTAAACATGTTATTGAGAGTTTCAAAAGGCGGTAAAATGATGCTGAAGCGAACTTTTTTACCCCATGATAAAGGAAAGTAGTGGCATAATACATAAACGCGCTGCGAAACGGCACAATTTTGTTCAACCCACATATCAATTTAAATATAATTTGTATTTAAATTGCGCCGCGGAGCGGCGCGACAATTTTGAGATGTATTCCCTGGACAACTGCATTGTTGCTGTTAAAAGGTCCAGAGTTCCTTCAGATTGTCAAGGGGCCACTCCGACCTTTTCAACGCCCTTCCGACCTGTTCAGGGACACATCTGGGATCCGCGAGAAGACATTATGCGAAGTGGGTGATATATACCCGCGCACTGCAGGGGGAGTGAGTTCCGCACCCTCAGGGTTTTCAGGAGTAGCGGAAAAACGGCGCGCACAGCGCCACCAAATTTCGTACAGCTGTTGAGCATCAATTACCCACACTTGGTAAAAGTTTTGACTTTAGTTCATCTTAGATCTGGTCACAAGATCACGTCAAGTGACTTTACCTCCAAAAATGTTTGTGGTCGTGCCTTAAGGCCACAGTCTTTTTTTCAAAATATTTAAAACTTGCATGATTTCTAAAGGTTTTTCAGTATCTATAATTTGTTCATCTCGGATTTTTCGCATCGGTGACCAAAGGTCAGGTCAATTTCCTGACCTCCCCGTTATAAGTGAGCAGGACAATCTATAAATGCTTCGTGTTAAAATAATTGGCATTGGATGAGACAAATTATCTCAGATTTCAGAATCATGTTATTTTAGCTCATTATTGATCACCAAGGTGCAATTGTTGCTCAGTGATCTATGCAAGGTCATCTGAGGTCATCATTGTTTTGCTTATAATTAATAGTATAATAAAGATAGGGACGATCGAATGACACCAATATGTTTCTCTCGTCGAGCCGCGTCGCCCCATAAGCAGCATGACCTTCTTGGGTCACCAAATGACTTTGACCTGAGGTCAAATTTATCAGTTAACTTAAACAGGTCACTATTTACATGTTTCAAAGTGCCTTGACGAGACAAACAAGATGGCTTCACAACTATTTATCTGTATTCTTCGGTTAAAAATTATTTTACGAAAAACAACTTTGCCAAACGCCTTTTTGACCTTGAATGACCACTCTTTGTCATGCTGAGAAGCTAAAAGTACTTACTGACAATATGTGTGAATCTTAACGAATACTTTGAGGACATGCTGTATGCATTTTAGTGGTCAGTTTGTCTCATGTTCTGGCGTATTACTCTTTATCCGTTTGTTCCTAGCTATCATAGTTTCAGAGGTATTTGTAATTTGAGGGCTTCTGGAGCGAGGTCCTACAACCTGAAAATCTGATCTTTGATGACCTCTGGTGACCTCAATTTTGACCTGACCTCAGACAAACTGATAAACCTTCGATAGAGCTTGTCTCGAGCTATCTAATGCTGTTTCCCACCTGTCGCTATACGTAGCGTACTTTTCTAGATCTCAGGGGGAAGCGGAAATCACCCCCTTGCAGTTTGTGTTCGGCGCGAACCCCCTGCAGTGTGCGGGTTGAATGCAAATGACTTACTCCATAATACAAATATTAAAATCGGTACTTTCGGGTATATTGTAACATTCTTCGTGAGATATTGACAGGCACTCGGGAGGCAGATCATTGGTCGTCTTTAAAGGAAACAGCCGACCTAAAAACAATCAGAAATGAATTATCATGTTACCTAAAAGTGAATTATCATTTCACCTAAAAAAGAAACTAAAAATAAATTATAATGTTTCTGGTAAGCCACACAAACATATATATTAAAGCGGCAAAAGCAAATCATAATGCCAGTTATTTGGTTCAAATTAACATTTTTCCCCCTCAGAATAATGCAAAATCAGTTGGCTTAGAAGCACGTAAGGTCTTCATAACATCATCGATTTAGTAAAGGATCGTGTCAGGTGGTCCCAACCCAACCCTATTGTAAGCAGAGGTCATGGTTAAGACTCAAGATCAGGTAAAATTAGGTCAGTATTGGCAAGAGGTCATGCAACACACGTTTTATGGGCTATCCTACTTATATGATTCGATTGTAGCAGCCATTTGCACACCTGACTCGATATAAGGTCAAGGTCAGGTCATAAAAGGTCAAATTCTTTAATCGATCAAAGAAAACACAAAATGCATGTTTCGTATCCAGTTTCACTTGCGGATCCAGAGGGGGCGGGGGCGGCAGTGGGATTTAGCCCCCCATATCACCTGAAATCGGCGAAATTTGACGCATTTTTCACTGTAGGTATAGCAGGGCCTCCTCTAACATGTTAACTGGGGGGGCTGCAGCCCCCCAGTGAAGCCTCCAGCCCCCCCATGTCAAGCCGATATCGGGGTCAAATGGGCAGATAAATGTTCATCGTGTTATGATATAAAAACACGACAAACTCAATTCGGTCGAAAAATAAATCAAAACACTTCAACTTGACGAATAATAAAAGAAAAATGACTGTTTAACTTAAGTGAATAAGACTCGAAGATGGTAAAACTTGCTAATAAAGTCATACCATTAATTACCCACTAGGTTTCTAAAGTGACGGAAAAAATTACCCATTCCACTGTAGTGTTCGACAATAAAGCAATTCTCGGCGACTTATCCCATCTCCTGACAGTTACGTTGCAAAGTAAAGATTTAGGAATGTTGAGAGGCGCCGGGGCTTTGGATTGTATAAGATGCTGGACTGATTCGCTGAAACAAGTTTTTTCGAACTTTGTTCCCGACCATTGGCGGCGGATGTGTATGTTTCAATGCGGGGTGGGGGAGGGAGGGGGGGCAAAGCAAATCTCCTTAGCGTCAGGAAACCTATTTTAAAAATAAGAACTGTCCAGCCCTGATTCGTTATAGGTCAAGAACCGTGCAGAGGCCTAAGGAAGCCATGGGTGGTCTTACCAGTTAACGTATTTAATCAAGGCTGAAGTCAGAAAGAGGCCTTGCCCAGCTTTTACGTGCCCTGGGTCCTCAGTGAACCTCAGGGACTTGGGTCATTAATTGTATTACGGGCCAGGTCTTGAGAAAGGGTATTTCACAGACCTACCGAGAGGCTTGGTGTCAGAGGAGAAGACCCAGCACACACAATAGTTCGACCAACCTTAAGAAGGCCCTCGCTTGTTATGAGCCGAAGAGGGTCTTTTATAGGTGGCCTCAGATGATGCTAGGCACGGTTATTGAGCCAGGTCCCTGAGGCCGGTAAGAGGGCCCTAGCTCAGTCTGAGAGACTTTGCGGCTGATGCCAAAGACGATATATGTGCCAAATCCGTCGAGTGCGCCTTTTGTTGGTTGGCTCCAGAGGATCCTATAGTTCCGTTTTGAAAGGGCCCCTGGGTTCCGGAGGTCTGTGAGAAGGCTTCTGTCCGGACCTGAAGAGGCGATAAGCTGACCCTGATAGGTCCTCTTTCAGACTCAGAACTCCCTAACTTCAAGGGCCGAGAGAGCTTTTTTGTATGGTCTGAGAGGGCAACTGAACAGTCCTACTCGGAACAACTAACTGACAATACGCAGTATTCAGAATCGAAATACTGCAAAGAATGGAAGGGGAGGCATAAAACTCAACCCATTCGGTATCACGGTCTATTAAGTTAACTGGATCCATGGCAGACAAATTCTGCAGATTCAGGTAGTTTTGGTTCTTGGTCTCTGGGGTTCAGTGGGACTAGGTTGGTCGTCCCCGGATCTCCCGACACCTCAGGGGACGTTGGAAGGGAGTACCATGGGCCCAGCTGCAGTCCCCGCCAAACCATTTGGGGAGGCAAACAGTAACTCTCTGTTCCACCATACACAGAATCTCAAAGCGGGACCAAAGGCTATAATTATAGAATTAAACCTGGTTCGTACAGGCCTATACCGTAAGGTCACATAGGACATTGGTATGGACCTTCTCAGACCAGGTGCACTCCGGCGGTCTTGTTAGGAGCAGTAAGAGACGATGATAGTATAGCAGGTGGGCTCCTTGGGGGCGGGCGCCCGGTGGCCTATCGGGGTCAAGCCTCAAAAATCGTTTAAGATTCGATCGAAACCTCACGCATTTTTACTTGATATGAAATACAACTCTAACACCTTGCTATAACGGAGGAAGGTTTCTTAACTCGGTCTTTAATGAACACATGCACGCGGAAATCCGCACTAGGCTTTTCCCATTCGTGTACACACTGTGAGTTTTATTCTGCACACAACAAACACATGTTTGACCGTTATGATCCGCCAGATGGCATCCTCAGCTACCCATGAGCTTGGCAAACAGTCCCCAGAACGGGGGTCACAAAATTAAAGTTCGACCGACCTAAAAGAGCCCCTCTAGAGCGACCGAGCGCTATCAATTCCAATTTTTGACATTGTCGATAAATCACCACAGAACCTGCCTGTCCACTCATCTGTTTTCTGACATTTTGAAAATTGTGGTTTCAAACACATTCCCGAAAAAATATAAACCATTGCATTAAAAATATGAGCTTGGGTGAGAATTAAAAAACCTTTAAGCTAGTATATACAGATTGGTGGACTTATCACAGGTGAATGTGGTTAAAGGACTTTGAAGAACAGTGAACTTGAACCTAAGCAGCCTTGTGGAGACCTCACGAAACAACTTCGACATGGTGGGGGCAAAATGACCTCCACTGTACTTTAAAATCGAAAAAGAATAGAAAGACGCGGAAAAAAAAACGTTTTAAAACTCCTTCAAACATCGTAGGTAACATTAGAAGTTACAGGGAAATTTTTGGCTTATGGTCAATATGGTGAGGTACAGGCAAGAGGTCATCAAGGGTGAAATTTCACAGTTTTAGGGACTTCACTTCGAACAACCCCGTATATCTCCAAGTGAAAACTATGATACCTGGAAACAACGAAAACAAATCAAAGTTAAAGCAAAAAATTTAACCAAAGGTGGATGTCATCAAAATTGAGCTTCAGAATCAAAATTGAGCTCCAGAGAAGTGTCCATCAAGGTCAAAAAATGCAGTGCTTGTATAATTTTTCCTAAATAAATAGATTGTTTCCTAAAAATGATAGAATAAAAATGCATTAACACATCGTGTAAGTTCTCAAAGAATGCGCTTTGAAATAAAATAATACTCGTGACCTGGTAAATCAGTTTCAAAATTTTGACCTCAGCGTCGAAGTTCATTTGGTTGACGTAGTAGTACATGTTTCAATAATGTGGGCGACGCGGCCAGACATTGACGAACACGTGGTGTCAACCTCTTGATCCCTATCTTGTATATCAAGAGTTATTTAGCAAATCATTGCTGTGACTACAGATGACCGATCGAGATGACCGTTGTAGAAAGTCAGACGAAGACGAGCAATTGCACCTTGGTCATCCAGAATGAAGCTAAGAAATAAATAATTCAGTGGAATATTCATAGACCTTTATCCAATGCGATGTTTTCATGTTTAGGAGCATTTAGTTTATTTTCACCGTTCACTATGATAATGGGGAGAGTCAGAAAGTGGACCATGAGACCTGAGTAGGTCAGCCGTATGCAAAAAATCCGAGATAAACCAATTGTAGGTATTTATGATCTTATGAAATCTGCAAGGTGTTACAAAATATTTCAGACAAAAACCTGTTGCGTTTTGGGGCACGAAATCACAGGATATTTTTGAAAGATAATGTCACTTGAGTGACCTCTCGTAAGAGGTAATGTACCTGAACTGTGATTGAAGGAGCTGGAAGGCAAATTTTTTATGCACAAAGTGTGGGAAATTTTGATGTTCAAAACAGCTTTAACAAAAGTCTAGTGACGGCTGGCGCGCCGCGGTTTTTCCGCTATTTCCGGAAAACCCTTCAAGGATGGTCGAAATGAATGCGCCCACCAGCGCGCGCGATGGTGTTTAAAGACCAGACCGGCTATGATGACTTCTCAATTAAAAATTATGCGGTGACATTTTTTAGTTTTAAGTATGCTTTAAAACCGTGGTCATTTTTTTGCCAGATAGTTAATCGATAGTATCACTCATGCGTATCCGGAGAATCGATTGAGACAAGCACATTAGTGCAATCGGTTTTACTCTCGATGCTTTCCATCACAAGTTATTTGCCTTTTAAATGTAATTCGACTATTTGTTAATGAATATTTCAAACTTAATGGATAAGCTTGGACCTATATTGACTGAGTAAATTTCTGATGCAGAGTTTGCAACAGAAAATTATTACTGATCTTGTACGCGTTTTTTATGGTCGCGCGCGCTAATCTGTAGTAATTCGTGATAAGACGGTTTTTAGCCAAAGGCAGTCTCATATATAGTCGGGAAAATTGACCTTTCTGTGACGGCCAATATTTGGACTTTGACCCCCAAGAATACAGCAAATATATTCTAATATAGCTGTCTTCGGGTTATTACTAGCAGTTTTTGTCCTTGGCCTCGGCTGCCCATCCCCATCGAAAAATCTGCGTTGGCCCCCCCAGATGAAAAATTCTTACAGGAGGCCTGGAGGTATAGGGAACTCAATATATGTTTTCACGAAAGGCCAGCTCATTTGTATTTTAAAACACCGATTCAGGTAAGTTGTTACAAGAAGCCAAACGACGAGTTGGTCAATGCTTGATGATTTTTAAATAAATTTAGCCCCCATTGCCCACGTTCTTGTCCCGCCAGTGTCCAGTTATGTCTCAAGAATACACTGGATGGTGCATATGGTTGTCCTGTATCTCGGTAAAAAAGTACTAAAAAATGACGCCATTGAGTACTCATACCTTGTGTGTGTGTGTGTGTGTGTGTGTGCAGTGTTGTGCTGTTGTGCGTGTGCGTGTCTGTTGCGTGCGGGTCGTGCGTGTGTGCGTCACGATAGAAGATAGTAGTGCGTGTGTAGTGCGGTGAGTGCGTGGTGTGCGTGTGCGCGTGTAGCGTGTGTGTGTAGTGATGTGGTTGTGGTGTGGTGTGGTGTGTGTGGGTGTGTTGTGTGATGGATGTGTGCGTAAGTGGCGCACGCGCGTGTGTGTGTGTGTGTGTCAATAGTGACCCCTATGGTGGCCAGAGCGCCATCTCTAGTGGCCAGAGTGCCTCCCTTAGGCGAACAGAGCACTCCCTTTGGCGGCCAGAGCGCCCCTCAGGTTGACAGAGCGCCCCTTAAGCGGCCAGAGCGCCCCCTCTGGTGGCTACAGCGCCCCCTCTAGTGGCCAGAGTGCTCTCTATGGCGGCAAGAGTGCCCCTTTCAGACGGCCAGATCGCCCCCTTGGGCGGCCAGAGTACCCCCTCTGGCGGCCAGAGCATCTCCCCTGGTGGCCAGAACGCCCCTCAGGCGGCCAGAGCACCCAATCAGACGGCCAGAGCGCCCACTCAGACGACAGAGCGCCCCCTCTGGCGGCCAGAGCATCTCCTCTGGTGGCCAGAGCACCCCATCTCAGACGGACAGAGCACTCCTCTCAGGCGGCCAGAGCACCCCCTCTCAGGCGGCCAGAGCACCCTCTCTCAGGTGGACAGAGCGCTCCTCTCAGGAGGCCAGAACGCCCCCTCTCTGGCCAGGGGGTGTCATGCCTATCTCCGTAACGTGTCCACCCTGTCCAATGACGTCAATGGACAGAGCTCGATTTCCACCAATGGGGTGGCCGAATCGGGAGATGCGATTTCTTTGGTAGACTCATAAGGCGCGTCGACGTGGCACTTTTCGGTCTATCAAAGGAAACACACATTCGACCGGCGCGGCAACATTAGCTTATATGGGCATAAGTCTCGGCGATCTCGCTCGGTCACCTAGTGGCTCTTCTCATCCTTACATTTTAGGAGAAAATGACTAGCAAGCAAGCTGTAGAGGGCATTTTGCTCTATCAGAAGGTGCCCGATTCGTCTCGCTGGTACCTAAGGTATTCGAATGGTTGGACGTTCAAGTAGGCCGATTTAACACTATTCGAATGGGGAGCGTGTGACGTCACGCCATTTGCTGCCAACCCCGGACGGGTTTCCTAGTATCTAGGGCCTTGCTCTCTGGCGGCCAGAGCGCCCCTTCTAAGGTGACCAGAGCGCCCCTCTCAGGCGGCCAGGGCGCCCTTCTCAGGCGGCCAGAGCGCCTCCTCTCAGGCGGCCAGAGCGCCTCCTCTCAGGCGGCCAGAGCGCCTCCCTCAGGCCAGCAGCCCCGCCAAACGCAAACACAAAGCGCCCCTCAGCTGAGTTTGGGGGGACTGCCCCCTGCCCCTCTTCCACCGCCACTGCTTGCGTAAGACATGCACATTCGCTGCCTCCTACGCTAAAGTTCGGATATAGGAACATCATCACCTATCACCATACTGGCTTTCATTCTAGTGCGCTGCCTCTCAATATTGCATAATACGTACAGGGATCCTTAGGTATTGAGTCCGCAATGGTGGCTCGTGGGGCGCCCGCGTGGTCCGACAAGGTCCACCCGTACAAAAATCCTGATGTCACACCCTTACAAAAAATCCTGGTTGCGCGCCTGTACCTACTTCATATTCGAGTCGGTACCGAGTGCTTTATCATTAATTCAATTCGGTTCCACAACATCAGCAGGGCAGGAAGCGCATACGCTGACCTTACCTACAGATGCATTGCACTCCATCGCAGAGATATGGAACGTCGAGACTCGAGACCTAACTCTACTTTGAGGCACTCTGCTTTACTATACCGGACGTTTCCAACAACACAAATTCGATTCCTGCCGATAGATGGCACTGCACGTAGCAGCACGATCGACCGCGCTTTGCACCGTTTTTAGCGTTCGATTTCGATTGCACCAGCTTCCATTGCACCAGAACCTATAATAAACTAAATGACCAGCATCACCGTCATTACCAGCAGAACCAATCCTGCACCAAATTCTCGGGCCATTCCACATCGGACAACATTTGCAATTCACCTTTATTCAGCAGGGAAAGACGGTGCAAACCAGTACGTTGTGAGAATCAGCAGACAGCCGGCCAGGCGGAAAGGCAGGCGGACAGGCGATCACGTAACAGGCGTCAGACCATCACTTCACAGGCGGGGCGGCGGCGGCGCCGACCACGGGCGGCTCACCACAGGCGTCACAGGCGTCACAGGCGTCACCACCGCCGCCGCCGACCGCGGGCGGCACACCACAGGCGTCACAGACACACAGGCGTCACAGACACACCGCCGCCGCCGCCGCTCCGCCTGACACTCGCCGTATACATAGGGCAGCCGGAGCTCTCTCCCCATCTCTCTCTCTCCCTCTCTGTCAGTCGCATCGCTCCTTTGAGGATCGCAGCACGCCAGGCTGCTGGGAACGGAACGGGGACGCGACGGACGACACCGCCCGGCGCCGCCAACGCAGGGAGACGGACACACACACACGCCGCGACACGCACACGACACGCCGCCACGACACAATCAGATAATACCGGAGCTAGATACGGTGAGAGAGAGAGAGAGAGGCTCGCGGTGGACTGGGAAAGCGGACACGGTAATCTCTCGAGCGGCCGAGCCGAGCCGGCCTCCGCGTCCTCCGATGGCGGAGAGCTGAGCCGGCCCACTCGCTCAGACACTCCACACAGAGACGGACTGTGACAGGAACACGGTACAAAGTCACAGAAATGTTAAAACCCATGATGTGCACAACAACACGGCGCTGCTTTGCTAAGGTTCTGAACATGATGTTCGAAGATCGCACACAGGAATACCCGCTTCCATTTCCCGTTGTTTTAATTTAAAAATAGTGAATTAAGAATGAACAACATAGTCAAAAATGTGCATGAAACAATAAAACACAGCCTAAGAAATGTTAAGCAAAAATAATTTTCGAATCATTTAACTCGATTATCGTAACTTTGTACCGCGTCTTGGCCACTGCCGCCCTGCGATCTGCCCTCTCCCTCCTGGGCAGCCCGTCTGTCCTGTCCACCAGGACAGGCAGTCTCGCCCCGTATCTACTGAGATGAACCCGTGCCTCGCGCCCCGGCCAGTCAGACCGGCTCATGCGCCCCCTCGAGACTCCCCGCGCCCCAACTAAATAAGGCACACGTCCCGTCCCGCCCCGGTCTGCAGCGGGCGGCCTCCGCTGAGATAGGAGGCGCCACTGTCCATCCCGCTCTGAGATAGAGGACGCCACTGTCAACGCTCCGCACACACCGCCGCTGTATCGGGTCCGTACCCCTCAGCCGCCCATGATCACTGGGCTTCTCCCGCCGCGCACCGCGCAAACTTGGCACTGCACAGGACCGCACTGAGGCACCAGCAGTCCCCCTCAGTAGCCTCAGCACCAGCACCAGCGAACTGAGGCACCGCCGCACTGGAGAGCCGGTACCCCCTGCTCTGTCAGGTCTGTCCTGCCGGCGTCCAGACGGCGCTGCCGACTCACCCCTCGGGGCGCGGGCATCGGACGCCGCTCTGGCGTTCACCGTGTCCTGATCTAGCCTCTAACGTGCGGCAGCGGACGCTACTGCGACTGTGGGTCGCATTGCAGTAGCCGCACAATAGACGGGTCGCTCTTGGCGCCCTCTATAAACTCGTCCAGACTCAGTCGACCGTCGTGGTTCTTGTCCATCTGGCGGAAGATTTTGTCGGTACGCTTCTCTGGTGTTGACTCGTCCTCGGGCATCTTCATTACAGAGCCCACCATTTTGTAGATCGCCTGCGGCAGACAGGGGGGGGGGTAAGTCACGGGTGCGGGCGGGGCGGGTCAAATTTACCACAGAGCCCACCATTTTATAGATCGCCTGCGGCAGACGAGGAGGGGTGAAGATCAAGGTCGCGGCAGACGAGAGTTCAGGTCAAGGCAGACGGGTCGGGGTCGGGGTCAAAGTCACGGCAAACTAGGCGGGGTTGAGGTCAAGGTCACGTAAGACGGGACGGGACGGGGACGGGCGGGGGGGGCGGGTGGCGGGTCACGAGCCACCGACGCGCGCTGGCCTGAGCGGAGGACGAAACATTAGTTACAAGATGATAAATGACGCTTACTGACAAATGCAGTCTGGGACAGGAGACATCACGATGACAGTCCAGCGCGGCCGCGTCAGCGCCTCGAATGACTTCCTTTGGACCGTTAACTAGACCTGGTCATCAGGAGACCACTGGCAGCTCAACCCCAGAGCCACAGAGTCGGAAGTGCACAGGTCGAAATACCAACAGCTGCAACCCGCTGGTACTTATAATTCGACTCATGAGGGTATACAGCTCGAACACTCAACAGCATACATAATATATTAGTGCATGCGTGACGATCGCGTTGATGAAAGCGGAGTGGGTCAGGGTCATTGCTGCTGAATACAATAAAAGGTCACTGTCACTTGCGGGCGAGGATTGCAGCCGCCGGCGGTTTGTCGTTTTCGGAGGATGTTGGTTGTTTAGCGCAATATGAATAGCGTTGACTTTGAAATATGTTCGTCCATTATCGTTTGTTAATGAGCGAGCGCGTGACGCGAGCGAGTCCTCACTGATTACGGATTTTTCTCCCATATAAGCGGCCGACCCCACCCGGCCCGACCGTAACGCTTTTCAGAAGCTGATATTTTTGTAATCCCGCATCTGATTGACAAGCTGTCTTCGCCATCTGATAGCACTATTCAATCAATAATGTTATCGACATGATTTGTCTCACGTGAGGGGTCAACATCGCGCGTGGCACGTGCCGCGTCAGAGGCGTCGTGTGACCTAGATCCGCGGCCGGGCACGATAGGTGGCGCCACGGCCACAGTGACAGACGACGCCACCGTCGTACACTCGGCGAACGTTGCCATGGCAACATAATCCTGCATTGCACCTCCACTTCCGCGGGTGTGCTGACCGATTAAGCTGAAATTTGGTGTGTGGTTTGAAACCAGAGAGCGCGAGCGGTTCATACCACACTACTGGCAATGGCAACGTGAGTAGATGACAGCAGACCAATTTCCTTGCAATCGGTTATAACGGGCCCGCCTCGTCCTTCGCCGATTAGACGGGGGGGGGTAAGACCGGGACCACACGGCATACTAGGTAATCTACAGTTAAGACGCCTTAAACGGGCGAAGGGACGAGCGAGTCCGAATAATCCGCGTCAATTTATCACCCGTCCCAACGGAAAGTTCGTCTTGTGCAAAGCATGCTTTTTTAATAATTTTATCGCTAATGCAGGATATTTTAAGGATTCACTTGCGTCCCGAAACGTGGCAGGGCACACCATTGTTGGTCGGAAAAGGGCACCATAGGAAAGTTAAAAAGCAGTGAAGGAGTATCCCAGGGCACTGGCGGCAGTCCAACCTCTCTCGCGTGGGGGAAAGGTGTCTTTTTGTGGCAAAAAAAGTACCCTCCATTTTTTTCAGCGCGGATTTGGCTGGTCACCTAATTTTGGTTATTGAAGCCTAAGAAATTTTACTTGTTAAAACTAACGAAAGCCAATAACGCGATTTGTTGATAGAATATACACATAAAATAGTAGTAACATATATTGGTATACCAACTCGCAAGGGTGTCGCCGATACTCTTTAACGCGCGGGTCGCTGAAATGACAAGAATACCACATTGCATGCCATGTATTTTAAACCTTTGCCATTTTTTGTGATTTTTCATGCACTGGCGGATCCAGAAAGTGTTAGTTTGACATTGGGGGGGGGGGGACAAATCCAAAATTATTCGCCATAATTCTGAAAACTCAGTACGATGTCGCATGCTTATGCATCAATAACTGATTTAAAAACAAACCTTTCTCCTAGTAAAAGTTGCTTAGTTTTACGACAAACTAAGGAAATGTGTCCAAATTTGGCGGCCGATTTTGGGTGGTTTGGGGGGGGGGGCATGGCCCCTTTGGCCCCCTGGATCCGCCCTTGTTTTCATGTCGTAGTAGGTAGCTGTTATGTAGCACTGCGCTAAGCGGCGCGAAATTTTACGGGTTTGCCTGATAAAACCCATATAAATATAGGTGCTGGACCTTGTAGAGGATAAGAAGCTGAAAATGATATTAATTCAATTCAGCGTTGTTACAATGAACCACAGAGGATAACGATAGCTTTGTTGTGACTATGCGTCATCGACGTGACGCTGCGAAGCGGCTTGAATTGTTTAATTTTAGATTGTGGAAAACTTCATTTCATATTTTGAACCAGACTGTGCATTTGAGCCAGCCTCATATAACTTCTTTTTCCTGGTTCAAATCTTGATAAGATAATAAAACATAAATGAATGTAGTTTCATATACATTAGCCCTCAGTAAATCAATGACCGGTGGCAGTCAGCGCTTCAATAGTACCTACATATGCTAATACTAGCTATGTAGAAACGTATTGCACTGAACTGTAACAAATAACTCGTATACTCATAATGGGTGCAAATGGAATAAAAGCAGCAGGAGGCAGAACGACTTTTCCGCGCATAAATGGTTCCTGTGGATCTGGAGGAACCTAGTGGGAGATGGCATGAAGAGATGATCTTGGCCTAGTCCCCACTATTGTATATTAACTCTTCGGTCCAACAAGATGGGCACCGCTGGAGCAGCTTCCAGGCGCCGATGTCCACGTCCTTGCGCTCGCGTCGCCTTTTTGGAACTCGGCAGGTAAACACGTAGCCCGCTTGAAGTTAATGTTTTTGTGAAAGCCCTGGGGCCAGCAATCACCGCCTCTCCCAGACACTTAATGGAATCCATTTGTTAATTTTCAAAGTTGTGTTGATACATTTATAAAAAAAAAATGCTTACGAGAAATTGCGTAACTTGTGTCATGCCACGAAGCGGCGCGAAATTTGCAGTTTTTTACTATAAATAGCTGGTTTTTGACTGCTGCAAAGGCTATTTTACGACAAATTGTTAACTTTCCACGAAAAATGTTTGATCCTTAGATCACTGTTTTTCATTTTCAGTGCAGGGAAAGCGCGGCAGGCATCTGGCATATTTGTGTGGAATGCCCCCCCCCCGATTCCTGTGGTGGGATTTTCCCCTGATGCTCTCCCCCCTGGATTCGCCAGTGCTCACAGCTCTATGCTCTCGGTCTCGACTCATCCTTTGTTTGAGGCACCNGATCCCTTTAATAGCTGGATTTTGACTGCTGCAAAAGTAATTTTTACCATCAATTGTTAGCTTTCCCCGAAAAATGTTTTAACCAAAGATAATTGTTTTTCACTTTCAGGGCAGGGAACACGCGGCAGACATATTTGCATTGAATCCCCCCCAGATTCCTGTGATGGGAATTGCCCCTGATGCCCCCCTCCCTGGATTCGCCAGTGCTCACAGCTTTATGCTCTCGGTTTCGACTGATCCTTTGTTTAAAGCACCTGCCGATCCTCCGAAGGGACTTAAGGGGGGCAGAATCGGAACATGTTCTCGCGTTCAGGTGCGGAGCACCCGAGATCGAGCTCACAATTTTGTACACGGATTAGGCATGTGTTGATGACGCCACCGAAACTGAGGAGTAGAAGGGTTTCTATGGTGCTCAGTTATTGTTGACGGCTTGTTAAAGAAATACTGCCTCGACATTCAACAATGAATGATTTGAATAATGAATTCATTATTCTCAATAATGAATGATTTACCGCTTTCACGGAAATGTGTCCACCTATGTTGCATGCTTTTCTGTTCTATGTAGTCTATGTGACCTAGACATAGACTTACCAACATATTACAAAATTATGAGAGACATTTTAAGACAAAAATCGCTTGCAGAAGTTGTGTAGTTAAGGAAAAAATAAGTATACTAAAACTTTCATACTAAAACATTTCAAAACATTTTAAGATGTTTTAAAACATTTCGCGCAAAATAGTCATTCTGAAAACGGCTCATATATGGTCTGTTTGATAAAGTTTATATAATTTGGATCATTCGTTAAAGAGGCATTCAATTTGAACAGTCCTCTCCCTCTTGGTTGTTTCGTGATGTCTAATCGCAACGTTTTCATGGAGTGGCCTGACCTGTAGCCTGGCTTATTTTTTATCGACATAGCTCTCCAAACAGCTGCTAATGAGAAACATCTTCAGC
Organism: Semibalanus balanoides; assembly: GCA_014673585.1. NCBI lineage: Eukaryota > Metazoa > Arthropoda > Thecostraca > Balanomorpha > Balanidae > Semibalanus > Semibalanus balanoides. The sequence goes on along the minus strand of VOPJ01004109.1, from coordinate 15,226 downwards.
CTAGCCTGTTTAACCACTGGACTCCCCACCCTCTAGGTATATCTCCTGACTTCTGGGTTTCTTTCTCTATATATGTCTATTGTCCATTTCCAGACATCATGTTTTTCACTGCATCTTTTGCTCTGGAGTTGTTTTCTCGCCTGTAGTTGAAATTGTCCATGTTTTGATTAGAAGTTAAATCAAAATCACCCGAAATTATAGTTGCATATCTACTTCACCTATTATCCTACTTATTTTCTCAAAAAATGTGTTATATTAATTATTTATTGATTTATTTCACGTCGTGAGACATATCCGTTAACCATACGGCTATTACATGCTCGAGTCAATTGTATGCTGGGCTTGGGTAGTGGGACAACACACATACCTGCCATACAGAGCACACACACGCACCTCCCACACACACACACAGCATCACAGTGAGAACTTTGCACTTAAGTGCCCGCTAGGGCTCACGTTGTCGCTCAAGGATATATTTTCTGAGGGCGGGTTTGAAACCGGCGTCACTCAGACCGACGCAGTGCTGGCGGGCAAACTCATTGTATCAGATACCGCCGAATTACAAAAAACGACGCCTTCCAGACTCTGACTTGATGGTCGGGGTCACCAGCATGTCACTGTTTCGGGTGTCTCTCCCGTGTACACTCTGCCTGATGGTCAAATTAGCAGCAAATTAGGGTCATCTGAATCAGTGTCATATATATTTACTAGACAACAATCTATCGAATCATGTATTCCGACCCTAGTGACGATAAAGTTACCTTTACCATCTAAACTTGTTATCACTGAACGAACAGCTATAATTTTTAGTCACAATTGCGACACCCCTAGTATTATTTGCATATTATTGCCACATCCCTCGTATTATTTGCATACAGTGCTAAAAGAACATCTGTTCCCCATGCGTTTCCGAAATAGGAGGACTCCTGTTCCTTTTTCTTTTTCCTAGGACCCCAGGAAACTCCTGTTTTCCTTCAATGCATATCTTGAAGGAAGTCAATATTAAAATCATGGATTCACTAGTAGGCAAACACATCCTTCCTTTTCCTGAAATCTCCTAATTCTATGCAATTAAAAGATGCAAATTCAATATTACTCATATTTGAGAATTAATCAATAACTCAATTTCATATTTCCTCTGCTTTAGGACAGCAAGTAAAAAAAAAAACGATCAACCCCTGATGTGAACACTCAACCTGGCCTCCAGCACGCAGTGGCGGCGCCAGCCTTCCGTGACTGGTTAGGCAACGCTCCTGGCCCCAGGCACGTAGCCAGGATTTCGCTCAGGGGGGGGGGGCACGTCGAAAAATCACATTTTGCTCATCAGCCATATACTGCTGACTGGGGAAGGGGGGGGGTAGGGTTCGGGTTTTCAGAGAATCTCAGTCTATCTAGTGTAAATTATATTTCGCTCAGCGGGGGCATGGCCCGCGTGACCCCCCGCCCCCTGCTAGTACCTGCCTGGTCCCGGGCAATAGAGAAAATGGGAATCACGCTTATGCCCAATAGGGAATCCAACGCCACCATTTAATAATTTCGTTAACTTAGGTACACCGCGTTAATCGCATAGGTGGGCACGCATAAGGCAAGGGACGCGGTTGTGCCACGGAAACTTCTCTCTCATGCGGCTTGTGGCCAGTAGGTATTGTGAGCCTACTGTCATAAAGCCTCAGGCGCAGCCAGGGGGGGCATGTTGGGCAAATTCCCCCCCCCCCGTTCGCGGCTGAGAGGGCCCCATCTCGGTCTGAAAGGGGCCCCAGCGTCTCGTGGACTCGTGGGCGTGGGGCCCTCTGCCCGGTCTGACCGAAGGGGCCCATCCGGTAATCGGTTGACCTGAAGGGGCCCCTTGTCGGCATGAGAGGCGCTCTGTCGATTTAAGGACCCTTGTCCGGTCTGAGGGAGCCCTGGTCGGTTGAGGGTCCCTCTGTCGGTTTAGGGGTCAGCTCTGACCGTCTGAGGGACCCTCTGTTCGGTTTGAGGGCCCCTTGTCAAATCTGATGGGTCTTATACAGGCCCTCTATAACTAAACATTTGGGGGGGGCATCAGCCAATGTTAGCGGGCGCCCACTTTCGGTCAAGTTCGGTGTGCCCCCCCCCTCGTCGCCAAATCCTTGGCTGCGCCTGATAAGCCTGGACTTAAAAATAACACTATGTCATGCAACCAATGTTAAAATGTTTGTTTCTTGTATTGTTAAGATTGCGACTTATTCCAGTAAAAGATAAACTAGGTATGGTCTATGCGGACCAAAGCCAAATAGCTTCATGGAACCAAATTCATCTTGATCAATTGATAACGAGTAGGACAATATTTGCCCACTTACCTGGGCAGCGGACTTCTATTTCAGTCCAGTTTAAACATATCATTAACCACCTTAGTTACTAGTTCTGAGATGAGAACCCGAAAGGATTACGAGCAAAGCCAGTTTTCGTTCAATCTTCCTAACAAAGTCACACAGTATCCATTGTTTTCAGAGTCATATTCAGTTGTTTATGGTGTTAAAACGGCCAAACAAACACAAACGAGCCAAAGATCCACGTATTCTACATTTTAACAGAATCACTGGCACTGATTCATTACAAAAAAAAACACAAAACAAGCAATATTCAGGCAAACGCTACCTCGCATTCCCTCGCACGCAGAAGAAAACGACTTCTGCGGAGTCCGCAATCGTGAGGCCATTCATTTGCATTACAGTTACATATCTGCCAAAAGTATTTGGCATACTTGTCTAAGCCAAGACTTGTTACGCCCAAATACTTTGGCTTAGGCGTGCCTAATTGCGCCATTGTTCGCCATATTGCGTAGTCTTTGCTTTTAGTGATTGCGGAAAAACCAGGCTTGAATGCAGCTAAATTAAAACTGTATCATAAGCATGTAATAATGCAAATTTGAATACACAGTTTTTATCGGCATAGGCTGGCATCATCAATTTTTGTCATTTTAATGCAAAATATATGTGTCAAGAAAAAGTTATGTGGTATTTTCCTATGATTTTGAACAACGAAACTCTTATAAACAGCGCAAGAATTGGGTCTGAACTTTGGTTAGGCACTGCCTAAAGTGCCTTAATGGACGTGCCGCCACTGCCAGCACGCACATTGCAGACTCTCCTACGCACAAGAAGCTCATACATTCCATCTCCATTCTCCATGCACTGCAACGACTCTAAATTAACCAAACTGAACACGTACATAGCACGACAAAGAAGACAATGCATTTTTGGTACTTATTTCAGTTCTATCGCTTTCCACGTAGAGGTATGAACAGGAGCGGATCCAGCCGCTCGGTTGGGGGGGGGACAAATTTGTGTGGCAAAAAGGTACATTTTTTTCTCAGCGGATTTCGGCTGGTCACATTATTTTGGTATTTTAGATTACACAAAATATTACTTGTAAAGAAAAAAAAAAGTTTTTCGTAGAAAGTCAAGTTTTCGGGATTTGTTTCGTTAAAAAAATCGATAAAAATATTGAAATGCACACAAAATGCGATGTTCCGTGGAATATACACACATGATTAATAATAACATTTATCTCATACCAACTCGCAAGGGTGCATCACCGATAATTATTGAGGTGGTCGGCTGAAATGACGAAAAAATGTATATTCTTTTGTTTGTGTGTATTTAAGCCTTTGCAGCATTTTTAAGGTGGATTTTCATGTTATAATAATAGGTAACTATTTAATTAGTTAGCGTCGGACACATTTGTTCTGGTTTGTCTGATAAAACCCCAAAATCAAGGCGGTGGGCCATGGTAGAGGATAAGAGGCTAAAAAGGCTATAAATTAAATTCAGCGTCAAGACGAACCGAAGACAATGGCGAAGGCTTCGCTATGATGATGGCCACCGATGTGACGCCACGAAGCGGCGTGAAAATGTTAGTTTGAGGTAGTGGAAAACGACATTTTCATATTGGAACCAGAATGTTAGTGAAGCCAAGCCTCAGGTAACCCTTTTCCTGGTTGCACCGCTCGGTATGATATATAAGTATTTAAGCCGCGCACTGCTAGGGGTTCGCGCCGAACACCAAACTGCAGGGGGGTTGATTGTTCCGCCCCCCCCCGTGAGATCTCCAAACTAAGCAACGTAGCGACAGCAAAAACGGCATTAGATAGTTTAGGCAGCTTATCGAAAGTATTTCAGTCTTTTCTTGATCAGTCACAATTTGAGGTCCCAGTGGTCACAAAGTCAGATTTTCCGGTTTTAGGACTCTTTAGGGACGCTTACAGAAACCCCGATTATTCGCGGAAACTATGAAGGCTAGGAGCAAAACGAATTAGAGAGACAATCGATAGCCATTTAAATTTGCAATCGCCATATATTGTCCTCCAAAATTGGATCTCAGATCAATATTTGGAGGCTCCAGAGGTCAGTGAAAGTCAAACATACTGTTTTTAGCAAAACAGTTTTTCGTGAATAGCATGTACCCAGGAAAGATAGCGGTAACATTGTTTGACGCCATCGTGTTTGTGGTCTCGAGGGTTGATGCGCTTTGAAACATATATGCGTGACCTAGAGTAAGGATAACAAACTTCAATATGAACCAATCAGAAGTACAAGGATCAATAATGGTGACCAAAAGGATAAGTCATGATGCAAAATAATGAGAAGGCAGCCGCGGCACGACTAGAAAACGACACAATATAAGGTGTAAAACAATCGTCCGGGGAATATCTCGTTTCTAATCAAGAGTTATTAGGCACAAATCATGGCTGAATGAAACCTCATATGACCTCAGTGACCTTGTAGAGATCATGAGGCAACAATTGCACCCTGATCATTAGAATGAGCTAAAATAGGCATGATTCTGAAAGAATTAGCCTGAGTCCCAAGTTGCATATTGTATAAAGAGAAGCATTTGTTTATTTTTCGCCATTCACTTATTAATGGGGAGGTCAGGAAATTGACGCTGACCTTTGGTCACTGATGACGAAAAATCGAGATAGTACGAATTGTAAGGTACTGAGTATTTCTTATTGAAATCCTGCAGTTTTTTCAAGAACTTCGAAAAAAGAGCTGTGGCTTTGGCACGAACGCAAACATTTTTGAAGGTGAGGTCACTTGACATGGACTTGTGACCTGACCTGAGAACCTCAGTCAAAACTGTCCAAAGTGTGGGTAATTGTGCCCGAAACAGGTGTACGAAATTTGGCGGGCTGCGCCGCGTTTTTGCGCTACTCCATGAAAAACATGAGGGGGCGGAATCAACCCCCCCGGGCGAGTGCGCGGGTTTAAATTAAATAGTTTTTATATGCATTAGCCTCGTATGGTAAATCACGACGACCCGTGGCCTTAACACTCAACAGTATATATCATAATAATAACTGTACCTATACAACTGCACCAAACTGTAAAAAATGGTAATAGTGCAAATGGTTTGAAAGCAGCAGGATTGAGGCAGAAAGACTTTTCCGCACATAAATGGTCCCTGTGGATCAGGAAGATATGGTGGGAGATGTGATATGATGGGAGATGACTTGGGAAAATGGTCCTGGTCTGGTTCCAGGCGCGTAGCCAGAATTTCGTCCAGGGGGAGGGCACCTGAAAAGGGCCCCTCCAGAACGTTAAAGGTCCTCCTTCTCCCAAAAAACTGGATATGAAAAACTCTACGGATTTCGGCTACTTTATTTTGTGATGCATATTTGCTTCTTCAACTTTTGATGAGCTAGATTGGACCAGGAACTCAGGACCCCCAGAGAGGCCCATGAACCAGGCACATAACCATGATTTCGTCCGGGGACGGCGCCTAAAAAGGGTCTCTACCAGGCACGTAGCCATGATTTCACCCAGGGGGGAGGCACCATAAGAGACCCCATTCCCGAGCGTTGAAAGGACCCAGTAGAACAGATGAAAAGGTCTGCTCCCTCCGTACTGGTAAAGGACCCATTTGGTATGTTCATGGGCCCTTCTGATCCACTCAGGGGGCCTTCTGTCTGGTCAGGGGCCCTCTGATCTGCACAGGGACAGGCACGTAGCCAGGATTTTTGTCAGGGGGGGCAGCGTCGAAAAAAATCAAATTCTGCTCCTCAGCCATTATGCTGGCTGACCGGAGGGGGGGGGGGTCAGACAACTGGCGGAAGCAGTCAACACGTGTGTTTTGGGAGAATCCAGTGGACTATTTCACAAAAGCTGTTGAGCTGGGGGGCGTAGGCGGGCGTCAGCCGTCAGGCCAAAGAGTTGTTGACCTGGGAGGGGGATAGCGCGCAATCGTCAAACCCGGGGCAGCAACGTGAGTGGAGGGGTCCGTTTTTTTTTTGGGGGGGGCAATAATGTTTCAGGATGCTTAGGTGGTGGCATGAACCCCGAAATGGCCTTCGTAATCCGTCTATACCTGTATCCGTCATGGCCCACATACCTATTGTTGTTTTATTTTTGATTGGCACAATCAGGGGCGTCGCCGTTAATTTTTAATGAGAGGGGTGGTCGGCTGAAATGTGAAAACTTGTATCCCATTTTTATGAGTGTAGTGTAAGCCTTGCAGGCATTGTTAATTGGATTTTGCGTGAGGTGATACTTATTCATTTTTGCGCCGCTAGGGCGGCGTGCAATTTTTACGGGTTTGCTAGAGAGAAAAATGGGCGGGGGCCTTGTTGTGGCAAATTAAGCTAAAAAATGGCGAGCATTCAATCAGCGTTACGACGAACTGAAAACGATGACGATGGCTTCGTTATGACGATGACCACTGATGTGGCACCACTGGCGTGACAATTTGTATTTTAGGTCGTGGAAAACGGAATTTTGATATTAAAACCAGATCGTGAGTGGAGCCAAGCCTCAGCTAACCCGTTTTCCTGGTTGCACGCACATCTCGGCACGATGACGAAATGAAAGGAAGGTAGCTTTTCATATACACTAGCATCGGATAGTAAATCACGATGACCGTTGGCAGTCAGCGCTCAGTAGTACTAGGTACATATCATTATTATAATAACTGTATGCATATGTACCGAGCTGTAACACAACTGGTAACGGTGAAAATGGTTTGAAAGCAGCAAGAGGCAGAACGTTTTTCTACATATAAATGGTTCCTGTGGATCTTGAGGAGCCTGGAAGATGGTCCTGGCCTGTTCTCCACTATTAGCTCGTCAGTTCAGCAAGTTGGGCACGCAGGGGTGGTAAAGTGTTCTGTCCTTATGGACAAGGTCGGGGACAAAATGTTCATTCTGATGAGGTCCCGGGCCAAGATGACAGTAATAATAATTACCTATGCCTGTTTCTGGGAAACCAAGTGATAATCCTTAGAGAATACTGTTCGTCAAAATCAAATCGATGTATTCTGTCATCACGTTAGAAATCACGTCAGTCGGTATGGAGTGGAAAAGAGCGTAGGCGTGGGTTTTTAATTACAGTTGCGTTTCAGCTCTTGATTTCAATGAGTTTAGAGTGTCAGGGCCGGGCATTTGCAGTCGAAAAAATGAAGGTGTACCCCAGCCCGGACCCGGGACCAGACCAAACCAGACTTATGTTTTTTAGCCAGTATGGTTTTTTACTGACGGTCAGAGGATTCTAGGTTATTACCAGCGGACCATTTCAGTGGTCTCACGTGCCTTTATGCGTAGGCATCCTCCATCACGGAGGAAATATAACGAGTAATTTAGTAAGGATGCAGCGTCTGTATATTCCGCACTGGAAAACGACAGTCGAACAATTTATGTCTGAGCAACGCCTGAACAGACACAGGAACCGGGGGGGCAGAGGGGCAGCCCCCAAACGTTTATCAAATTTCAAAATTATGCCTATGGCGTTGCATGGCAAGAAATTACTTCAGAATGCCTCCAGCCGCCCCCAACGTTCGGAGAGTTCCGGCGCCCCTGCGCCTAAATGTACGCGCCTTTATGCATAGGGAACCTCCAAAATGATCCTTAGCTTTAGCTGGCTGGGTCATTTTTTCATGTACGACTTTTGGTCGGGGCCACTCAAAGCAATTTTACCACCCCCTGTGGGGCACGGTGGAGCAGCTTCCGGTGCCTACTGCCGTTGCGGTCTGCGTTCGCGTCGCTTTTTTTGGTAGCTCGGAAGACTAGTAAACATGTTATCCTCTTAAAAGAGAAATATATATAGGAAGGGGAGTGGCCCTGGGGCCAGCTAGGAGAACCTTTGCAGACACTTAATGGATTCTTTCCCGCCATTTTCCAATTATATAAGCAATTCAAAACTGTGTCATGCGCAAGCGGCGCGAATTTTTTATTTTTTTTTACTGTGAATAGTGGATGTTTGACTGCCCTGCTAAAGGACAATTTTTACAGACGTTATAACATAAATGTTGCTAAAGTCCGGAAAATGCATTTGTAAAGGCAAAAATTGTAACGTTTTTCCCCGATTATGGGGGCAAAGCGGAGTGCTTTTGCCCACCGACTTTTCGCTTGGGGAGGAAAATTTCCCATTTCCCCCCTGGATTCGCCTCTGGGTATGAACGTGACATCTCATGACATCGCATTTTTATACAAGAACGCATCCTCACCCTGTCACACTCATTTAATCTTGTTACGGGACAAAGACAAGTCAGTTCAAGTACGTTCTGATATCACCTGTTTCACTTTTCCCAGACACTTTCTTCTTGATTCTCCCCTTCTCCTAATTTCCTGGACTGGATCGCAAATCCAGTTGGTTGGGATCTCAGTTCAGCGCCCTCTTTATCACCCCTTCCCTCGGCCGGCGATAGATGTCGCACCTTACCCAGGTCAGCGTGCGATCCACCACCGCTCCTCTGTCCTGGCGGCAGGCTGGAGGTCCGCCTCTCCCCTCTACCCCGGCCGGGAGATCCACCAGTCCCCATACCCGCCTCCACTTTCCTCCACGCCGGCTGTCAGTTCTCGCCCCTTACGCCGAACCTCGGTTAGATTCGAGTCCAAGTGCACCGAGCGAGATGTCACCCCGTCCGGCCCCGTTTGGCCACTCGTCGCCGCTGCAGTCTCCTGTCTCCTCTTCACTCCCGTGTCTACGTTGGCGTTCCTCTCGTCCTCTCGTCTGCCGGCGTCAGTCCCACCAGCCAGCGGCAGCCCCAGGCTGGACGGACGGGCAGCAGAGCGCTGCAGCCTGACCTGATACGGGCTTCTCAGCACTTGGCCCCGCGCAAATATCTAAGTTAGTCGTCATTTTTTTAAACTTTGGACCCTTCCTATGGTCAGTCGGTCAGAAGTCTAAGGAAGCCATCGGTGTGTCTTGATAAGGTATTTCAACGGATAAGAAAGAGGCCGTGGTAGGCCTCGGTAAGACCATAGTGCCCGATTCCTATGTCCTCTGTGACTAATCATATATGTACATTAAGTTTCACTTTATACAATTAAAATGTTATTCGATTTGGCTAATGTGTACATGAATTACCCATACCGTGCTGGAGGAAAGGGCGTTCAAACGACCCCTACTTCGTTTTTCGATGATAGCGAAAAATGGCGGCGCTGCCGTTTTTGGCACAGGTGTTTGGGCATCAATAATCCACATTGTTTGAAATTATTGATCTCTTGTTTCTTTAGACGTACGACAACCGCAATACATATGATGGCACTACACAGAAGCCACGCTTTTTACCGTATCCAATTATATCCTTTCCGCCACCAAACACCAGGGCTGTAGGACATTACACTCCTCTGTCTACTTGACCTCTCAAAATGCTTTGACGTGATCGACAACGAAAAGCTCTTTTCCAAACTTCAAACATATTTAATCGATCTTACCTGGTTTTTCTCTCATCTCACTGGCCATACTCAATCTGTTTGAACAGCTGGCGGGCGTGAGAGCCGCCACATTTCCCGATCCCTACCAAATCCTATCGGTGTTTTCCAAGGATCCTCACTCGGCCCAATCCTATTTCATATTTTTGCCAATGACTTATCCAAGGCTCTATAACAAGGAAAGCCATTCAAGAAAAAAAACAGGGTCTCAAGCCCTGATTGGTCGACGGGTTGTGACGTCAGGTGCCCACAAAAGGTTTTGGTAGCCGGCATGACCAGCGTGTTAAATCCCATTGAAATCACCCCCCTCTAACTCGAAAACTAAAATTGTCAACGAGACAACATAGACATTTTTTGACTCAGGTAAATATTGAGGTCACCAGAGGTCATCAAAGTTACGTTTTGTGAAAAAATATACAAATGCTTCCTTTTCAGGCAACATGCATTGGATCCGGCCAATTATTTAAGAATCATGTCATTTTTAAGCTCATTATTAATGACCCAGATGGGATTATTGCTCAGGGAATTATGTAAGGTCGGCTGAGGTCACCTCAGGTCATCAGCACCTGTTTGCCAATAACTCTTGATGTTATGAAGATATAGACGTGCATGTGACACCATTGTGTTTGTCTTGTCGAGTCACGTCGCCCCATATGCAGTATGCCTATCTTGGTCACCAAATGACCTTGACCTGAGGTCAAATTTTGAAGTTGACCTAACAAGGTCACCATTAATATATTGCTTCAAAACGCCTTTACGGGAAAAACACGATGGTGTTAAAATTACTGCTATATGTCTAACCAACTAAAAGTTGTTAATGACAAACGTTTTGGAAAAAATATCCTCCTGACTTTGGTGACCTCTGGAGCTTTAACCATGTACCTGAGTTTAAATATCAAAATGCTAAGGCGATTTTAATTTTCATGAGCTTTCGTTTTTATTTGCTTCTAGCTCGTATATTTCCCCAGATATTTGGGAGTTTCTAGAGCAAAGTTCTTTACTTTGAAAACGTGATTTTGTAAAACCTCTGGTGACTTCCATATTGACCTGAGCCAAATAACATCCAGTAACTTCGAATTAAATCCTAGAGTGCTTTCAAACGCTGTTTTCCGCGTCTTGCTATCTTTGTTAGTTTTTGAGTTAGAGGGGGGACCCTTCTGGGATTTAACACGCTGATCATGCCTGCTAACATACGTTGTGTGCACTCTACGTCACGACCAACCAGAGGCTGGTATTTGCTGGACCCTCGTTGACAATGCTGAAGGTGCCGGAGTGAGCCCCTTAGACTTATTGGACTATGCACCGCAAGCGCACGTTTGGAAGTACGCTGACGATACCCAAATTTGGGTCTCATGCAAAAAAATCCCTCTCTCAGCTCATTGCTACCATGTAGAGTAAGACATGGCTGCACTTTTCCTTGGCCTAGCCGCCCCACAGCCATGGCATCACACCCACAGGCACTCCAAATGTCATGGCTGGCGTTGGCCAGCCATGAGTATTTTTGTTAAATTAATATTATAGTTTTTATTTTCAGTCTACTGTTTATGAACATGTCAAAGGTTTTTTCAACCATGATTGGTTTTATTAAGATTGATGCAAAACCAAACCCAGGTAGATCAATGCAGGCCCAAGCGCATAGCACAGCATGATCTAGAGCCTTTCCAGTCCGGCGCGCCATTAGCCATGGGGTTCGGCTAGCCATGGGGATAGCCGCCCCATGTAGAACTCTACTACCATGCAACATTGCAACAGGCTTTATCGTCTTTCGAGACCTGGACACAAACTTATCAAGAGCCCAGTCTTACCAAATGACTTGAATAGGTAATTACGGCACATTGGTGCGTCTTCCTGCCAAACCCCTGGAACCTGGGACGAAACAGGGTACTCTCCTGTTAACCAGCCTAGCGCTTTACCGACTGAGCTACTGCGAAAACGAGACAAGACGAACCAAAAGCCGTGGCTATTTAGCTGCGGAATTATGACCACTATTGACGGCATGGCGCATGCTGTACTTACGCATTCACGGCACTTCGGTAAGATTGGTCCCTGAATCCATTCCCATGGTTTGAAATTAAATACCCAGAAGTCAGAGCTCATTGTCTGTGGTTTCCGTGAAAATTGCCGTGACATTACCACGACCATTATTCGATTACATGAGCACATAGTGCATGAGAGCCCCACGGTGAAAAGTCTTGGCGTACTGTTCAACAAACACCTCTTGTGGGACTCGCACGTATCTTCTCTCGTTAAAAAATAATGGTATCCTCATCAGCCTGTCTCACGTGCGTCATCGAATCCCACCGTCATTTCTACCTATCATATTCGACGCCTTGGTCCTCTCGCACGTCTGTTATTGTTTGACGGTCTTTGGCAACGGCTCAGAGAATAACATGCAGCACCTTTAAAAGGTAGTCAATTTTGGTTTGCGCTCTGTCTCTGGCCGACGTGAATTCGAACACAACACGTATCGGACGTGCGAAATGAACTGGCCCAGGTAACAGATGCCATTGTAACAACGCTGTGAAAAATCAAGTTGGAATTTTACGTTTTAACAACGTTGTGACAACGTCGTGAATGCTGTGAAGAAAAAGTTGCGTAAACGTCGCTGTTAAACGTTACAGCAACGTTGTATCGTTACGATGTCACAACTTTGTTCTATTGACTTGGGAAGAACAGCTCGCATTGTGGTTACAATTTATCTAAATTGAGCATATTCACCATCTTACCTAAGATTAATGATCGACCACGTAGGTCACGTTAGCTATGCTTGTCAAAAGCAACGTTGCAGCAACGTTGTTTCAACGCTTTGTGAGCGTCACAAAGAAACGTTTTGACAACGTTCCTGAGAGTCTACGAAATTAAACTATCACAACGTTAAGTAGCTGTGTTGCAACCTTGTCACAACGTAGCGACAACGTCAAATTGTTAGCTGGGGGACTGGCTCACCACCCGGTAGCTGAACAAACTTTTATCTCTCAACCTTCTTAACTTGGCCCTCCCGCAAGTGAGAACTGCAACCGGCAACCGCCGCTTTTTATATATGTAGTATATAGTACAACACAATAACACCCTGACTCCCGATCTGCGTGATATGTCTTTATCAGCCTTTAACCCTCGCCCTGCGGGAACTTTTCTCATCTTCGCTCTACGGGGGAGAAGATGAGATAAGTACTCGCCTTACGGGGGGATCTGACAGGCCCGCTGTTAACTTCCAAACCAAGCAACATAGAGCAACGCAGTAGGAACCAGCATATTGTCTGTCATGTGAGGAATCTAACGGTATGCAATTATGAAGTTTCAGGTCAACAGATAACCTTGCAGGTCAAGTGAAACTCCACTCGACCACGTTCAGATTAACAATTTCTTAGAGAGGGTGCTGTAGTGTATGATCTCTGTGCAGAGAGGGCGCTACGGTTTGTTATCTCTGTATATAGAGGGCGCTGCGGTGTGTGATCTCTGTGGAAAGAGTGTTAAAGGGACACTGCCACCTTAACATTATATTTGAGTTGAGATAGCCATTTTGTCTGCTTGGCTTTGAAATTATGCATAGTATAAGTTAAAACAACCACCGAGGTCGAATCACAAAGAAATTTGAGTTTGATTTTGACATCTGTAAAATCCCCAGTCCCCATTGTATTTGAATGGGGACCAGGATCCGATGACATCGTCACTCTTTACCAAATGTTGATGATAGTCGACTTGTTTTACATTTGGCCATACATTAGCCATACATTAGTCCAGGGGTCGGCAACCTTTTTAGGGCGCGAGCCGGATGAGAGATCTGGAAGCAGTCGGAGGGCCGGGGCATAAGTCGATACAATTGACGGCAATGACGTGTCACATTTGGGAAATATGATAGCGTATTAATGCAATTTTTCAAAAGTTTGTCTTAACAGCTGAGATGTTTTGCCGTATGTCACATGATGGAATATGTATACTTCTTAGACAGACTGCGCCGCAGGCAAAATCATCTAAAAAAATGGGAAGACGTCTTCAACTTCATTGCCGACCAGTGTGCCCAAAAATATTTGACTTTCCAAGGATTAAATTTTGTGCCAGCAGGCAAAAGTGAGAATGAAAACATCACGAATGCCGCATTACTTTTTTGTTAAAACTATTTTTTCGATTTCTGAAGGCACCGCGGGCCGGAATACAATGTAAGTTGCCGATACCAGCCGCGGGCCGGACGTAGCCGGTCGCGGGCCGGATCTGGCCGCGGCTGGAGTTGCCGACCCCTGCACTCAGTCCACATATGGCAGCGTGAAGGTTTTATTCTATTTCCAAAATTCCTTCATATGACGTCATCAGCTAAATACTAAAAAACGCTTTTTTTATGAAATTGAAGCCTTTTTGTGAGATACGATGTCATAATCGTTTCAGCGCAATTACTTCATATTTTGCACCATCAAATGGCGTACATTTGGAACTTTTTTGGAAGGTGCGCAGTTGTCCCTTTTAAAGGAAACTAATTTGCCCAATATCAGGGCCTCCGCCACCGGTGAAATGGGGGGCATAGCGCGGGAACGTGGGGGGGGCACCGGGGCACCGTGCCCCCTTGAATCTGCAAGGGGGCACACATATCAAAGTGCCCCCTTAAATCTGGTATGGCCAAGTTATATGATGTAGGTCTAATTATCAAATTATGGGAACACATTTATATAATTTCGTAAATATTTATGAACTTGACAATACTCCTGGACAAACAATGAATGTTGGAAAAATCGTAGAAATTCGAACTTTTAAGCTAATTGCAACCAAAAAACACAAAAAGAAAGGAAATCACATCTTCTTCCAAATGGTAATCTCGGGTTTGCATTTGTTTTTGTTTTTAATTCTTAAAATGCCATTTTTTTACAAAATCAATAAGTTTCTAGCAATTAATTAAAAAAGTATCTTTATACATATTTGAGAGAGCCATGTATGGACATCTAAAAAAACAATATCCTTACTTTGACTGACTTATGGCTTCCTAACTATAAGTAACTCATGGCGTCATTTTTAGAAGTTTAGTTTTATACCTGTAGTGACAAGATATACATTAAACGGGTCTATCTCAAGCAGTAGGTAAGTGCAAACCGCGTCATCGAACACCGAAGAGATTACTTTTGTTCTTTTACGAAGAGTTATTAACAAGTGGAATACCTATGACAATTGATAAGTCAAAAGTTCAAGAACATTAAACAAATTTGAAACAAGATAAGATAAACATGCAGAACTGACAAACCAGAAACAAGTAAAATGAAAGGCACGCAACCAGGATAGTTGTCAAGGATTGGGGGCACGTCAGTAGAAAATCAAATTCTGTTCGTCGGTAAAATATCCAACACTGGGTTATTTTAACGCACCGTCGTGACAATCATGCTGTGGTTATCCTGCTGTGTTCAAAGTTCTCGGGATGCGCGCCGGCTCGCTCCTTAGAGGCTCACAAATACAGCAGCAAAAACGTTCACAAAAACCTCCTGACTGCTGCGTAAATAGGCGGGCACAGTTCGGAGAAGAAAAGTTATGATGAAGGCAGACAGTTAACTAAACTAACTGACACAACAATCACAAAAG
>VOPJ01004108.1:0-40576 GCA_014673585.1 Semibalanus balanoides | reverse complement strand
TCAATGCCTAGCACGGAAAATGGCTATCTCAACTCAAATATAATGTTAAGGTGGCAGTGTCCCTTTAAATCCGGATGCTGCCCTCACTGAAACACTGCCCCAGCCCCCAGAAACCACTTGCAAAATGCAACCATGCCCTCAATGTTGCTCAAGGTAGCTTTTGTTGTGTCCATAACTTGTACTAACTTGTACATCTATGATCTAGATCATCCTTAAAATCCATTTGGCTGTAGCGAGCCACTATAATGCCTTTTAACTGCCGTTAAGATTATTGATTTGGTCACAAGGTAGAATTTCACAATTTTAGTTATAGGTATGTTTGCTTCCGTAAAGTCTCGTGATTACAAACCAGTAAAGTGCTGTAGTTGGCGATGAACGAGCGAGTGCAAAGGAAATGTATGGTGAATTTCAACTCAATCGGACAAATAGTTTCTGAGATACAAAAAGGGTGCGCACGTGCAGAGATACCCACCCCTGACTTGTAGAAAGGCAGCGGCTGAGAGGTCCCTAACCACATACCAAATTCGAACACCATCAGCCCAGCCGTTGCGTTTTTTGCGACAAAACTCCTTTCAACACCCTTCACGCGGCACACGACACGCGCAGTGGTACTCACCCACATGAGTCGGCACTGGTAAACAAAAACAGGATTGATTTGATGGTGCTACTCAGCAAAGAAGTCCGTTTGTCAATCGGACGTGCGGTTGCAAAGATATGAGCTTCTCAAAAGCGTCGCCACGGGTCGGGTCGGGTCGGGTCGGTTTGGGCCGCTCATAATCAGATTTGTATCATATACCTACCACGTAAAGACGAGCGAGCGCGAAGCGCTCGCTCGTAATTCAATGATATCTGCTTGAATCCACCATTCACGTGCTTTGATTTTCGTGCGATAAATGTGATGTTTATTTTTCCGTTGAACCTCCATATTAAAAATAAATGTGTCAACCGAGCTGCTCAAAACTACCTCAAGTAACTTTGATCGTCTGAACCATTGCTAATTGACATTGCGACTAATCAGAGAGCGGAGTTCTAAATTGCGTAAATATGCTTAGTTATGTAAAATCCTGATAATTCAGAAGAATTTGCATTATATTAACAATCTATAAAATAAATTAAATTAATTTAAGTTCTATCAAAAACATAAGAACAGATCCACAGCATATACACAGGATCCCGTGATTTTGTCTTATCCAGGATCCAAGATCCATAAGATCACACGAGCAATTATTTTCCAGGATCCAAGATCCACAGGATCCCACAACAAAATGATTCTGCAGGATCCAACAAGATCCTAGATCTTGGATCCTAGGGATCCTAGATCTCGGATATTTCGGATCTTGGTACATGTCTGATCACCACATGTAAAACGAAAAACCAAGTCGATTTGGGCATAGCAAATTACGAGTTTAAAATGGCCACATTATAGAATCACGTGATCTGACCTGAGATCATACGTTTAACTTCCAAATTTTCGTTATGTCAAAATTGTTATATAATAGCCGTTTTCACGATGGATTATTTTGCGCGAAATGTTTTTAAACATCTTAAGATGTTTTGAAATGTTTTAGTATGAAAGTTTTGGTACATTATATATTCCAAGAAAAATAAGTCACTAATTTAGGCGATATTATCATTATTCAAGAGTTATGGAAACATGAAATAAGCTCACTTCAAGATAATGATAAAAAAGTCCGTTTCTTAACCCGCGCACTGCAGGGGGGTTGATGTCCGCCCCCCTGTCAGGTTTTTCCGGAGTAGCGGACAAACGGCGGCGCGCAGCGCAGCCAAAATTCGTACACCTATTTGGGCATCAATTACCCACACTTAAGAAAAGTTTTGACTTGAGGTCACTCAGAGTCAGGTCAACAAGTTTCAATGGACAAAGTGACCTTACATTCAAAAATGTTTTTGTGTTCTGCCAAAGCCACATTTCTTTTCCGACATGTTGAAACTTGCAGGAGTTCATACGGAATATCTCAGTACTACAATTCGTGTATCTCGCGATTTGTTTTCGTATCGGTGACGAGAAGGCAGGTCAATTTCTTGACCTCCCATTATAAGTGGAATGGTGAAAATATACAAATGCGCTTCCTATTCAGAAAATATGCTGATTGCATCAGGCTAATTTCTTTCACAAATCATGTATTTTAGCACCATTCTGAATGGATCCTAGGTGCGATTGTTTCCAGAGATCTCTACAAGGTCATCTTGAGATCATCTGAGGTCATCAGCAATGATTTACTAATAACTATTATATAAAAGAGATAGAGACTAGCAGGTTGGACACCACTGTGTCGTCCGTCTGCCGCATTGCCCCATATGCAATATGACCTACCTGGCTGTCTACCAATATGACCTTTGACCTGAGTCAAATTTTGAATGTTGACCTAACAATCACCGTGTATTGATATGTCAAAGAGCCTTCGATGAGACACACGATGCGTTCAATATTATTTCCCTATCGTTTGTTAGGCGAAATGCTATTCACGAAAAATGTTTTTGCTAAAAATATACTTTTGAATTTCATTGACCTTTGGAGCCTAAACTATTTGATCTGAGCTCAATTTTGAGGATTTTAAGTGCGAATGCACGATTGCAAATTTCAATAGCTGTCTATTACTTCTTTAATCGTTTGCTCCTAGCTATCATAGTTTCCGATATAATCGGTGTTTCCTGTGAAAAGAGTCCTAAAACCGGAAAATCTGACCTTTGGTGACCACTGGTGACCTTAATTGTGACCTGATCCAAGAAAAGACAAAAAATACTTTCAATAGAGCTTGTCTAGAGCTATCTAAGGCCATTTTTCGCTTGTCGCTACGTTGCGTAGTTTTCGAGATCTCACGGGGGGGGGGGCGGAAATCAACTCCTCCCTGCAGTTCATGTTCGGCGCGAACCGCCTGCACTCTGCAGTGCGCGGGTTAAGAGTTTTTGGGTCTAGAGTCCATTCGTTCAGTTAAGTATACCGCCATATTAGTTACTCAATCTGGCAGCGTCATGGATCACAGGTCTGTCTTCGCATGACGCATTAATGCGCTAGAAACGATTCACTGGAGGCCAGTCCATTATGAGTGAAGGTGTTGTCGCTTTGTTGAGCGACCAATAGAGTGCCCTAGATTGAAATGTTTCGAGATGTTCTTAAAAGTGTCAGTAGGTGAAGATCTGGCATCACGAATAACCTATATATAACTATCTTGCTAATTACCACCAAACCGCAATTTTTTAACATACTATATTCTTACCAACATATTACAAAACTCTGAGAGACGTTTCAAGACAAAAATCGTTTGCAAAAATTGTGAAGTTAAGGAATAAATAAGTATATTAAAACTTAAATACTAAAACATTTCAAAAATTCTTAAGATGTTTTAAAACATTTCGCGCAAAATAATCCATCGTGAAAACGGCTAATATCAATATATGGTTCCGGACGATTCTGAAGATGTACAGGCTTATATAACTCGCATGATATATATATATATGGGAATCATTGCCCTAGAAGCTGAAAATTCGAGTTTTGTATGGATTGCAAAGCTGTCCGAGGCTGTAACTCAAAAAACATTCGACGGACGGGGTTGATAAGTTCACAGCGTGAATCTACGGCCCAGATAACCCCGGACACGTAGTTTGATCAGAATCTGACATGTAAGGATGCTATGGCTTGGTCAGGGACGTAGCCAAGGGTAGACATGTGGGACATTCCCCCCTCCCCCCAGAGCAAACCAATTTACACTGATAAAATGGGATTCTACTGACGGCCCGACCCCCGCCGGTCAACAACATTTGGCTGAAGAACGAAATTTGATTCTGCCACTGACTATCCCCCCCTGATAAAAATTATGGCTACGTGCCTGGGTTCTGATCTGACATGTACCGTCTTGATCTGACATGGAATGCCCCAGTTGCTAATTTATCACTTTATATTGTAAGATAACTCTTGAGTCTTCAATGTTCTTCTATTGCAAAATATATGCTCATATACCTATATCATATACCTAATTACCTACGTTATCTGCTACTTAGTATTTATGCTTATATGAGTACAGCTAAGGTTGCATTCAAACATAACAATCTTTGTACCTGAAATACATCTTTATCCCTCAGATATTCAGAGATTTAATCCATTGTTTGGTATACAAAAGGTGGTCACATTTTAGCCTTATCGTTCTTACGTCGAAATAAGCCCATAACAACTTTATCATTGTAGATGTGTTCCGGGTCGTTAAGGCCGTTGTATTTCCTGCACACTGAAGGGTGAATGAACAAACCACTAGTATGCTAACACGTCAAATGCCGGCCCAGCGCGCGGCGACACACCGTTCGACGGCCGGCCCAGCGCGCGTGCAGGCCAGCGTCAAGTCGACAACATCCTGGAGAGGGCCGAAAGTCGCCCACCCCCAAGGCTTTTCAAGTCAAGTCAAGTCGTTTTTGCCCAAGGCGCAAAAACGACGACACGAAGCGCCGCCGTTTTTCATACTTTTTTGGAAATCAACTACCCACATTATGTGCAAATTATTGACCTCGGGTCATCTCAAGTCAGGTCACTTGATGACCCCACCTCCAAAACATTTCCGGTCGTACCGCAGCCACAGTTTTAAGTCGATCGGTTTAAAACTTGCAGGACTTAATGAAATTATAAATACCTACCCACAACTTGTTCATCTCGAATATCTGATATCGGTGACTTAAGGTGGGGTCAATTTCGTGACCACCAACACTGTGTTGTCAAAAACTATCGACATAATGACGATAGAGAAGTGAAAGCGGTACCTATGTGTTTGTCTCGTCAAGACACGTCTCCCAATATGAAACATGACCTACTTGGGTCACCACTGACCTTAAAGGGAATTATAGGCAACCTTTAACATTAGTTTTAACTGAGTAGCCAGATGTTGCCGGGTGTGCTGAGAAACCCCCAATCCGAAACTTTTCCCTCCAAACGCGACCTAGTGCTGAGTTCACGCAAAACCGTTGGTCATATGTTTTCATATTTCAACGTCACAATCCTCGTGACGTTTCGGCGATACCGTCATCAGTGTTTACTTCCACTGTGATTGCCACCGCACTTCGCTTTTTGAACCGTCCGCCCAGAATTCAGTTACCTCTTGCGTCCGCCCCGACCGCCACCGACGGTCCGGTCAGGCGCTGCACACAGTGGTTTCACGTATCGGCTTGCCCCCCACGTCCCTACCGGGGCAGCGAGCGCCGGTCGACCCAGCCAGTTTTGCGTTTCACGCTACCGGTGCACCCATCGTGCGGTGCCGGCACAGGCAGCTGTCACGGGCGGCGCAAAGTTTGCCGTGTCGATGCCTCCTTGTACGACACAACTCGCTTTTGACGCAAGATTGGGTGTGATCACATAGTAAACAATAATTACTATTTTTTCCAAATTACAACAAACTTCGACTTTTTTCGCAAGAAAATGAATGCCAGGACCGTAATCAGGGCATTCTTCTCCATCATTCTACATACCTTTCCCAAGGTGCTATATTCCCTTTAACCTGAGGTCAAACTTATCAGGTGATTTAACCTAGTCAACATGGAAATAATTCGAAGTGCCTTGACGAGATAATCACGATTGTGTCAAACGTATTTCTTTATCTTGTTTAGGTGCAAAGTTATTTGCAAAACAAGCATTGTTACCAAAAGTAGCCTTATTGACCTTCGATAACCTCTGTAGCCTTAAGAATTTGCCTGAGCTCATATTTGAAGACACGCTAGCCATTGGATATTTAAAGAGCTTTCGATTACTTCTTTCCGTTTGTTTCTAGCTATCATAGTTCCCGATATATTTGGGGGTTTCTGGAGCGAAGTCCGAAATGAAGAAAAATCTTACCTTTGATGACCTCTGGTGACCGCAATATGATTGACCTCAATATTATATTAAGCTGACCTAAGAAATGCCGATATACTTTCGATGGAGCTTGTCTCGAGCTGTAGTGTCTAACGCCGTTTTCTGCTTGTCGCTACGTTGCGTGATTATCGAGATCACAGGGTCACAGGGGAGGTCACAGGGGAGATCACAGGGGAGATCACAGGGTCGAGATCACAGGGGAGGGCGAAATCCGCCCCTTCCAGGGCGTGTAATTATCGGAGGTCCTCCAGGGCGCGTGTTAAAGACGGGTGTTTCATGTTAGAAACCGTAACTATAGGTGAAATTTGGCATCTTCCCAATGTCCTTATAGAATTGCCAATTATTGATGTGAGATCGTACTCAGAAGACAATATTTTTCATTTCTTTTCACGATTTGTCTGATCATTTTTTCACTCCTTCTTCAAGTCATTCAAGGGGGCATTTGCTTCTGGGGACGCCTGATGTCCGGCTTAGATAGCGTCTGTTCTGCTCCATGGGAGCGGCATTTGCTAATGAGCAATGGGCATTTGTCCAATATAGAGGGCGCCTGTTTTACCCCGTGGGGGCGGCATTTGCTTATTGTCCGGCAGGGTGCCTGTCATAGGTGGAGCTTTTCAGAAAAAGTTGGTGGGGCAAAATGCCATATTGATTTAATGTTTTGTGTAGTAAATGTAAAAAGTTGCAAATTTACGCCAGGAAATCTTTAATTTTGCATTAAATATGTCATTTGTGCATGGTTAAGGTGAAAAATGACAATTTTAACTCTAAGAAGAAACCTTCCAATCTGACAAGTTGGTGGGGCCAAACTCAAAGTTGGTGGGGCAGTTGTCCCACCATTTGAATAGGAAACTTCACCCATGGTGCCTGTTCTGCTCCATGGGGCGGTATTTGCTTTTAGTGGCGCCTATATCCTGTTTCTAAGTCGCCATTTACTTACGTGAGTGCTAATTGTCCGATTCCCAGGAGTGCCTGTCAGTGGCGTGCGCAGAAATTCACAAAGGACCAGGTCATTGCTTTGAGACCTGAGTGGCACCACCCGATCGACAAAGGCGCCATCAATAGTGTCGACAATTTTGCAGGGGCGCTACTCCTTCCACACCGTTCGGAAAGAGAGGCCCCCCGTCACTATCCGGAGGGGCGCCGTCATTGGCCAGGGGCGCCGCCACGGACAGAGAGGGGCAGTCACTAGTCGGAGGGGCGCCGTCACTGGCCGGAGGGGCGCCGTCACTGATCGTAGGGGCGCTGTCACTGATCGGAGGGGCGCTGTCACTGATCGGAGGGGCGCTGTCACTGATCGGAAGGGCGCCGTCACTGATCGGAGGGGCGCTGTCACTGATCGGAGGGGCGCCAGCTTTGCATGGGCGCCTCGGGTAAAAAAGACCAGATCATGCCCTGAATGACGGTATATTCTGCAGTCTGCACGCTTCTGGTGCCTGTCCTGTTGGTAGTGTTCATTGCAAAAATTGCCCAGGGCGCCTTCGGTGCCCGTCAAAAACGGTACGGACATTTTGTACTGTACGTATAGGTGGTTGCGCCCCTGGAGCCATGGCATTACCTTTGTGAATTTCGCTTCTCCGTATATCCTTTAATCACTTCTTTGTTTAACATTTACATAGCAAATAGTATAGCGTCAACTAATAGTTGAGCATAAAGTTTTCCTTCACTGTCATATTATCACAATAATGGCACTCGTGCGCCAATTTACCGTGTGCTATTATGCATCACCTTGGTCGTATCGGTTGTTTCACCCTTAAAGGAAATAGTTCACCCTGGATTGTTTTTTTCAAAAACGATTTGATTATATTTTGAAATACAACTTCTTTTCATATTGTCAAAAATAGCTATACCTACATCGCGCCGATTCAGGACAGAAGGACGTACATAATTTAATTTGTCAAAACAATATGCGTGCTCTGCAACGTCAAACGAAAGAATCGAATGGCTCAGCCAATCAGATTCGAATGTGTCGCTAAGATTACTGTCATAGCCTCCCGAAGGCCCACTTCTTGACATCTCTGTTTATGGCCCTTCCTTTAACAAAAAGTAAATATATTCGGCTGGAGAGCCTTTTCAGTCAGAAACTTGCAGTTAGGGGTTTTTTCACATCGGGCTACAAACTGCTATCTCAGTTCAAACCCATGTTTGAAGGTGAAACTATTTCCTTTAACCCTCGCCCTGGGACGGTAGGGGGATTCACCCTCAGTTTTTCCAAAGTAAATCCTTAGTTTTTACCGATCGCAATGAAACTTCAGTACCTACCGTTGAACTTTTTTACACATACTCTGAAATTTAGAACTTCCAACTTTAATGACCCGTGACTATGACATGTTTCTCAAGGTCATGTCAGGCGAAACTGGCGTCCGTAGTTATCGATCTTGTTGCAGTAGCAGTTTCGAACGTTTGGACGCTCAGGACAAATTACAAAGGTGTTTTCAGGTAAAGGATGTGTCGTTCTTGCTGAGATTGTGACCTCGACCTTGCCTTTTCTGAGGTCAACGACGTCACAGCCTCCGATGACTCGATGAACTTTTTGGCTTCTTGGCCCTTTATGGACAGCTCGTTGGACTCTGATTTCAAATCATTAGAGCCATTTAATAATTATATGTTGCACTGGGGTCATGCGCTGCAATAGTTCAATCGAGGTCAGTGACCTCAGATGACCTGACAAGACCTTTTTAAATTTGACCGTTTTTAGGTCATTTTGTGACGCTTATTTCAAATTCGGCATGTAATAAGCACACTAAGATGTTCCTTCACCATTTTGGCTCGATCAGTATTCAATTTTCACACATTTACGATTTGTGAAATTTTGATCTTTGACATGACCTCAGAGGTCACCTTTTTAGGACCTTAAAATCATATGTCAATGGCTTCCTCTCGTCACAAGCAACACGCTCGTTTTATAATCGAAACTCTAGCTCAATTAGGGGCGAAACGCCAAGGGGGTCGTACCCCCTTACACAGACACGCAGTAAATTCGCCCTACCCGGGCGAGGGTTAATCCGCGCTTGACCGGTGTCTTATTCGAACACCATTGACCGGGGAGGGGCAAATAGTGCCCCCTCGTTATCTCCGGAACCGATGATCGTAGCGAGACGCGCAAGGCGGCGTTCGAAAGCTTCATCGAAGACGCATCTACAGCAACTACTCGAAAATTTTGAATACAAGTCGATATCCAGGTAAGGTCAGTCAAGGTAAAAATTAGAAATTTGAGTTTATGGAACCATAATTCCATGCAAGAGCCTATGATTGCAGATCATAAATCAGCTCCAAAGGTGCCCCCAAGGTATGAAACGATCCCGCATGAGCAAAAAGGATATTTTTGCAAAAGTCAAGGTCAAGATCAGGTTACAAAAGGTCGCTCTCCGAAAAATGTTTTCGAAAGTCATGCGACACATGTTTTATGGGCTGTTTTATACGTATAAATCGATAGTGATAATCTTTGGATTTTTTTGTGGATGGAACAAAATTAGACAGACATATACATTGTATATGTTTGTCTAATTTTGTTCCATTCCAGTTTATCTTTTAATTTCTCCCTTTTCACAGCTTTCCAAATTTTTGATGATTTTATTGCTAAATTCGACTTCGAGCATAGTTCGTTGTGCTTGAAAAGCTATCACTAAGTCAAAACTGATGATACTCTTTTGAAATTTTGTTTATATGTTGCTTGAACACAACGTGACAACTCTTTCACACATATCCCGGTTTTTGATGTAACACAAAAAACATTTTTTTATGTAAAAATTGACATTTTGGACATTTTGATATTGCAATTTTATATTACATGCAAATTGATATCTTCCAGTTTTTATGGTTTTAGTTTATCATAAAATGTAAACAACTTACAGCTGTTTAAAACTTGAGTGATTTTGTCGCTAAACTCAAGAAACGTGACGTCACAAGACGATGTATATCTATACCCCCAAAATTGGAACATTTCTAAATTTTTAACCGATGTCAAATTGATGTGCAGGAAGGTACTGAAAGTTTCAGGTTGATATCTTGAATAGTTTGTGAGTTATCGTGAATAAATGACAGGGGGCAATATTTGACCCCCCCCCCCGGTCAAGTGCGGGTTAATACTGTCTTTGTTGTTGTTTACCAACAGAAACTCACATCATGCATCATTCACGAAAAAGTGCCCACAAACCTTATTCCATCTCCAGGAACAGATCCATGGGCGGATCCAGGGGGCCATGGCCCCAAAGGTCCTCCCCAGGGGCATAGTTTCACAAAATCAGTTGAGAGGGCGGAACTCGGTCCAGCCTAGCATATCATTTTTTCCCCCATCATGAATACCTAGCGGTTTCGTTTGATATACAATACAATATCTTATTTCTAATTTTCATTTGTCTATGCATTTCTTTTATATTTTCCCTTGTGACGAATGCTGTATGTCAAATATCACTTTTAAGTTGAGGGGTCTGAGGGGGTTGAGCTATAAGATAATGCTGTTGAGGATAAGTAATAGTTGGCCCTCACATGTTGCAGCGTGAACGTGGCATTGGTACTCAACTCGCACGTCGAAGCGCATCAATTTTCATCAAAATCAGAAAGGTTCAGGAACAAAAACCCTCTTTTTGTGTGGTCAGACAGATATTGAGCCATATGGCAAGCTTAAATTGCGTCATAAATTACCAGCGCATTGGGCGGATAAAAAGCATATGCACTATGACCTTGCAAATATGTCTGAGGCAATATCTCCTGCACCACTGCTTGGATTGTGATAAAACTTCCGCAGCTCATTTTAGCTCCCAATATTTTTACAAGATTAAGATGTTTACCAAGTTTGGTCAAAATCAGTGACATAAAGGTCACGCCATGGTCGATTTCTCGTGGAATGTCTCAGCTTGGGCATTCCATGACAAATCGACCAAGCCATAACACCCTACATATCCGATTCTGATCAAATTACGTTGCAGGGGACGACAATCCCTCGCCCTAGTGGGGGTCATTTTGACCCCCTGAGGTTTTTCCAGAATAGCGGGAGAACGGCGGCGCGCAGCACCGCCAAATCTTGCATAGCTGTTTGAAACATCAATTGCCCACACTTTGTCAAAAATTCGACTTTAGGTCGTCTCAGGTCAGGTCACCAGGTCACGACAAGTAACCTTGTCTTCCAAAATGTTTGTGATCGTGCCAAAGCCACAGTTTTTGCTCCAAAGATTTTAAACTTGCAGGATTTAATAAGATCATAAGTATCTACAACCGTTGTATCTCGGATTTTTTTGTATAAGTGACCTAAGGTCAGGTCAATTTCCTGACCTCCCCATTATAAGTGAACGGGAAAATAAACAAATGCTTTCTTTTCAGAGAATATGCATTGGATGAGGCTGATTCTTTCAGAACCATGTTATTTTAGCTCATTCTGGATGACTAAGGTGCAATTGTTACTGAGTGATATCTACAAGGTCATCTGAGGTCATCTGAGGTCATCAGCAATGATTTGCTTATAACTCTTGATATAATAAAGATAGAGACAAACGGACGCCACCACTGTGTTTGTCTTGAAAGGCCGCGTCGCCCGATATGCAACATGACCTACCTGGGTCATCAAATGACCTTGACTTGAGGTCAAATTTTGAAGTTTACCTTAACAGATCATCATGTGTATGTTTCAAAGTGCCTGGACGAGACAAACACGATGGTGTTAAAATAATTGCTTTATCAATTTTAGATACAAAGTTATTCAGGAAAACATGTTTTATCAAAAACGGCATTTTTGACCTTCGATGACCTCTGGAGCCTAAACTATTGATCTGAGCTCAATTTCGAGCACACGCGAAACGATTGCAAATTCAATAAGTTTTCAATTTTTTCCGTTTGTTCCTAGCTATCATAGTTCACGATATATATTGGGGTTGTTAGAAGCAAAGTGCAGAAACAGTGAAATTTGACCTTTGATGACCTCTGGCGACTTCATATTGACTGGGCTAAAAATGGTTTTTTAAACTTGAATGTACATTTGAGCTAAGCTTTCGAACGTCTTTTTCTGCGTCTTTCTATCCCTTTTTCGTTTTTCGAGTTAGAGGGGGTATTTGGACCCCCCCCACCCACGCACATGGCGAAGTTTCTCGGAAGCCGTCCACAGGGCGCGGGGCTTGGGTCCGCAGATTGAAGCTGGTGCACATTTTTTCAGCCTCTGCCTGTCGAGTGGTTTTTTCGAGGAATAGCCTGCGGCAATTTTTCATGTCGTACAAACTCTTCTATCTTTCATCGGCGAATGTCTCCCCATATAAAATAACTTGCATAATCTACTCATACAATTTATAATTTCGAATCTCATGAGCCATATATTTTGTCTTGTTAATCATTTTTTTGGAAGCTATAAAATAAAAAAAAACATTTTTGCCACGTACTCAGGTCAATAGTTTCACGTAGATTAAAAATGTTTTAGACCAAAAACAGCTTCAATACATATGCCTTGATGGTACACAAATTGGAGATATACTTTTTTATCTAAATAACTTTGTATTGATACTATTTGTGCAGACCATCCGTCTAGCAATAAAGATCATGATCAACCTCGGCACGTCTAAAGGTCACGTTTCTTGGTGATAATTTAGCACTCAGCGTTGTGATAGTGAGTTACACTATCAACTGAATTAGATTGTCTCGTAACATGGGACAACTGCCACCATTTTAACATTATAATTTGAGTTGAGATACTTATTTTTCGTGCTAGGCAATTATGTGAAGTATACATGTTAAAACAATCTCCGAGTGTCGAATCACATAAGACATTGAGTTTTGTTTGAACCTCTATAAAATCCTCCCCGTCCCAGTGGTATCTGACCGATTGACGTCGTCACTTTTACTAATGTTGATATAGTCGACTTGTTTTAACATTTGGCAATACATTAGCCATGACACTGAGTCGTAAACCATATGGCAGCGTGAAGGTTTTTCTTTATTTCCCCAAATTCTTCATAATGACGTCATCAGCCAAATATTAAACACTTATTTTTTTATTGATAATTGAGCACTTTTTTGTGAGAAAAGAATGTCATAATGTGTTCTGCACAATTACTTCATATTTTGCACCACAAATGGCGTACATTTGATAACTTTTTGGAAGGTGGCAGTGTCCCTTTAAGATGCATTCAATGATGTGAAACATGACCCCTGCATAACATTTGGTTATCTCCAAATCACGTGACTTGAGGTCGAAAGTTTGACGTTTTCCTTAAGTTTGACAATTGGGGCATTTAACCCTATTCCCTGCGGGGGCAGATTCTGCCCCCTCGGTAGTTTTTCGCCCGCCGCTTCTGAACCATTACGTCTATCGTCTTGAAACTTTCGGAATTTTCCTAAATATAAATGACGCATGTTCTGTGAAAATTTTGAAAAAATCGGACCAGCAGAGGCGGCTCCAGGGTGATGTTTTTGGGAGGTCGTTTCGAATGCGGGTGTGCGGTGCATACTTCCTTCGTAGTTTGCGGTGGAATAAAAGCTAGATAAACCTCAGATAGAGGTGGTTTCGTACCATCCATACATAATACCATACCAAAGGCACTATATACATCACTTTTGGGGCAAAGAGGCGACTCAGGTACATAAATGGGAGAGAATATCTCACGTCAAATTTAGGCCCACTTCAAATAAGAGAGATAAAGGCGTTCCGCAATGGTGCCACCCCTCACGCTTGTTTTTTACCTGAATCCGCCTATGCACAATTCCTGCTATACATTTACAAACACATTACAGACACAGCACTATGATAGAAGCGTATATACAACACAGAATACAAAGGAAAATACATATTCTTTTCATGCCAAATTACTCCCATTTTTTTTCCCGTGAGTGGCGCTATGATCTTTTTCAGATTTTGCTACTTGTAATTTTCAACATTGAAGATCATTACTTGGAAGCAAAAATCCGTCTTTCTTTGCATAAGCAAAATCGGTGAATAACATGGTAAAGAATCTTTAAAAACACAGTTAACCGACACAATTTTATATTTATATAGCACTATCCATTTTAGAAGAAAAAAGGCAATTTATGGATCAAAAAGAAAGATTTCGCATCACGACGAATCGAATGGTGTTCGTCCATCCGAAATCGGCCGAGCGGTTTTCTCGAGATATCTGGGGGGGGGGCGGAATTGACCCCGCCGTTAACGTAATTCTGGCCCCCGCAAGGGAATAGGGTTTTGAATGACAGATCGACCAAGAAGACATCGAAATAACACCTACATCTCTGATTTATAGGTATATGAAAACTGCTTTGAAGGGTTAGGTATAACCGTATATGGTCGCAGGTTTAGATGTACATTTTCAGCCTGTCGCCCTCGGGAGTGGTTTTGAGGCTGACGGTCAATCTTTTTTCAAGCTCGTGAGCACAAAAATACCTAATTTTTCTCGGCGACATATCTCCTATATTAAATTAATGCCGAAACTATATTCAAAATTATCAATAGAATGTTCATGAGCCATACATTTATGTCATATAATATTTGTTTGAATTAAAAAAAATGCATTTTGGTCACATGACCTCAGGTCAAGTCACGTGATTTCAAAATGTGGCCACTACAAAAAGAGACAATTTTTCATCGCGAAAACAGACTTCAATGCATATGCATTCGATAGTACAAAATTGGAGATGTACGTTTTCTTTAAATACTTTTATTTATATATTTGCATTGGCGCAGGAAACGTCATAAAAAGTGGGGGCAGCCACCCAGGGGGCCTTCCATTCTCAGGGGCCTCCGGCTCCCTGTTTCAAGGGGGCACCGGCACAGCTACATTGGAGACCCTTTTGCTCAGATTAAGATGTAATTATTCATGACGGCCACGCCGTCAACCGAGTGCAAAGAGCTGCGGCAATAGAAGAGAAATAAAATATGCTCACATTTTGATTGGCAAAAACTTTAAGGTTCAGGTCAAGTCAAGAGTATGACGTCATAATGCAAGGTCTACAAGGATAGACTTGGCCCGTAAGGATGCTTTCGCCACTGCAGCCGTTTATCATTTGCAAACATGTTTTGAATTCAGATGGTTATGATGTGTCAGATTTGGCTATGATAGCCAGATATGAGAATTATTAGTCACCAGTCAAGGACATGTCAGGTCACTGACCGTTCAGACACTGAAAAGACACTGACAGACATGTGTGCTGTGTGTGTGTGTGTGGTGTGTGTGTGTGTGTATGTGTGTTTGTGTGTTGGTGTGTGTGTGTGTGTTGTGTATGTGTGTGTTTATGATGTCTGCTGTGTCTGTGTGTCTGTGTGTCTGTGCTGTCTGTGTGTCTGTGTGTCTGTGTGACGGTGCGTTGCGTGTTGTGTTGATAGTGAATGTGTGTGTATGTGTGTGTTGTGTCAGAGTGTTAGTGTGATGATTGTGTTGTGTAATGTGATGTTTTGTTGGTGTTGGTGTGGTAGATTGGTGTGTGATGTGTCGTGTTTGTTTGGTGTTGTGTGAGTGTGGTGTCGTGTGTCCTCGTGGGTGTTTGTGGTGTGTGTCGTGTGTGTGTGGTGTGTGTGTGTGTGGTCTGCTTGTGTGTGTGGTGTGTGTGTGTGTGTGTCTGTGTGTGGTGGTGTGATGTGCTCGGTGTGTCTGTGTGTGTGTCGTGTGTGTCCTGGTGTGGTTGGTTTGTGTCTGTGTGTGTGTGTGTGTCTGTGTGTGTGTGTGTGTGTGTGTGTGTGTGTGTCGTGCTGTCTCCGTGTGTGGTGTGCTGGTGTGTGTGTGTGTGTGTGTGTCTGTGTTGTGTTGTATTGTGTGTTGTGTTGTTTAGATGTATGTGTTTTCTGATAGTGTTGGTGCTGCTGTGTTGTTGGTGTGTGTGTTGTTGTTGTTTGATCGTGTATGAATGTGTGTGTCTGTGTGTAGTGCTCGTGTGTTGTGCTGTGTGTGTGTCGTGTGTGTAGGATAGAATCGTGTGATGTGTGATTCTGTTTGTAGTTGTGTGTGTGTGTGTGTGTGTGTGTGTGTGTGTGTGTGTGTGTGTGTGTGTGTGTGTGTCAGGCTGTCAGCCGTCAGTCCTGCAGTGAACCGGCTCCCCGGCAGCCGAGGTGACCGGACGGCGATGCTCAGACGGCAGGTGGCGGCAGTCCGCTTTGATGACGGTATTGACACATCATAAAAATCAGACCAGACTTCGGCAAATGATCCACAAGCTATGATGCAATACAGAACATAGCTGCGGTTGATGATATCCAGCCCACACTGCTTTGTTTGTTGTACTGAAAACAGACGGACGGCATTGAATCATTCATTCACCAAGTGCAAAAAATGCTATCGATTTCGGACAGCACTTTACACGACGAAGATGACGTACAGACGATTGAATTTGATGATGACAATACATTTTCTTGTCAATAAGTGCCATGCCCCGATATGACGTAGGTATGTTGTTTTTGTCTGAGCATCGCTTTGAGTAGGGATTGTTTGGTACACGTGGATTTCGCGATATCGCGAGCACCCATAACGTCACGTCACCTTCCACTCATCGCGTTATCGGAACCTTATGTGCTAATGAGATCAAATGTGTGAAAAGCCACAGCCATGCATGTCGGCACCGAAAAAGAGCCGGCCAGCGTCACACGAGTTTTAGCCGGCGCGCCCCGCACGCGATGGCCCGGTCGGGCGGTAGTTTTCCCACCTTCCCGGTACTGAGTCGTGGGCTGGAGGGGCCACCGTGCCGCCACCGTCAGTTCCGGCACAACAATCTGCGCTGTTCACCGTCCATAGCACTGATAATGGCCGACTGCGTAGTGCCAACTCCACCCAATGTGCCACCAGAGACCTGCGTAGTGCCAACTCCCCCCAATGTACCGCCGAGACCTGCGTATGCCTTAACTCCAACCCAATGTACCCCAGAGACCTTGCGTAGTGCCAACTCCACCCAATGTACGCCAGAGACCTGCGTAGTTGCTAACTCCACCCAATGTACCGCCAGAGACCTGCGTAGTGCAACTCTCCCAACGTGACGCCAGAGACCTGCGTAGTGCCAACTCCACCCAACGTGCCGCCAGAGACCTGCGTAGTGCTAACTCCACCCAATGTACCGCCAGATACCTGCGTAGTGCCAACTCCACCCAATGTACCACCAGAGACCTGCGTAGTGCCAACTCCACCCAATGTACCGCCAGAGAACTGCGTAGTGCCAACTCCACCCAACGTGCCGCCAGAGACCTGCGTAGTGCCAACTCCATCCAATGTGCCACCCAACGTACCGCCAGGACCTGCGTAGTGCCAACTCCACCCAACGTGCCGCCAGATACCTGCGTAGTGCCAACTCCACCCAATGTACCGTCAGATACCTGCGTAGTGCCAACTCCACCCAACGCCGCCAGAGACCTGCGTAGTGCCAACTCCACCCAATGTATTGGAGACCGGGGCACATTCTGTCACTTTTTTGTTAATTGGCCCTGGCGGGCACACTTTTCAGAGTTGGATGACACGGGCTCCACCTCACTCACGGCACCTACACGCTGTGACTGGAGGCAGCAGGTGCGGCCGAGCCCCCCGGCAGATGACACGGCTCCACTCACTGACGGCACCTTACACGCTGTGACTGGAGGCAGCAGGGCGCCAGAGCCCCCGGCAAGATGACACGGGCTCCCCTCACTGACGGCACCTACACGCTGTGACTGAGGCAGCAGGTACGCCGAAGTCCGGCAGATGACACGGGCTCCACCTCACTGACGGCACCTACACGCTGGGACTGGAGGCAGCAGGTGCGGCGAGTCCGGAGATGACACGGGCTCCACCTCACTGACGGCACCTAACACGCTGTGACTGGAGGAGCAGGTGCGGCCGAGTCCGGCAGCATGACACGGGCTCCACCTACTTGACGGCACCTACACGCTGTGACTGGAGGTAGCAGTGCGCCGAGTCCGCAGATGACACGGCTTCCACCTCACTGACGACACCTACACTCTGTGATGGAGGCAGCAGGTGCGGCCGAGTCCGGAGATGACACGGCTCCACCTCACTGACGGCACCTACAACGCTGTGACTGGAGGTAGCAGGTGCGGCCGAGTCCGGCAGATGACACGGGCTCCACCTCACTGACGACACCTACACGCTGTGACTGGAGGCAGCAGGTGCGGCCGGGTCCGGCAGATGACACGGGCCCACCTTACTGACGGGCACCTACACGCTGTGACTGGAGGCAAGCAGGTAACCGGCGAGTCCGGCGATGACACGGGCTCACCCACTCACAGGACACCTACACTGCTGTGACTGGAGCAGCAGCGTGCGGCACGAGTCTGCAGATGGACACGGGCTCCACCTTCACGACGGCACCTACCACGCTGTGACTGGAGGCAGCATTGCGGGCCGAGTCGGCAGATTGACACGCCCGCCACGGGGCTCCACCTCACTGACGGCACCTTACAACCCGCTGTGACTGGAGGCAGCAGGTGCGGCGAGTCCGGCAGATGAACGGCTCCAACCTCACTGACGGCACCTACACGCTGTGACTGCGAGCAGCAGGTGCGGCGAGTCGGCAGATGACACGGGCTCCACCTCACTGACGGCACCTACACGCCTGGACTGGAGGCAGCAGGTGCGGCCGAGTGCGGCGATGACACGGGCTCCACCTCACTGACGGCACCTACACCCCGCTGTGACTGGAGGCAGCAGGTGCGGCCGAGTCCGGCAGATGACACGGGCTCCACCTTACTGACGGCACCTACACGCTGTGGCTGGAGGCAGCAGGTGCGGCCGAGTCCGGCAGATGACACGGCCCGCCACGGGCTCCACCTCACTCACGGCACCAACACGCTGTGACTGGAGGCAGCAGGTGCGGCCGAGCCCCCCGGCAGATGACACGGGCTCCACCTCACTGGCACGGCTCAGCCGCTGTCGTGTTCGGCAGTGACGTCAGACAGTGACGGTCCCACATACCACAGTCGACAGAGACGAACCCCCGCCGCGGCCGCCAGCGACAGCGCAATCAATAACAGAATTAACCAGGACAAAA
Organism: Semibalanus balanoides; assembly: GCA_014673585.1. NCBI lineage: Eukaryota > Metazoa > Arthropoda > Thecostraca > Balanomorpha > Balanidae > Semibalanus > Semibalanus balanoides. The sequence continues at coordinate 21,795 of VOPJ01004108.1, read as the reverse complement.
CGAGGCGCACGAACCGTACACCGGGAGCAGGCGGTCGTCACACGCCAGTCCGGCATATCGTCAGGCCCAGGTCAGGTCAGGTTCAGGTCAGCTCAGGTTAGGTCAGTTGCCCAGGTTCGAGGTTTCAGAAGTACGCTCAGGACTTTTCAGGTCAAGGCCAGGTCCAGGTCACGGTCAGGTCAGGTCAGGTCAGGTCAGGTCAGGCCAGGCCAGGCCAGGCCAGGCCAGGCCAGGCCAGGCCAGGCCAGGTCAGGTCAGGCCAGGTCAGGCCAGGCCAGGCCAGGCCAGGTCAGGTCAGGTCAGGTCAGGTCAGGTCAGGTCAGGTAAGGTCCGGCCACGTCAGTACAGGTCAGGCCAGGTCAGGCCAGGTCAGGCCAGGTCAGGCCATGCCAGGTCAGGTCAGGTCTGGCCAGGCCTGGCCCGGCCCGGCCAATCCCCCTGCACAGTCCCCGATCAGGCTGGGTCAGACCAGATCAGGCCAGGTCTCCCCTCCCTGCACAGGCCCCGGTCAGGTCCGGTCAGGCCAGGTCAGGTCAGGTCAGGCCAGGTCAGGTCAGGTCAGGCCAGGTCAGGTCCGGTCAGGCCAGGTCAGGTCAGGCCGGGTCAGGCCGGGTCAGGCCGGGTCAGGTCAGGTCAGGCCAGGTCTCTCTGCACAGGCCAGGTGAGGCCGTGGTGTCACCTACCCTGCGTTGCAGCGGCACCCCATCAGAGCCGCCGCCGCCCGGCGTCACCGGGCCATGTCAGTCACTAATTAGTGACGCCGGCCGGCACATCAAAGACGCCTCTCACCCGGCCGCAGCTCACCGCCGCCGATAGCCGATTTTGGCGCGGAAAGGCGGCAGCCGATCAATTAAGATTGCCGCGCGGCGGCAATTACTGCGCGGCGGTAAAAGTGTCGCGGCGGGTGTCAAAAGTGGCGCGCCACCGGCTGCCCGGCGCGGCTATCTCGGGGTAATCTGCGACAGGGACAACACGCCGACACTCGCTGTTACACAGACCAGCCTTGGCGGCTCCAGCTACCAGTACCAGCTCTCAGAGGAGACCGCCGCGCTGGCCGCTCGGTCGGCGGGGGCGGCGGCGGGGGCGGCGGCGGCGGCAGTGGAGGCGGCGGTATCTCTCTCAATGGGACGCCGTCGGCGGGTGGGCGGCGGAGCGGGCGCCCCGCCGCCGCCGCCGGAGCTGATTGGTAGCCGCGGGCGGGGGCGGGGGCGGGGGCGGCGCCCGCCCACGGCGGCTCAGTGGCGTTATCTCGGCGTCTCGCAGCGGTGACAGTAGACGCACCGCCGGCCCTCATCTTACCGCGATCACCGCCCGGCCGCCGCCACAGACGGCCACCCAGGTTATACGCCACAGACGGCCATCGAGGTTATACACCACAGACGGCCACCGAGGTTATACGTCACAGACGGCCATCGAGGTTATACGCCACAGTCACACGGCCACCCAGGTTATACGCCACGAGGTTATACGGCCACCGAGGTTAGACGCCACAGACGGCCACCGAGGTTATACACCACAGACAGCCACCGAGGTTATACACTACAGTCGGCCACCGAGGTTATACACCACAGACGGCCACCGAGGTTATACGCCACTGACGGCCACCCGGGTTATACGTCACAGACGGCCACCGAGGTTATACACCACAGACGGCCACCGAGGTTATACGCCGCAGACGGCCACCGAGGTTATACACCACAGACGGCCACCGAGGTTATACGTCACAGACGGCCACCGAGGTTATACGCCGCAGACGGCCACCGAGGTTATACGCCACAGACGGCCACCGAGGTTATACGCCACAGACGGCCATCGAGGTTTAGACGCCACAGGACGCCACCGAGGTATACACCACAGCAGCCACCCGAGTCTATTACCACTACAGGACCGGCCACGAGGTTATACACCACAGACGGCCACCGCAGGCTTAATACGCCACAGACGGGCACCGAGTTATTAACGTCACAAACGGCTGCCGAGGTTATTACGCACGAGACGGCCACCGAGGTTATACGTCACAGACGGCTGCCGAGCGTTATACGCCACAGACGGCCACCGAGGTTATTTACGCCACTGAAGCGCCCACCGAGGTTATTAAGCCGCAGACGGCACAGCCGAGGTTTATACACCACAGACGGCCACCGAGGTTATACGCCACCAGACGGCACCGAGGTTATTACACCACAGACAAGCCACCGAGGTTTATACACTACAGACGGCCACCGAGGTTATACACCACAGACGGCCACCGAGGTTATACGCCACTGCACGGCCAACCCGGTCTTATACGGTCACAGACGGGCCACCGAGCGTTATACACCACAGACGGCCACCGAGGTTATACGCCGCAGACGGCCACCGAGGTTATACACCACATACGGCCACGAGGTTATACACCACTGACGGCCACCCGGGTATACGTCCATACGTCCACCCCGAGGTTATACACCACAGACGGCCACACGTTTATACGCCGGCAGACGGCCACCGAGGTTATTTACACCACAGACGGCCCAACCGAGGTTATACACCCACAGACGGCCACCGAGGTTATACGCCACAGACGGCCACCGAGGTTATACGCCACAGACGGCCATCGAGGTTATTCGCCACATACGGCCACCGAGGTTATACGCCGCAGACGGACACCGAGGTTATACGCTACAGACGGCCACCGAGGGAGATGGGCTCACACAAAGTTCGGGTTGTGTGCAGGTTACCGGGGCGAACGTGGGCTTAGCCTGCGTCGAATGGGCATTGAGCAATGCCCAGTTTAACCCGCGCACCGACGGGGGGCGGCGGATATCCGCCCCCCAGAGGTTTTTCAGGAGTAGCGGAAAAACGGCAGAGCGTAGCGCCGCCAAATTTTGAACAACTGTTTGGGCATCAATTACCCACACTTTCGCAAAGTTTTGACCTCCTAACTTTTAAGGTCACGTTGTCAGGTTACATTAAATTATCTGACCTCAAGTCACGTTTTTGAAAGTTTGACGTCTTGCCGAAGCCTCAGTAGAGAACCAATCAGTTTGAAACTCACAGTGTGTGATAAGGCCATGGGTACAGTTCGTATATTCTCGTTTACTTTTTATCGGTGACCTGAGGTCATGTCAATATCGTGACCTCCCATTATAAGTCTATAGGAGAAAATTGAAATGCGCACCAATCGAACAAAACCTGGCTAAATATGGTCAGTTTTCATCCTTATCACTAATTTGGAGCTAAGCAGAAGAATGCTTGTTGTAATTTTCTTCCGTAGTAATTTTCTTCCGGCCCAATGCGTTTTTTCTACCGTGTGTGTTAAATGTAAAACAGAGCATGGGTCTAGTCGGACGTAAATGGCTTGGGTGCAGGGAGCCGACCAGAATTGGCAGCGATGCAGTTAATGGCTTTGCCAGGATTTATAGGATGGTAAAGGAAAATCTGTCAGAGTGATTATCATCAGATTATCACCCAGAGTGCTCTTAAATGTATAATACACATCCCTCATGAGCCAAGTTGAGATTATTGGCAAATATCATGCTCAAGGTCAGATCACAGAAGGTCACTATGCACAACATGACTACAAATGTCATGCTGATGCGACACATTGTTTTATGGATTATTTTACTTTATGGATTATTTTACATGTATAATGTGTAACTCGAAGTCGTCAGTGAGAGTAATTGTATTACCTGACCTCTTTAAAGTTAATGTTAAGCTCAGTTCAAAGTCAGCTGTCAGGTCACAAAATGTCAAAGTTCGAACGTGACTAATATTGATACAAAAGGCATATGTCTACACCAAATTTGTCGCAGAATTGCAGTTGAGACGTTTATTTGTTCGTAGCTAATCATTAAATACAAAAACAAAAGCTCCATATTGAAAAAAGGTCATGAGTTATTCATACTTTTTGAAAACCATAAGTCAGGCAAAGTTGCGTGATATTGTTTTTAAATTTGGTCTAGGAAATCGCCAGATATGTGTTCTTCAATTATATATCATTTTTGGGAATTTACTTTGCCAACAGTTTATTTTTTTCATGGCATTTAAAAAAAAAAAAATCGTTGATAAAATTTGGTCTAAAAACATAGATAAAGCAACATTAATTGTAATTTTTGTAGCTCTAACCATTTGGCTCCAAAATAGTTTCTGTTGTACAATCTAAAGTTTAGCTGATTTTGTGTTCGAACTCGGTGCAGCTAGACTTTGGCTAAATCGCCTATATCTCGATTTTTCTCGACAAAAATGTTGGGCATTGTTGCACAAAGCACGCGAAATTGATGTTAAGATAGTTTTTGTATATATTACGAAAGTTCGTCAGAGGGACGTTTTTTCCCCCTGCCCCCTAACCCCAGTCAATGGGCGGATCAAATGAGCTGACAAATCTTGAAACGGATAACTTTGCATGGGCAAGCTACTTTTTGTGGCCTATTATGACTAAAGCTTCAGCTAATTAAAGGATCGCGATGTTTGAATCTCGGAGTCGGGTCGGAGTCGGAGTCGACTCGCGAGGGGTCGGAGTCGGAGTCACCTGGAAACTGATAGACTCCGCAGCCCTGATTCTGACAGAATCAGCCTGATCCCACGCGGCCACGCATATTTTCTGAATTGGAAGCATTTGTTTATTTTCTCGTTCACTTATAATGGGAGGTCAGGAACTTGACCTGACCTTAGGTCACCGATGCAATAAATCCGAGATACACCAATTGTAGGTACTTACGATCTTATGAAATCCTGCAATTTTATATTATTTCGGACAAAAACTGTGGCTTTGGCACGAACACAAACATTTCGGAAGGCAATGTCACTTGACGTGACCTGGAGACCTGACCTGAGATGACCTGAAGTCAAATTTGTGACAAAGTGCGGGTAATTGATGTTTAAACAGCTATACAAAATTTGGCGGCGCTGTGCACCGTCGTTTTCCCGCTAATTCGAGAGAAAAAAAAACTCAGGGAGGGGGATCAAATGACCCCACCAGGGCGATGGAAGGAGCCTTTACAGCTTTTTATCCTTGGTGAATGTATGTAGGTGTATGTGTAGGTATATAACAGGGTACCACATAACGTCCCAAATTTATTGCCGGATGATTTCATAAGTGGTCTCAGAGGATAGACAGGGTCCATACTCCATATATAAAATCCGTGAACGTAACCTCAACCGTGACCTTTGAACTTGGAGGTTAAATTCGAGGTCAAACGACGGGGTACCGCATAACGTCCCGAATTTACTGCCGGATCCCTTCCAAAGTGGTCTCAGATGATAGAAAGGGTCCATATATAACGTTCGTGACCATGACCTATACCTACTTTGACCTTTGACCCTGGAAGTTAAATTCAAATTCAAACGACGGGGTACCACATAACATCCCAAATTTATATCCGGATACTTTCCAAAGAGGTTTTTGATGATAGCCAGGGTCCATATCTAACGTCCGTGATCGTGACCGAAACCATGACCTTTGTCCTTGAAGGTCAAATTCGAGGTCAAACGATGGGTACCGCATAACGCCCCGAATTTATTGCTGGATCCTTTCCAAAACGGTGTCAAATGATAGCCAGGGTTCATATCTAATGTCCGCGAACGTGACCTCAATCGTGACCTTTGACCTTTAAGTTCAAATTCGGGGTTAAGCGACGGGATACTACATACGGTCCGGAATTTATTGCCGGATTATTTCCAAAGTAGTCTCAGACGATAGCCAGGATTCATATCTAACGTCGGTTACCATAACATATACGATGACCTTTGACCTTGGAGGTCAAATTCGAAGTCTAACGACGGGGTACCGCATAACATCCCGAATTTATTGTCGGATTTTCTCCAATTCGGTCTCAGATGATAGCCAGGATCCATATCTAATGTCAATGACCATAAGCTATACCGTGACCTTGGACCTTGGGGGTCAAATTCGAGGTCAAACGACGGGGTACCGCATAACGTCCCGAATGTATTGCCGGATCCTTTCTAAATATACTCAGATGATAGACAAGGTGCATATCTAACGTCCGTGACCATATCCTATACCGAATTTATTGCCGGATCCTTTCTAAATATACTCAGATGATAGACAAGGTGCATATCTAACGTCCGTGACCATATCCTATACCATGACCTTTGACCTTCGAGGTGAAATTCGAGGTAAAACGAATGGAACCGCATAACGTACGAAATTTATTGTCAGTTCCTTTCCAAAGTGGTCTTAGATGATAGTTAGGATCCATGTCTAACGTCAGTGACATTATCATCATCATCATTTATTTCTTAGGTCTTTCACGATTCATGGCTCTTCCAGTCTAGCGTCATTACAATACACAAAGACACATCCACACCCGGATACACACACACAAACATGCACACATATACGTCGTTTGACCTCGAATTTGACGCCCGAGGTAAAAGATCGCGGTTGAGGTTATTGTCTTGGACGTAAGATATGGACCCTGGCTATCATCTGAGACCACTTTGGAAAGAATCTGACAATACATTCAGGACGTTATGCAGTATCCCGTCGTTCGACCTTGAATTTCACCGCTGAGGTCGAAGGCCAAGGTATAGGTTATGGTCTCGGACGTTAGATAAGTACCCTGACTATCATCTGAGACCAATTTGGAAAGGATCTGAAAAAACGTTCTGAACGTTATGCGGTACCCTGTCGTTTGACCTCATATTTGACCTCCAAGGTCAAAGGTCACGGTTGAGGTCGCGTTCACGGTCATTATATATGAACCCTGGCTATCATTTGAGACAATTTTGGAAAGCATATGGCAATAAATTCGGGTCGTTATGCGGTACCCGTCGTTTGGCATCGAATTTGACCTCCAAGGTCAAAGGTCACTGAGACCACTTTGGAAAGTGTCTGGCGATAAATTTGGAACGCTTTGCAGTACCCGTCTTTTAACCTTGAAGATTATCTTGAACTGCAAAATGAAGGTCCTATTCGTGATCAGCGTGCCAGTATTGTTCCTATACCAAGTTTTGGGGCAATTCGGAATCCGTTTCTTTGTTTATTTAATGGCAATGAACAACAGGCATTCACCCAATTACAGCTCAAGTCGAGAACTTGAGACCGTCGCTGAATAAGTCGCTAACTTCACGGATGTCGGCTGACCATGGTCTTGGACATCGGTTAAGCATCGGACAAATATGTCCTGAAACTGGCACCACTAGTAGGTATATTCTATTGCATATGTTTTCCTAGGACGCCGTCGACCGTAGAAGGAAATATGCCTACCTCCTAATTACCACATGCCACCCAGTGTTGTCAATTATCGCCCCGTGTCATCCGCTATCGTCCCGTGTTGTCAATTATCGCCCCTTGACGTCAACTATCACCCTATGTTGTCCACTATCGACCTATGCCAACCCGTGTCGTTCACTATCGTCCCGTGTCACCAGTAGAATCCTCTATCGCTCCGTGTCACCAGTGATGTCCTCTATCGCTCCGTGTCACCAGTGATGTCCTCTATCGCTCCGTGTCACCAGTGGTGTCCTCTATCGCTCCGTGTCACCAGTGATGTCCTCTATCGCTCCGTGTCACCAGTAGTGTTCTCTATCGCTCCGTGTCACCAGTGGTGTCCTCTATCGCTCCGTGTCACCAGTGGTGTCCTCTATCGCTCCGTTGTCACCAGTGGTGTTCTCTATCGCTCCGTGTCACCCATGGTGTCCTCTATCGCTTCCGTGTCACCAGTGGTTGTTTCTCTATCGCTCCGTGTCACCAGTGTGTTCTCTAATCGCTTCCGGTCACCAGTGGTGTCCTCTATCGTCCCGTGTCACCAGGGTGTCCTATATCGCTCCGTGTCACAGTTGTCCTCTATCGTCCGTGTCACCAGTAGTGTTCTCTATCGCTCCCGTGTCCACCAGTGGTGTCCTCTATCGCTCCGTTGTCACCAATGGTGTCCTCTATCGCTCCGTTGTCACCAGTGGTGTCCTCTATCGCTTCGTGTGTCACCGTGGTGTTCCTATGCTCCGTGTCACCAGTGGTGTCCTCTTATCGTCCCGTTGTCACCAGTGGTGTCCTAATATCGCGTCCTGTTCACCAGTGATGTCCTCTGTCGCTCCGTGTCCCAGTAGTGTTCTCTATCGTCCGTGTCACCAGTGGTGTTCCTTCTATCGCTCCGTGTCACCAGTGGTGTCCTCTATCGCTCCGTGTACCAGTGGTGTTCTCTATCGCTCCGTGTCACCAGTTGGTGTCCTCTATCGCCTCCGTGTCACCAGTGGTGTCCTCTATCGCTTCCGTGTCACCAGTGGTGTCCTCTATCGCTCCGTTGTCACCAGTGGTGTTCTCATCGTCCGTGTCACCAGTGGTGTCTCTATCGTCCCGTGTCACCAGTGCGTGTCCTCTATCGCTCCGTGTCACCAGTGTTCTCCTATCGCTCCGTGTCCACCAGTTGGTGTCCTCTATCGCTCCGTGTCACCAGTGGTGTTCTCTATCGCTCCGGGTCACCAGTGGTTGTTCTCTATCGCTCCGTGTCACCAGTGGTGTCCTCTATCTCCCGTGTCACCAGTGGTGTCCCTATATTGCTCCGTGTCACCAGTGAGTCCTCTATCGCTCCGTGTCACCAAGTAGTTTCTCTATCGCTCCGTGTTCACCAGTGGCAAGTGTCCCTCTATCGTCCGTGTCACCAATGGTGTCTCTATCGCTTCGTGTCACCAGTGGTGTCCTCTATCGCTCGTGTCACCATGGTGTTCCTATCGCTCCGTGTCACAGTGGGTTCTGTCCTCTAATCAGTGCCCGTGTCACCAGTGTGTCATATATCGCTCCGTGTCACCAGTGATTGTCCTCTGTCGCTCCGTGTCACCAATGGTGTCCTCTATCGCTCCGTGTCACCAGTGGTGTCCTCTATCGTCCCGTGTCACCAGTGGTGTCCTCTATCGCTCCGTGTCACCAGTGGTGTTCTCTATCGCTCCGCTGTCACCCAGTGGGTTCCTCTATCGCTCCGTGTCACCAGGTTGGTGTCCTCTATCGCTCCGTGTCACCAGTGGTGTTCTCTATCGCTCCGTGTCACCAGTGGTGTTCTCTATCGCTCCGTGTCACCAGTGGTGTCCTCTATCGTCCCGTGTCACCAGTGGTGTCGGCACGTTATCCTGCTGTGTCAGCGGCGGTGTGGTGTGTCGCCGCTGGCTCGGTGTGCCGGTAGGTATGTCTCGGTGTGGTGTGTCGCCGCTGGCTCGCTGTGCCGGTAGGTATGTCAGTGGCAGGGTGGCGGATATTGGTGGGGGCGGCTCAGTGGGCGGTGATGGACAGGCTACACGGTACCAGTCAGCCTGTCCTTTGGTCAGCCGGTACCTTATACGGCCGGCCCGCCACATGCCACACCACCGGTGGCGGATTTTTGTGAGAGCCCTGTATCTGCCTGTCACCAGAGACCACCAGAGATCAGCTCCTCTCTCTCTATCTCTCCCCACTCAGCCGCCTGTCGCCTGTGCTGCCGCCGACTCGTCAGCGCCGACAACAAGCTTTCCTTTGGTAAAAATCAATGACATCGAAAGCGGGCGCTATAAGTACCGATAGTTCTAACATTCCGCGACTAATCTTTTAATGAAGACGAATAGCTTGCAGCGCCAGCGGACATTAATAGATGGGCATAGCGCTGGGAGTGGCAACGGTAACTGGCGCACACCTGTCATTAATCACCGAGAACAGGCAAGCCGAAGGCTGATAAACAAAGCGATATATTGACGTTAGCCCGGGGAGCATACGACTAATTACAAAGCCTTTGAGTCATTGTGATGTGGCTCAATTAATCTCCTTCGATGTATTTGATCTCATAAAAGTTATAACGATTTCAAATTCCCACTGCTCTTAATTTGTTAAGGCATTAGGGGACAACAAGCACCCACAATACTATTTTCATCTCAATGTGACAGGTCAGGGCAAAGTCGAGCCACCAGCAAACATTGTGAGATGAGTGTATGCGCTAAACCCTATATTAATAGCTAATAACGCTGTAGTAAGACCATCATCACGGTGGCATTATTCTGAAATACCACTTGTGCATCGTCCATATGCAATTCTTCGACATATATTCCGGTTTTGACGGGGCTGAAAATTTAACACAAATTTCTATCGGCCCTGTTTGATATCGATGTTAATGCCAATTTTTGAAAGTCCAATATTACAGGTTGATGGAAAATGTACTTATCCTTTGACACACCTAAATAGTCTTTAATCCCTAACTGAGGTCTGAGACAACACTTTTTCGATTTTACACCTTGCGCTTACCTCATTTAACTGCCCAGCTGTGTGTAGCGACACCGATCAATTGAATACGTCTCTCAATATCTCATACATTTCTTGATATATTGTTTTTACTTGTTCGGTGTGTGCGAATTGATGTGGGACAAACTTTGCTAGTTTCTTATTGATAGGCATTAGACAATAGACATACTGATTTTGGATCGTTGCGAATGTCTTCAGGGCGAATGTCATATTTTTCGTAATCGTTGCGAATGTCATATCTGTCCCCTTTAGTCAGTTCAATATGCATAGTGTGGGAGCTGGGGGACAGATCGACCTGGGGGCATCCCATGACAGATCGACACCAAGCCATAATACCCGACATCTCAGATTTCGATTAAACTACGTTATGGGGGTTATCTGGGCCGTAGATTCACGCTGTGACATTTTCAGCCTTATCCGTCGAATGGTTTTCGGGTTATAGTCTCAGGCATTATCCGATTTTGCTAAAACCCTCCAATTTTCAGCGGGCGATATCTCCCATATAAATTATGGGAGTGATTTAAACCTATTTATCATAAGAATCATCCATAAATCATAGGTTTATGTGATATATCTTTAAAAAAATATAATGCGGCCACTACAATTTATGATGTTTTTCCTTGCCAGCATTAGTTTTAATGATAAGCCTTCGATAGTACAAATATTGGAGAAGGACTTTTCTCAAAATATTTAATTTACATTTTTGATTTAGGAAAAATCATGGTCACCAGCACGTATTTCATAATAACTTTGCACGTTCAAATGCAAGAGAGCGTAACTGAACAGCATTATATTTACCTCGTCGAGCTGTATTAGATGTTACATAACAAGACTCCTGCAGGTTGCTCCTTGACCTTAAGGTCACACAAAACATGATTTTACTTAAAATCGCGTTTAAAAATTTCAAAAATTTCTAAAAATGTTATATCACATTATTCTATGGTGTATGATTATTGTTATAATTTATAGGTTTATGACTCATATCATTTAGATGGGAGATTTCGCACACTGAAAAATCGAGGTTTGCGCAAAATCGAAAAGATGCCGAAGGCTATAACTCGAAAACCATTCTACAGACGGTGCAGAAAACTTACGCGTGAACGGCCCAGATAAACCCAGAACATATTTTCATCGGACTACTAGTAAAGCATGCATGGCATGAAGCAGACGGAGCGAGTTATTTCATTTACGTCCGGCAACTGATAGGCAAAAGCATTGTTGTTTGTTGCAATAGTAAAACAACACTTAGTGCGAACCTTTCTGTGGCAAATATAGTTATATTGTTATTTCTGTTCTCACCTGTGAAAAGGTGAATCCGAAAGTCAAAGCACGTGCTTATCATTCGGCTGGTATTAATCTTGTGGTTTATTTGTATGGATGATGAACAAGTTTCTGTTGTTGTGTCAAATATTTTCACGTAAGCCTAACCATGTTTATTTTAAGCGATAAATTATCAGTGTATACATTGCATAAATCAGGTGCAGTGAAAACGGTAGTGTATCCCTGAAACCCAACGCAAGCAAAGCAAGCAAGCGAGGCAAGCAAGCATAGCAACGAACAAGCGGAATTTTGGCCCATCTGTAAGACTACGTTATGATGGTCGCTTCGCGGCCTCACCTCATCCGTCTGAATGACAACAGAGTGTTTTATGTTTTGGTCCGATTGACTGTACCGGGTGACCTAAAGTAACGTGACCTTGCAGTCAAGGAGCGACCTGCAGGGGTCATGTCAAATTTTATACAATGCAGCTCGACGAGGCAAATATAATGTTGTTCAGTAAAGCTCTCTAACACACTTAGGCACGTGCAAAGTTATTACCAAAGACGTGCTGAACATAGAGATCTCATATACATCAGTTATAAGTCTCTATGGTGCTGAAGACCATTATTTTTCCAAATTCAAAAATATAAATAAAATATTCAGAGAAATATAAATAGAGAAATAGGTTCCCCTGTTTTGTTGTATTTAAAAATAACAATACAAATTAAAGACTAAGTTTAACATTACATATTTCAATCTGCAGGGCCCAGAGGAACACACAAGGAAGGGGGCACACATACCCGTACCCCCTTACGAATTGCGGCACCCTAGGCCCCTATCAGGCGGTGGGCCTCTGTCCAGTTGTTCAGGAACGGCTGGACCTATTTTCTTTCAAAATATACCATTCTATTTGGGGTAGGAATGCAATGTTATCAGCCGTTTCAAAACTGGTGACGCTAGATCATCGTTATGATCTTAAAATTCTGAGAATAATCGGAATAATTTCTCACTGCCTTTGAGCTGGTACGGATTATTTTTGTTGGGCTACTATAGTGTGATGTTCTTATACCTGTCCGTACTCCCCGTGGCTAGGTTTCCAGTTTCCGCACAATATGAGATGATCGATGTCATTTACTGCTTACCAACGTAATTTTCCAATAATTTTCTGTTAAATACCAATCCAATACCGAACAGGAGGCAGTTTGGTCCAATTTGTGTTGGAGCCAAAAATGTCCAAGATTTGACCAAATTTCAAATGGTGAAGTTATTTATACACACTGGCAAAAATAGCGTTGTTAACATCATAATTCATAAAACATACATGTAGGTATAGTTACCAAAAGAACAGCATAATTGTAAAAAAGGAACCAAATGCATTTTCAAAGCAAAGTAGTGGATTCCGCAAGCAACACCAAAGGCATTTACATTAAGTTATTGAATTTCGAGCAAATTGTGCAACAATTTGCTGGATAGAAATTATACCGGATGCGAAAAATGCGTCGAAAAGTGAATTGTTTAAGATTAGGCTGACCGGAAAGTGTCCAAAAACTTGTTAGCCTGAACGACCAATTACCACTTACGTTACACAACTTTTTCGGTTACAAAAAAAATAAATTGGTAACCGATTGACACCACTACTGGTTACGTAAGGCATGCACACCACTGCACCCTACGCTGAAGTTTGGATATACAGGGTGTCCAGTAAAAAAACATACTCTGATTTTGCGTAATCATTTCGGTTACAAACACCCAACATGTAAAAATCGCATCTGGTTATATTCTCCAATTAATGGCAAAACAGATATGTAATTTACATTGGCATGGTCACCCCTCTGTCAGTCACAGGAGCTTCCTACAAAAGATATCCAAACAAAATAGTCCGCCACCCCGTCAGCGCTGTCCACCGATGTACGCCGGAAATCAATACCGTGAACACTATTAAATAAAGATACGAGCTTGATTTTTTCAGACATGTGCCCTAAAATCAACAAAGTTTATTCAGTTTTGGGGTCAAATACGAATCAAGCGCGGCCGTCGTGCTTGCCGGCGCGTGCGCCATTCGTTTAACATATAAAACGAAAAATTCAGAAATCGCGAAAAAAAAATGGCAACCTCCGCGTGGATCCCGGGGCGATTAGCTTGGCAACCGAGGGTCGCAGCGGCCATGCAATAACACCTCCGATAGAGAAAAGATTAGTTCTGGCGTATTACATTGCGTTCAGACCAAAGCACGTGTCACGTGGAAATTAATGACCATTAACATAACAAAAATATCCTTTTTAGTATACATATCGGTGCTTGGAAACTGTTGGACACACAACGCTGAAACAGGCACCACTTTGTAGAGAAATGTACCGTCTTCAAATTATTTGTGCATCACAAAGCTGTTCGATAAATATTTAGGCAGTTGCCAAGTCGTTGCGTGCGTGCATGCGTGCGTGCGTGCGTGTCGGTGCGTGCGTTTTGCGCGGTGTGCGCCGGTTGGCGGGGTGCGTGTGCGTGTGCGGTGGTGCGTGGTGTGTGTGTGTGTGTGTGTGTGTGTGTGTGGTGTGTGTGTGTGTGTGTGTGTGTGTGTGTGTGTGTGTGTGTGTGTGTGTGTGTGTGTGTGTGTGTGTGTGTGGGGGGGGTATGTCCCCACTGGATCCGCCCCTGATAATATGTGCAGGGGTCCTTTTTGGGTCCGCAATGGTGGGACCCCCTCGTGTCCCGACGGGGCCCCCTTGAGATCGTGCCCTCTTACGAAAATCCTGGTTGCGCGCCTGCATACACACATACATACACACATATACATATGGAGCTGAAAGTTCTATATTTATGGTGCCTCCAAATTTAGCGAAACACAAATCGTGAAATGGGTAACTGAAAAAAAACATATGAGTGTACTTACAAACTCAATACCTAAACGCATTCATGTGCATTCCTCACATTGGTTCTAATAAGATCAGACGTTCATCTTAAAAAGTTAATCGGCCTTAATTAATATAAGCAAAAAGACAATATGTTTGAAATGAGAAAGATAAGCCTTCACAGCTAATGACATTATAGCAAATCGACAGTCAAAACTAGCATATGATAGACAATATGACATGACATCACGACCATCAAACGTACCTTACCAACAGACATTTCAGAGCGTTTTAAAAAGTATGTGTACAGTGTACACACCACACACACGCGCCTGATGATGATGATGACTAGGACGTTAGTGTTGAGGTTCACAGACCTGGTCATCGCACTACATAGTGACAGGCAGCTGCGATGGATGATAAGGCTGAGGCCCAGCTGAGATCTGATCGGTCACAGTGTAGTTCAGGTGCCGCCGTTCTCACCAGCCCCGCTTGAGGCCACCGACGCTGACGAGCACGATGAGCTCCCAGAGTGCCGGCAGGGCGGAGCAGAGGGCGAACACCAGCCAGTACAGGTTGCAGTCCCACGAGTCGAACACGAAGTAAGCCAGCGCCACCGACGCAGACGAGTGGCATACGATCGCTGCACAGTCAACGGACACGTTAAGGACGCTTTCCCAGTGTTTTGTATACACATTTCTCAAAGATGTTACACGGCCAGAAGGCCATACGACTCCGCAGCATTGCACCAGATCAACCGCAGCGAAACATCCTCCGTCTCACGTCAAATGAGTAAACAAACATAACAATACAACTAAGCTAGATAACATCTAGAGTGGAAGTTTATATATATATATATATATATATATATATATGATATATATATATATATATATATATATATATATATATAATCTATAACAAATGATGAGACCTTTGGATCATTAAATACAAATGATGAATTATTACAATGGTATAACTTTGCCTTTCATCTATAACTCTGAACGTCTATTCTTACAGAAAAATGATGCTCGACGGTTATTTTTGCCTTTTAACCCGCGCCCCGGTGAGACTCTGAGACATCGACGCCCAGATGGGCCATGGGGAGGGGAGGTCAAAATGACCCCAACCAGCTCAAAACTCAAAACGCTAGAAAATGTAAAGAACGTTCAAAGCTCTTAACAAGAACACTAGAGGTTATTTCCGTCATATTTTGGCTCAGGTCAATATTTAGGTCACCCGAGGTTAGGAAACTAAAATATCCCAAGTTCAGAACTTTGCTCCAGAAACCCCGAAATATACCGGGGACTATGATTAATGATGGCTAGGAACAAACGGAAATACAATGAATCGAAAGCTCTGGAAAAATGTAAAATCGCCTTCGGTGTCCTCAAATTTTAGCTCAGGTTTAGCTAGTTTAGGCTCCAGAGGTCATCAACGGTCACGACATTTTCATCCATCAGTTTCGTAAATATATTTTTATCTAATAAAGATACGACAAATATTTCAACGCTATCGGGTGTTCATCGTCAAGGCGCTTAGAAACATATTGATGATGACCAGATTCCATCACCATTCCATCACCTTCAAAATTTGACCTCAGGCCAGTCATTTGATAACCCAGATAGGTCATGTTGCATATGAGGCGACATGTCTCGACGATAAAAAACAGTGGTGTTAGTCGCACATATCTATCTTTATTTTATAAAAGAGTTATTGTAAAATAAATGTTGGTGACCTCAGATGACGGGTTGTACAATATTGTAGTGGCGCTGTTCCCTAGGGAGATGTCAGCCGCGCGCGGAACCGGCGTTGCTTTTGTCGTACTGGGGGGTTGCGGGTGGTGCGCCGGGATGGGATCAGTGTGAAGATTGTGGCAGCCATAGAGATCTATGGTGGCAGCACGGTCATATGGAAGCAGAATTATTAGGGCCATGTGGAAACATGTAGAACAATACAAAGGTTCGTTATCAAACTGGGGTGGTATGAGAGACGGCGACTCTAGCTGAGAAGCAGGAACATTGATTCATTGATCATTGATCACATTCATTGATCATACGTTCATTGATCGAAATAGGCACAAGTCTGGTCAGATGTCTCACATTACGCCTGATGATGTGATAGCTGCATAGTCGAAAGAATGATCCAAGTGGCCAGGTTATCAATTTCTTAATATGGCCGTATACATATGCCGTATATATATATTCTTAATATGTACATATACAGTTTATACATATATCCAAAGAATCGACACGAACTCTGCAAAACAGCTGTCTTTTGTATATACAAGTTAATATAACTTATAGAAACAATGGGTGCAGGGGCGGAACTTTATATCTCTTGGGGAGGGCCCGAGCCCACCCCAGTGCTGAGTTGAGCCCCCTCCCCCGGATGGTGCTCCGAGCCCCCATGTTTTCCCAAATTTGTGCTTCGGCAAAATTTAAATAAATATCCGTACAGATTGTTCTGTTTTTAGTTTTGCGTATTTCATCATATCAGATGTGATTCCATCTTTAGAGTAACGGCATGGGGGTCATTACATCTGCGACCTGCTGTTTTTGATTAATGAATATTAATGGATACAGTTGGTAGCATGGTATCTCTGCTACAAGTTCGTAGAGTAAGCTCAAAATTTAGATTAAGCATAATAGCGGAGGGGGAGCAATGACAATTTAGTGATCGGAGTGCTCTATTCCAATATGTTCAACTGGAAGCTTGTTGTAAATATATTTTGTTTGCCTTGAATAATACGGTTAATGCAGCCTTTTTTGCTCCTGGTATTGCAATATCCTAATTATCAAAATCCGTGCTAAAAATATGAAGTTTGATCGGAGGAACATCGAGGGGATCGAGCCATCAAAGGGCGTCGGGGTCATCGTGGCCAGAGGGCCAAGGTTTTCTTTCCACAAGTCAATTCTTTTCCATGCAGGAGGTTAACCGAGGTCAGCCTGAGGGTCTAGTTTGACCTGACACCATCGGTCAAGCCTGAAGCGAGCCTGTTGGGTCTGGAGGTAGCTCGGTCCAAGAGCTCCGCCACGTTCCGAATGGGGGGGGGCAGTGACATTCTGAAGTAAATTTTTCATGGCACCCCATAGGCCGTAACGTTAAAAAGTCCGCAAAAATTGGGACGTCCCGCCAGAAGGGGTCCAGTCGCCTAAGAAACCATTGTTTTGGCCCTGAGGCTCCCCTGACGGCCTGAGGGGCCTCAGTCGGTCTGATCGGTCTGAGGGGCCCTTGGTTGACTAGAGAAAACCTCGGCCGGCTTGAAGGAACCTCGGTTGGCCTGAGGGGACCCTTGGTCGACCTGAGGGGGTCCAGTCGGCCTGACGAACTCTTTTCGGCCTGAGGGGCCTCTGTGTGCCTGGAGGAGTTCTAAGCCGGCCTAGATGGGAGCTCAGTCGGTCTGAGGGAGCCATCGGTTGATTTGAGTGGCTCTTGCCAGGCCTGAGTGAACCCCAGGCTGGTCTTAGAGGGCCATTGCCTAAGCCAGAAAGAACCCGGCGGTCTGAGAGGGGCCTCAGTTGGTTTGATAGCTCAGTTGGTTTGATAGGAGTCAGTTAAATTCTCCCAACGTCGGCTGACTTGTGAAAATTATGTATGAGGAACGTGTTTTTCAGATGCATAATAGTTGGTTACCGATGGCGATAATTCACCATTTGACGGCATCGAAATTGTAATGCTGTGCTTTGCAAAAAAACAAAAAAAAAACATAATATGACTAGTCAGTGTGTACCTACCTATACATTTCAGTTAACTGGTAGTTTGTTAATTTTATGGTCTGAAAAAGGAACTTGTAAAATACGTTTTTGGTATTAATTTCTGTATGCATCGGGGAAAAAAGTTCGATAATTGTAATAATTGTAAACGTTTTACAATAAGTATATCATTATAGTTTTATGCATGAGTGGCATTAACAATTAAGTTTATGAACGAGCCGAAGGCGAGTTCATAAGCTGAATCTTAAATGTCACGAGTGTGGCATAAAACGATTTGGTGCATGGCCCAAGACTGGCTGTTTAGAGCGCAAGTGCATATTTTTTCTGGGCTTTTGCAGTGCATATCACTTTGTGCGAGTGTTTTAACACTCCAGTTCAATACACCGCTAAAATTAAGCACATGGTCAATGGGAAAACAGTCTTCGGTCATGCACTAAATAATAATTATGCACTGCACAGTGGTAGAACTTTATGAAATCGGTCGGCCCTAATATTAATTTGATAGATTTTTATTCAATTCTTACCATGCAATGCCATAGGCCTAATGTTAAAATTTGAAATCATTGGGGGGCTCGGGCCCCCCAAGAGATATAAAGTTCCACCTCTGGCACTGCACTAGGTATATATAGTACTAGACATTTAGTAACAACAACATTCGGCCGTTGCCCCCCCCGACCGATTTCATAAAGTTCTACCACTGAATGGGTGCATGAATATTGCATACCTTTGGTTTTTGAAAGCAAGTAATTTATCAACTTTCACCTAATTCTAAAAAATGCTCAACACTTCACGTGTCTTAAAGCTTTACAATTCACCTTGAAGAGAATTACAGTGCACTGGTCGTAAGTCCAGCTCACGATTATATATAAATGATCCAGCGTTGAGTCCGTTGAATTAGCGGTATGCAGACAGTCATGAACTAACGTGCTGTCAAAATAGCCCCGGCAGATCTTCCGTATATATCAGCCGTGGATCAAATGGTCTGGCGGCCGGGCGCCGCCGCGCGCTGTCGGCGGCACCAGTGAGCAGAGAGAGCCGAGAGAACACCTCAGTCACGGCTGTACCACGGGGCGGCGAGCCGCCTGGTCAGCCGCCGCCGGCCGGCCGGCCTGGCAACGTTCCCCCTGTACAGCCTCTGACTGTCAGTCACTACTGTACTGTCCCACTCTGCTGACTGCCAGCTGATACAGTCACTGTACTGTATGTCCCACTCCGCTGACTGTCAGCTGATGTGTCTGCTGGTCTGACACACTGGTCTGACACGCTGGTCTGACACGCTGGTCTGACACGCTGGTCTGACACGCTGGTCTGACACGCTGGTCTGACACGCTGGTCTGACATGCTGGTCTGACACGCTGGTCTGACACGCTGGTCTGACATGCCGGTCTGGTCTGACACGCTGGTCTGACACGCTGGTCTGACACGCTGGTCTGACACGCTGGTCTGACACACTGGTCTGACACACTGGTCTGACACGCTGGTCTGACACGCTGGTCTGACACGCCAGTCTGACACGCTGGTCTGGTCTGACACGCTGGTCTGACACGCTGGTCTGACACGCTGGTCTGACACGCTGGTCTGACATGCCGCCGGCATCGGTATTGATCGCAGCACCGTCCCTCTATCGATACTGACATTGGTGTGCCAAAAACGCCTTCGTCCCCTTCACCGTCACTGTCATCGGTACCGATACCGGCTCCGTCACAGCAGCGCAGCACTACTGCAGCGGACACCTGGTGCGGTCGATGGACCGATGACTGGTCCACAAAGTTCCCACGCCACTACGACCGACCGAGTTACAACGGTTAATGTATGTACACCAGGGATTCCACACCTTGGTGTGTCCGTCATCTCTGTAATGAAACTTCACACAGAGTCGGTGGCATGACTTGACGCTGCTGGAGTAGTGTTTGTTCTGACCTGGTCTGTGGCGCGCCATCAGTAACCGTGGTTGTCTGTGGCGCGCCATCAACGTCTTGAGAACAACGACACACGTTAATGGAAAATAAACAGGAAAGCTTCTGAGCATCCTCATGATACCTGATCAGGCTATTATGAAGCCATCAGGCTCTATTTTTCTCCAACGGATTTAAAAAGGATAGACTCACATTTCCAAGAATTCCAAATGTTTGCAGACAATGCCGCTAAAATGAAATTATTTATCTTTAAGACGATTAAAGCACTTATGTTTTCTAACAAAATACCGCCTTACACATTAGAACAATAGTATCGTTCTACAGCTTCTACTAAAGACCTGCGAACTACTATACTCAGACGTCCATAACTTTGCACCAGTACATAGCCTAGGAGCAACTAGACAAAGGTTCAAAAAGGCTAGGTGGACCTTACAATGTAACATGTCATCCACCTGAGGCCCTGAGCTGGACAGTTTGAGTTGATATGTAGCCAGCAGAAACACCCTTAATAATGATACCAGCCATGACAGATAAATATGTAATTGGAAGATGCATAGGTTTAGGTTGGAAGACTGCACAGTACACAACTTCACAGCATTCATTGCATTACTAACGGGCTTACGGACGCCGCAACTGTGAATGTTATGACACCCGTAACTTATACACGAGGAAAAACACGACAAAATCATCAGCGTCCAATGAAAGTAAACAGTAAGATGGGAAAGTTGCATGTGGGAGTTCAATGGCAATAGTCGGGAAAAACACTACAGGACGGACAAATCGATTGAGAAAAACCGGATAAGTGCAATAAATCGGGAAACCTAACACATTTGTGAATGTTCACCGACTAGCACGGTTCCAGAGAATGTGAACTGTCACAGGAAAAATGGAACACGTCCAGATTCCAGAAACGAGGTGAGGTCTAGATTCCAGGAACATGAAGAAGAAAGAAAGGATTCTTCCTTTCTTTCTGACCGACATTCACTAGAGTAAAGGTAGGTAACTTCATGCAAAATGCAAATGTATTTCCACAGCCGAGTAAAATTGAGGAAATGTCAAATCTTTGGCACCTGAAGAACAGGGAATCTTTGGCGGTGACTTGTATCACCCAATGACGTTTCCGGCATTGCCAGTCACCATATTTTACACAAAATATGGAGATCAAAATCGCTCAAAAAGCTTGTCTAAGTCCGTGACCCGGTGTGCAGCATCGTGAGGAGAAGTTTCAACTTCGTAGTGTTTTTCAAACAAACATAGCCACATCCTACCAATGCAAACACAAATTATGCATGGCGTAATGGTGAGTTAAGCGTTGTTCGAGCATGAATGGGGCATTTCTCATCCATGTTTGAGCGTGCGTCTGCATGAATAATTGTTGGAGCTTGTTCCGTTTAAAAGAGACATATGCACATTGCACATGCACTTTTAAAGCAGTTCACAAACCATAACATGAACTGTCGAATGAAAAAGCCTTTTATTCATAGGTCATGACAAACAAAATCTGGTATTTTCCTATCAAACGTCTAACATCACATCCACGGCAACGTAGTGACTAGTGGTCCATGTCTCAACTCTCAGGTGAAAGGAAGCATTCTACTCAAGCTTTAGTTTTAACATAGGTAAAGCTGTATTCAGATCAGGGCTGTGGAGTTGATCAGTCTGCAGGTGACTCCGACTCCGACCCTCCGGAGTCGACTCCGACTCCGAGATCGACTCCGACCTTGGATCCGCGCCCGGCTGGGCCTTTAATTAACCCGCGCACTGCAGGGGGGGGGGTGATTTCCGCCCCATTCAGGTTTTTCAGGAGTAGCGCAAAAACGGCGGCGCGCAGCGCCGCCAAATTTTGTACACCTGTT
>VOPJ01004107.1:13506-40525 GCA_014673585.1 Semibalanus balanoides | reverse complement strand
GCGACGCCCCTGGTTTTAGCTATTACTTATAAGTTATAACTACCTTAACTACCACGGGTAATTATTGGTATAGATGTCGCTATAGACGACAAGAAACAAGGAGCCCTAAGCGACTACCCTGACACCTAGTGGCCAGACTATATACTAGAGCTTCAGATCATTGTTAGATCGTTGTTTTCATAGATTCTTCGCTAGACAAGCAACAAGAAGTTACTAGCGACTACCCTGACACCTAGCGACTAAGCTGCAAACTAGTGCCTCTACGTTTTTTCGCCAGGTCTAACACTTTGAGATGATTGTCCGTTAAGTGCAGACCGGTGTCCGTTATGGTGCGATGGCACGCCAAATGTAGCGAATGAATGGCGGACAGCATCCCAACTCAGACTGCGCTCAGATCCTTACGGAGAAAGGTTTACTGAGACGTCCGCAGCGCAGAAGTATTTGAGTATCGACTGAAATGGTAATGTTTTGTTTAGACAAACACACAGTCTGTTATATTTCACGATTGTCTGTACGAATTGTGAATACCTAATTTACCGGTGGTAGTGCTTATTGTTCGGTAACAAATATTTTGCTTCAATGGATATGATGTCTGAGTTATATCAAGCGTTAGGTGTTGTACTGCTACACTCCGACAACTCCACTGGCCAGTCTCCAGGCACATAGCCAGTAGTTTTCTTAGTGGGGGAGGGTGGGGGGAGGGACATGTTAGTGGGGGTCTAGGTTTGTAGTTCGGGGCAATTTTTACAGTTTCGTCACTAGTGTAAGCAGGTTTGTTCATGGCCCCAGTACAGCCCCTGGCTGCGTCCCTGCTCCACCCTTTGATGGTAGTTTCTAATGCAAAAACAAATATTATTCAAGCGTCACAAAGTCAAACATGCACCCATTCTGTTTCTAATTCACTACTCACCACGATTCCCAAACAAAAAAGCATATCATGATTGGTCCTTGTCCATGATCACAGTCCACCTATCTCATGTATCCAATCCAGATAAATAGATATCGTAGGTCACGAATTTTAATGAACTCGAATAATCCCATGTGGACGGCGATGAACTCGGACGTCCTATGCGGAAGAAGGTTCGGCACGCCCCAACTGGAAAAGCGCCGCCAATGTCCATGTTCGTGTTAGCTAGAAACTGGGACGAAATCAGGTCATTGTCCCTCTTGGTCGAACGGCGTGGACTTCGGGAGTAGTCCATGCTCGAAAGATGAAGCTCGACACTTTCGAAGGGTAATGTTATGGGAAACACGAATTTGACTATGTTGCGATTTCATTGACGAATAAGTTGTACATCTGTAAGTGTAACTGTATGTTATGGCTGAGGTTGAAACGCGAAAGGCGTTTCGACTTTGTGTAGCTCAACGCTCAGACTCAACAATCAGCTCATACTCAGCGCTCAGTGTGTTGAAAATGAGCACGTCATCCATTTTCTGACCGAAATAGCGCCGTCCCGTGAAAAGTCGCTAACTGTTTTAGGGGATCTCGATCAAACGACGGTCTGTATCGGTACAGTCAGTAGATATGTACCTACTGTTGATTATAAACTGTCGCAACAGTGATCGCTGTACCACTGCACCGGCAGTCACTGTTAGAGTCACTCATTCACTGAATGAGTGTCACTGTACCCATGTCAGGGGTGTAATTTTCTTAAAATGATTAGGGGGGGGGGGGCAATGCTAACTTTATAGATTATAATTCCTTTATTACCATGCAACGCTATAGGCCTAATGTTAAAATTGACATCATTGAGAGGCACAGCCCCCCAAAAGTATACAAATCGACACCCATGACCGATGTTTGGTAAAATGTCAAACACCATGGCGAGCGGCGAGGGGGTTTTAAAAAGATGCACACTCCATTTTTTTTTTTTTTTTTTTTTCTTTTTTTTTTTTTTTTTTTTTTTTTTTTTTTTTTTTTTTTTTTTTTTTTTTTTTTTTTTTTTTTTTTTTTTTTTTTTTTTTTTTTTTTTTTTTTTTTTTTTTTTTTTTTTTTTTTTTTTTTTTTTTTTTTTTTTTTTTTTTTTTTTTTTTTTTATTTTTTTTTTTTTTTTTTTTTTTATTTTTTTTTTTTTTTTTTTTTTTTTTTTTTTTTTTTTTTTTTTTTTTTTTTTTTTTTTTTTTTTTTTTTTTTTTTTTTTTTTTTTTTTTTTTTTTTTTTTTTTTTTTTTTTTTTTTTTTTTTTTTTTTTTTTTTTTTTTTTTTTTTTTTTTTTTTTTTTTTTTTTTTTTTTTTTTTTTTTTTTTTTTTTTTTTTTTTTTTTTTTTTTTTTTTTTTTTTTTTTTTTTTTTTTTTTTTTTTTTTTTTTTTTTTTTTTTTTTTTTTTTTTTTTTTTTTTTTTTTTTTTTTTTTTTTTTTTTTTTTTTTTTCTTCTTCTTTCTGTTTTAAGCTTGGAAAAAATCCATGATTGGTCTTGGAGAAAAAAATGACTAGCAGCACCTGCAACGAACCTTTTCGTTTGTCTTTCAAACAAGCTTCGCAAGGCCGCAAACTAATGCACAGCAGTCGCAGCTGCAACAAAGCCCAAGGCCTTGCTCGGCGCTTTAATTAACTGGCGTGTCTGTCTTCAAACAAGACTAAATTCCTCCACTGGATTGTTATTCAATGCACACCCGCGCGTGATCAAACCATGGGTGGAGTTTCCGCTTAGCGCGCCGTTCTGCGAGGAACCTTGGTTTGCAGCCAACCGTATCCGGAGGGCAGACACCGTGGCCCTGAGGGAAACCATGAGTGATAGCCATTGTTGGACAGGCTTCCCTGGCTCCTGTTGGCTGCGGTGACAGACGTGGTCCTATATGTTCTTCTAGCGGCATTGCATACTTAATCGGACCACTTGCTCGGTATACCAGGTGTTATTTGGTCTGCTTAGCCAAGGGTGTTTAAAATAATGTCCTAACGATGTGATGGCATTATTTCCTACCATAAAATATTAACCGAATGAAGTGAGGTTACTATAGACCGCGTAAGACCCCGTTTTTTGGCGATAATTTGTTCAGGAATGGCCGAAACCAAATCAAATTTTCGCACAATCTATTTCGGCACAGGCGCCAATTTCTGCCCATATAGTCTGTTAAAAAATAAAAACCTATGGTACTTGTCATTGACACGTAACGTTAAGATCTGCTCGGTAAACCCATTCCTATAATAGAGGCTACCGTGACGTAGGTTGTGACCTCAACAGCACGTGACAATTAAGCTCCGCCCCCTGCGGGCGGGACGGCGACCTCTGACCGGTCAGTTGAACGCTTGGTGTGGGTGCGGTGGCATGGCTCGTCAGGCGCAGGATCCCCTTCCCGGCTGATTACACAAGGCGCGAGCTGCTACAGCTCAGTCAGCAGCACAAGACCCAGTCTCAGTACTTGTGGGATATTTTTGTCCGCGAACTTGGGGCCATGAAGTTGGTCTGCCTGGCCTCCGAACATCAACAAGTGTGGGGGCGTCATGAAATGACACGTGCCTCCTGTCTGCGGCGATTCACCCGCACCGACCTCCAGGCCGGCTTGGACGGAGGCGAGGCGCCGAGCAGCGTGCAGGTCTGGGCTGCTGCAGTCCACCGGCAGAGCGTAAAAAGCACAGTACTTGATGGCTGACGACATCATTCCAGGCGTCACAGAACCCGTCATCATCCACGTTGGCGACGCTAACGATGGTGACTTTGGCTTGTACGACTTTGATGACGACGCAGCAGCGATATGTGATTGAAATGCACAGGGAACGGATACGACTATCGCTCATTCGCTCCCTCTCAGCTCTCTCTCTTTGTTGAATTCAAGTTGTAAAATAATCGCATTGGCTCAATGGCTGATTCGCGTGTTTTGTTAACTGTTTGTGAGAATCTGTAGATGCCAAGCAACTATAGTGCTAAATAAATTACAAATATACCCCTATAAAAATGCGTAAAATTAGTAAGGTGAACATAGTAGCTACAGCAACACAACAAATCTATATCATGTGCGGTTATAAGGCTAAAATTGAAGACGCAGCTTCAATCCTCTCATTCACGCAGACCTCCCTGCATCCACACCGCGCGCTCGCGGCCGCTCGATACTGCGCTCGCTGGTACCGCGCAGAGCCGACCGGGTCACGGCCGGTGGGCGGAGTCAAGCTGAGCCAGGCCCAACGTGATTGGTCCAGTCGTTCTAACTAATCAGGAGGGTCAGCGGGTGAGCCTCTAAGCAGGCATTAAACCTCGTTACTATTACGAGTCAACGACAAGTACCCTGAATTCTGATATTTTGTTAACAGACTAAACGGATGAAAATTGGCGTTAGGGCTGAAATAGACTATGCGAAATTTTAAATTCGATTCAGGCATTCCATAACAAGTTATCGCCAAAAAAGGGGTATCACGGGGTCTCAAATCAATAGAAGAATCTTCAAAAATTATACGAATGAAATGAGTGTTCTTTTTATATTTCATACACGAGCCTGCCAGTGCATGCAATCGAGACGTCCCTGGCTAAGCAGCCCGAATTACACCGAGGAACCGAGTACCGAGGAAGTGGTCCAATTCAATTTATTACAACGACTTTCTGCCGTCCTCAACAAGCTCGTCTGTGTAAAGGGGCTTTCTTTGGGGATCAAGAAAATAATGAATGGGGTCTTGGATGTTTTTTTGGAAGAGTTGCTACGATCGAGTGTATAGTGGATCTGAATATTATATCTGGATAACAGTGAAGTGGTATAAAAGTGTATAACAAAATGTATTAAATAAGATGCAAGCAAACGCAGAGGTAATGAACAAGTTTCTCTTTATTTGTCGTTCAAAACACATCAACAGCAGCGACAGATCTGGCTACATTCCACAACACATCAAACTAACTTTGTTGTTACACTAAATTTAGCTAAATTCGCAGTACCTGAAATGAGTTCGGCGTGAAGCTGGGACCATCGGTCGTGTGGGCTTCACTGTACAACTTATAAAGGTTCATGTCATCGCCTGCAGGTCATTACGGTACTAGAGTAGGTCATGTTTCACGTAGGGCAAATTTGACACGCGCTCTGCCCTGCGTTGGTATGTTGTCATTGCCTACTTTTTTGTTGTGTAAGCTAGAATGCACTATGTTACACTTTCAGCTAGCTCTTGAGAGACTAAATTACTATCAGTTTCACTGTGTTCGCCATTCATGACTTGGCATAGTCAAACTGTTATTATACAAATATTAGAGACTTGAAATATAGTAAAAGGACAAACACCGGCTTGGAAAAGAGCGAAGTGTGATATACATTTTTTTTTTTTTGTAAGACCGTGCACAAACTAGTGCTGTCAGTTTTCAGGTCCCACGTTAATAAAAACGGATGAAAAGTCTGAGATAGCAATATTGTGCCCGGGATTAATTTCTGTTTTATCATATGTCCAGTATGTTTTTAGCATTAGCGACGAGCATGTGTAAAAGGTTTTCAGCTCTCAGAATCAGTTAGTCAATTGGTCCAAAAGCTTTCGGCCCCGCCGGGCCATTTTTACATTTTCCCAAACTATTTTTACAAACAGTTTTCAACGGAGGTTAGACAATATGATAAAAATATAATACCACTTAGGCGAGTATATTTTATTTAAGGACCTCGGTCGTTGTAGAGATTGTCCACCCTCGACCTTCGGTCTTCGGGCGGAAAAATCCAATCAACGACCTCGGTCCTAATAAATTATTTTTGTCGGCCCCGTGTGGTATTTATTATTATCAATATGTTCTGCGTATGTTTTTAGCATTAGCGCGGCAGTGGTAAAAGGTTTTTCACTCTCAGAAACATCATGTTAAAGGAAATAGTTCACCTTGGATTGTTTTTCAAACACAATTTGATTATATTTTTTAATACAATTATTTTCATAATGTCAAAAAAGCCATACATCGCGCCGATTCAGACAGAAGGACGTAAATTATTAATTTCATACAAAACTAATAATGGCGTACTCTCCGCAACGTCAAACGTGGCTCCAGCCAATCAGACTCGACATTGTTATAGTCCGCGTAAGATTACTGTATGGCCCTGCCCAGGTGTGTGATGCCCACATTCTTGACATTCCTTATTTATGGCCCACATTCCTTCGACAAAAAGTCAAATATATTGGGCTGGAGAGTCCTTTCAGCCCAGAAGACTTGTAGTTAGGAGGTTTTTCAACACGGGCTACACAACTGCTATCTCAGTTTAAAACCCATGTTGAAGGTGAACTATTTCCTTTAAGTCAATTGGTCAAAGCTTTCGGCCCGCCGGGCATATACATTTTACCAAACTATTTTTACACAGATTTCAAAACGGGAGGTAGACATATGATAAAATAAATACCACACTTAAGGCTGCCATAATTTCTTTAAGTGAAACCTCGGTCGTTGTAGGATTTTCCCACCACTTTGACCTTCGGTTCTCCTCGGGCGGAAAATCCAACAAACGGCCTCGGTCCTAAATAAATTATTTTATCATGTCCCCCAACTTTGGAAAAAAGGAAAAAAAAACCAATATTTCCTATTCGGCGCGTGTTACACATATTTTACCGATAAATCGTGTGTTTAATGGATCGTTATATGCTAAAGCCAAATGGGAAAAAACGCCGGGAAAAAAGTGATAATCGGGACTTCTACGGGATCCATAACACTTTTGTTACTGGATCATACCATATTTGGGTCATGGTTTTATTGGATTCCAGGTTTAAAATTGTGCCTAAACTTTAGCCGTCGTCGAACCGAACCACCCTTTCTTTTAGCATTTTTTTTATGGTTGAAACACAAGCCCTTCTCATTATGCCTAGCTTGTCTGTTTTTTCCCTCAAATGCCTGATGTGCTTCATGCTTGAAAGTCAGGATAGTTTCTTCATATATCAAATATATGTATTAACTTTTTCATTACGAACACTAGGAGTCAAATGTCAGTGAATTATGACGTCAGTAACTCGATTCACCAACAAACACATGTTTCGCTAAAGCAGCATTGACATTTGAAATCAACCACAACCACAAAACACAATCACCAACTGAAAAAGTTGCATATTGACAGTTGCATATTGACAGTTGCATATTGCATATTGACATTTTGGCCTTGAGGACATCTTGAAAAAGAGCAAACTTGCTTGACGATAGAACTTTCCATTCACCATAGCCGTGGCCCTTTTAAATATCGCTCTATTGAGTAATCCGATTCCTCGAATTGTTCCTGGCTCGTAATGAAGTATCAGTTTTCTTTGGTGTCAGTTTTTGAAAAATATTCTACTTAGAATGAGGTTCAGTTCTTCGGGGTTGTAATCTTCGAGAGCACTTTTTCCATTTACTTTGTCTTTAATAAATTCGTGAAGGTCACAATCAGTTTTTCTTGAAGTTTCTTTTGCCTCAGCAGACTTGATAAATTCCTTTGCATGTTTTGCACATCCCCGGGCTTGTGCTTTTTGTTTCGGTTTGACCCGTCTCCAAACAAGCTATCCAAAATTCTTCATAAAAGGGTATTTGGGTCTAGCTCATGACAAAGATATCTCCTCAGCGACTCACATACAAAACTAGCCTTCGCCCTACTGGTAAACTTGCTCCTGGTATAATATGCCACCAATATGCTAAGCTTCAACTTAACTAATTCTTTTTTTTTTTTACTTTCCTCGCGCGCCGAACAGTTGCATGATAAAACATTTAATGAACTCTGCGCCTGAATATTTGTTATTGAACTCGCCTTCGGCTCGTCCAATAACAAATCTTTTTCAGGCGCTCGTCCATTAAATTATAGTATCGGCCCCGTGTAGTATTTATTATTATCATATGCCGAGATATCCCATTAACGTTAGCACGTGACGGCGGTAAAACATTTCAGCTAAATGTTATTTGGTCTGGGAAAATTCTGCCCTTGGCCGAAATGTTTGGCCAAATCTCGTGCAAATAGTATAAAGAGTGAAAAAAATCCTGCTCAACGGTATATGGTAAATTTCATACCACACTTAGGCCATACCACACTCGTTCTGTGCTGGAATTTTTCGCCCTCGACCTTCGGTCTCGGGCGGAAAATTCAGCTCGGACCTCGGTCCCACATAATTATTTTACCGGTCCCGTCCGGTAGTATATAAAACAATACTTCTTGCTGAGCAAACTTAAATCACGTGCAAATTTCGAGACGGAGTACCTCATTGCAGGAGTCGTCCAGGATACCATAAATTAATCGCACTTTTTTGACATGGGTGAACGGAGGAAAGTCGTTATAATAA
This sequence comes from Semibalanus balanoides, assembly GCA_014673585.1. NCBI lineage: Eukaryota > Metazoa > Arthropoda > Thecostraca > Balanomorpha > Balanidae > Semibalanus > Semibalanus balanoides. The sequence goes on along the minus strand of VOPJ01004107.1, from coordinate 32,353 downwards.
GGAGAAGAAGGAGTGGTAAAAAGTATAACAACCAAGTGTTAACTGCACAAGAGTGGTAGTAAAAGTCGTAAAAGTCGAGTAACGAAAAGACAGAGTTAAGTCGATTTGCAAAGTCGCATGCTTCCTTGCAGGTAAGATGACCACCAATAATAAACAATGAACATAATCGTTTTTATGATTATTAGGCAGGGACGGGGTAACCAGAGGCGCACAAAGGGGGGTGGGGCACATGGACCCGTGCCCCCTTACGAAATGCGGGACCCCTCTGAGGCAGTCCCGCAGGGCCACTTGGAGGCGGCCCCGTGGGAACCCTCTGAGATGGCCCCGTGGGGCCCCTCTCAGGCGTCGCTGTAGGGCCCCTCTGAGCCAGTGACGTTGGACCCCTCTGAGGTGGCGTCGTGAGGTCCCTCTTTAGTGCTAATCAAAAAACAATCCTGATATATTTTTTTACAAATGAAAGTTAAAGTTTTCATTTTAAATTTGCATTCGAAAGGCCCAAAAACGCACACAAGAGGGAGCACACGGGCTCATGACTCCTTAGGAAATGCGGGTCCCCTATGAGGCGGCCAGGATGGGCCTCTGTCCGGTTGTATTTGTTTTATAAGAATACAATGCGGATACATTTTCACAAATGAAATATGAGTTAAATATTATATTTGTATCTTAGCACACCACGACTGTCCGCGGCCCGTGACGTTAACTACCAATATGCATCCGTGAATTCATTGAAGCGTGCGTTCGGTATCTGGAAAATGTTTTCCCTTGGATATCCTCCGCTGGAAAATTATCGACGATAATTTTTGTCCTTCGCGCATATACGCTGTCAGGGCAAATTTTCAATTGCACAAGTTATGGCTCCGCAGAGCGTTCGGCATCTGCAAGGATATTATCCATCTTTTTACGGTGCGCTGTAATCAACGTACTAACTCAACTCAGGCGTGACATTGGTATTAGTCGACCTTAAAAGCAAAGGAAGTACTTTGAACACAACATGGCAAAAAACTCATGTAAACCTGCGCCTCGCTGAGGATTACAGGACAAAAAGTCAAAAGTAAGAAAGTCAAAGGACAAAAAGTCATGTTGAAAAAGTTCAAAAGCAAAAAGTCAAATCGGCCTAAAATAAGGACAAAAAGTCAAATCGGCTTAAAAGTCAAACGCAAAAAGTCGAAACAGCAAAAAGTAAATAGGCAAAAAGTAAAATGCAAAAGTAAAAAAAGCAACTAAGTCAAAAGGACAAAAAGTCAAAAGCAAAGTCAAAACCGCAAAAAGTCAAAAGGAGACAATGTCAAATGGCAAGAAGTCAAAAAGATCAAAGTAAAATGCAAAAAGTCGAATTGGCAAAAAGTCAAAAAGGATAAAAGTAAAATGCAAAAAAGCCAAAAACGCAGAAGTTCAAACGCAATAAGTAAAACACGCAAAAAGTCAAATGCAAAAAAGTCAAACTTGGCAAAAAGGTCAATTGGCAAAAAGTCCCAAAAAGGATAAAAGTCAAATGCATTAAAAGCCAAAAACGCAGAGGGTCAAATGCTATAAGTAAAAACGCAAAAGTCAAAAGAAAAGTCAAGTGCAAAAGTCAAAAGTGCAAAAAATCAAAAACCGCAAAAAAGCCAAAACGTAAGAAGTCAAAAAGTAAATGCATCAAAGTCAAAAACGAAAAAAGTTTTCTTTAAACAACCTTTAAATACATTAGAGCACCGATGTCAATTTGGTATACTTTGAGGGCCCCAGACCATCCCCTCGCAATGATTTAAAATGTAGCATTAGGCCTATGCGTTGCATGGTAAGAATTGTTATTGTATTTTATCAAATTTAGTCCGAATGTTTTGAATTGGACGCGGATTCTCCCAGATCAGGACCCACGTTTAAAGCTAAGGCGTGTTGCGCAGGCCCTGACCCCACCATCCGATACATGCAATCCAATCAACCGGCCAGAATCTAGAGACGAAAGTTTTAACGTCCCCTGACGACTGAAGGACGGTTTCGCCCGGCACGCTGGCTTCATCTGACCTTTGACGCCGCCCGCTGCCAAACCATACCGCAGGTCATCCCGCACAGGAGCAACAGCGAGCGCCGAAGCGGTCGACCATCTTGCAGGGTGGGGTCAGATCTGTAGGTCCAGCGCTCTCCGCTGAGCTACACGGGCGGCGGGTGGAAATGGAATTAACAGGAAAGCGCCGTAGTTGGCGATTGAACGGAGCGACGCGAAGGAATGTATGGTGGATTTTTTCAACTCAATCGGCAAGAGTTTCTGAAAAATTTAAAAAAACGGAAAAGTCTTGGCGCACGTGTGCACGTGCAGATTCACCCACACCTGATTCTGGGCAAGTGCGGCTTAATAGGTCCTGAGGCCACACACCTAAATTTGAAACAACAATCGGCTCAAATCGTTCCTGAGGTATATACAGGGGTTGGCACGTGCGCACGTGCAGAACCACCCCACCCCTGACTTTTGGGAAAGACGGTGGCTGAGAGGTCCCTAGCTACTCACGCAAAATGGTAACAATCGGATTTCCAAACGTTCTTGAAAAAAAGATATAGAATAGGGTGTGCACGAAACGCCACGTGCGCACGTGCAGAGGCACCGCACTCCTGACTAGTGGAAAAGCGGCGGCTGAGGGGTCCCTAACCACACACCAAATTTGAACACAATCGGCTCAGCCGTTCCTGTGATATAGAAAAGGGGTGTGCACGTGCGCACTTTTAGCCGATTTGACTTTTTGCATTTGACTTTTATCCTTTTAGACTTTTTGCCAATTTGACTTTTTGCATCTTACTTTTATATTTTTTTGGGGGGGCAGATTCTGCTTACTCGTTATCTTCCAAACATAGACTATCATGGGTGCCCAAACCCCAAGCCCAGCTCAGCAGAAGCCTGACAAGTACCATAAGTATCGATTTTTTGTTAACCGACTATACGGACAGAAATCGGCGCCTGGGCTGAAATAGACTGTGCGAAAATTGGATTCAAATCGGCCATTTCTTAACAAATTATCGCCAAAAAACGGGGTCTTACGCGGTCTGAAATTCACAGTAATTTCATTGAAGTGTGCTGAAAGGACATTTCATTGCTGCAGCATAAGGTACTGAAAGTGTTGCGACGATATCGATATATATAGTTTTTAAGTTAATGAGAAAACGATGTAGGAAGAGGCGGCAAATTCTGCTCCCCTCTTCCGGCGGGGTGCGAGTTAACAAACAACAAAAAGCCGCCGGTGAACAAAGCAGCAGTCAGCTGACTACACGAAGGGATAATATAGAAGCAATGATAGCTCAAGACATTTTCCACGATTCTCGGCCGTGACGGAAAACTATCGGGATTATTTTCCATTTTCCAGATACCGAACGTGATCCTGGAAAAATGTTCCATGATCCCGGAAAACTATCCAACATTTTCCTGAGATACCAAATGCACGGAACATATTACATGTCTACTAAGATGTATTTGAGAAAACATGGCTCTGTTCGGGAGCAGAGCTTCACAAACATTGCGAAGCTGTCAAACTCATTGTCTAGCAACGCAAGATGGTGGCTTTAACAGCGTGTTGTTTGGCAACGTGGTGAGTGTTTGTGAAGCTCTGCTATCGAACAAGGCTCATGACGCGCTCTACTATTGTTTCTAGAATTCGAGTGTTTGGAGTCACAATCATGTGGCGGACATTGGCATGCATTGACAGTCGACAGATACAAAGGCGTTGTTTTTGTTATTGCTGTTGTTGTTGTTGTTGTTATTGTTGTTGAGGTTGTTGTTATTGTTGTTGCTGTAATTTTTGTTGTGGTTCGGCATGGTGGGGGTTTCCTCTGAGACATAGGATGTCGATAATGGGAGCTGAAAAAAGATGAAGTCGGTACTCCGCAGTGCAGGTACATACCTCAGAGGCCCTTATTGGGTCCACAATGGTGGGCTCCCTCGTCGTCCGACGTGGCCCCCATGAAGTCGTGCCCCTTACGAAAATCCTGTGTACAAGCCTGGGGGAACCACATGGGTCCCACCCATCAGGGAACAGGCCGGACAACCAACCGGCAGGGTCACCACAGACCCCTTTGGCCCAACACCCCGTTCCCGGCGGATCGTGGAGTTCACTTTCTCAACAAACACCCTTCATCCGTACCACACCTGCTCTCGAGCCGGAATGCCACCTCCCCTACAACCCACAGCACAACGTCACCGAATCTTCCGGCGGAACCGACCATCCGGCTCGTTACGAAACATGTTTGACCTGTCCCGCTCCGACCGGCGCGCTGTGGGCACGTGCACCACCACAAACGTTCCCCACACTCCCCGGGAATGGGTCGCACTTCCCGCGTGCAAGGTCGCGCGGTCAGAGTTGAGGGCTGCCGGGAGGGGGGAGGGGGGGGGGTGCATCGTGCGCAGCAATACAAATCAACGAGGCCTGTTCACGTGAGTGCCTCTGCAGTGTTCACGGTGTTCGACACGAGCTTGCAGCGTCCTTGACGGATGACGCGGTCATGCTTGTATATATAAGGCGTGCCGATGCAATACGAAGACGTTCGCTTTCAGTCGCATGGATACAAAGGCAATCCTCTTCAAAGGACACACGAAGGTTATAAAGTGATTTGTTAAACATTGATGATGCTTGTCAATATGTCAGCCAATGGAGGCTTGTCAACTGATCAAAGGAACACATGTTTTTCCTGTACCCACATTGTAACAGGCTGTTTGGAGCGATCAAGTATTGAATAATAAAGCTGCACTCGTGTGGAAAATTGCCCCATCAATAATAAACCGCGGAACATCTGGATATGAATGACTTATTTTGCATCATATGGAACCCATTTCAACACAACACTCACCGGAGACCCCACACATAGTGAAAAGTAGATGTGAAGCAACAGTGACCAAATATTAGATGCATATCATTAACTAGCTATTTACTGAGCTTAAACAGCTGCTCTATGACGATTATGATAGATTGCGACAATTCAGCGATCCAGCGAAGATTAGTACACTCTGGTGCGAAGCTATTGTAATGGTGAAATACGAGCCGAGTACAATTCCAAGCTTTTGAGCTGTCGTTAAGAGTGCGAATACGGCTATCGATTTACGGCACGACATTCTCAATATTGCTGGCATTTCATTCACACCATGGTTCTGAGAAGATTTTGTCATCTTTTGCCGAAGAAGAGCTTGTTGACTAGATCCCAGTACTTCCATTATTCGATGGCGCATTTATTGTTCACTGGTGGGATTTTGAGTCGAAACGGAATCAAAGTGTGTCACGACTTGACACTGGTTCCTCCTCTACCCAGCATGGTCCGTAACGATTAATATATATATATATTATATATATAGTATATTATATATTTATTATACTTATATATATAATATGTACTGGACCTCTCCTTCGATGAATATCCCACGATCAATGTTTAATATTCTCTTCACTCTTCAGTAGCTCTCATCCCATAAACTCCTCGTCACAGTTATTGTGTTGGAAGAACTAGAGAACCTCCTCGGATGCTTCAGTAGTCAACAGCCACAGACACCTGAATGACTCTATCCTCAATCATGATACGCCTAATCATCGCGACATTGCAGAAAGACTCAGGAAGCCACCACGAACACATTAAAAGTCAACACAATCACAAGCACCTGGATCGCCCTCAATTGAGAACCGTGAGAAGGAGCAATGCAAAATACACCTGTCATTGAACTAAAATGGCCAAAGTCATTCATCGTTAATATTCGAGCATGCTGTATTGGTGCAATGTTGCAAGGCGGCGGCCTTAATGGGCCCATTGGCGGCTCAAAGCGTTACCGTCCAGCCGTTTGTGACCTTGAGCTGCGAAGCAGGGGGCAGCGAGCGATGACGATAAAGTGCTCGGCAACGCTTGCACTCCGTGACCAAAGCGCAAGATCTTAGCAAGCAACAATCTGCTGCGAGCATTTGATGCCAGTAAAACGCAATACGAGTTCATAAAGCCCGTAAAAGAAAACCTAGTGTTTTGTTGTCGAGTGTCCAAGCGGGCTGCATATGTCTTCCTCTTCAGTTAGCTAGAACACGTAACACTATACTGTCTTAGACTGCTTTTCCAAGGTGAGATATATTTTTTTAGCCGTTGTTGGTTCCCCGTGAACATGTTATAGCATAGTCATGCCCTGGGGATTACAGGAAGTTGCCTCCAAATGACCCAGCTATTTTTCCTAAACTTGGACAATGAGCAATGTAAGCTTACAAGTCACAAACTTACAGGGTGCCAATTAATCGAGACACAAATACATTCTCACGATATTGTATAGCGAATTTAGTAAACCTAAACGGCTGTAACTGGACCGTCTGCATTGAGCCTACATGGGAATCCGGCGGTGCACAGCATCAGTGCCGTGACGCTCTCTAGTCATACAGACGACACTTTCTCCACCACAATGCAACAATTATGCGCACATCGGGTGGGATTTCGATGTACAGCTTCAGTTTCTCTCTTGCTGATTGGCAAGGAGAGGATTTCCCACGCTGCGAATGCTGGGCTGCCGAACTTTCATACATTTCTCATCAGTTGACTCTCTACGGGAATTGCCATCGGAAACATGCAGGGATCCAAATACAGCCTGCTCGTCATACCAAGCTCCGAGTTATAACCACCTTGGTATTCTGCGTATGAACGGACAGACCTATAACCTCTCTCCACGGACTGGCTAGCACCAGTGAGGCTAGCACCAGTGAGGTAAGTGACGGCTGCGTGCAGACCGTGACAGGCAGCAGAAAGTCACTCTGGCAATGATGTGCACGTGCATAGCGTGCGTGTGCGTGTGTGTGCGTGTGTGAATTTATAGCGTGGGTTGAAGGCCGCACATTGACCTAACCCCAGGACATTGACACCTAAGGACACAGGTGGCAGTGCTGACACTGCGTGAACAGTGTTTACATTGTCCTACAGTGTCCCTACATCGTCCCTTCAGCATGTCTCTGTATTTTTTTGTTATTCAGACATGCCGGTACATCCACTCTCCCGTCCACTGTATTCAGACATGCCGGTACATCCACTCTCCCGTCCACTGTACACGATGTGTCACACAGAACTAGTGGCTTTTATGTGCCCGTCGCGATGTTACATGAGGTGATCGGGTAGAGGCCAGGGGCCAGGGGGACGGGGGTGGGTATGAGGATTAGGATGGTGCAGTGCGGCGCTTCAGCCATCGTGACGCCGCGCACAGCGAATCGCTGTGCGCGGCGCCCCAATGGCTGACAGTGCACAGTGCACGAGAGAGTGGATGTGCCGACATGCCTATTTTTAAATGTAGAGACAATGTAGAGACACTGTAGGACAATGTAGACACGCACTATTCACTCAGTGTCGTCAGCACTGCCACCTGTGTCCTCAGGTGTCAATGTCCTGGGGTTAGGTCAATGTGCGGCCTTCAACCCACGCTATAAATTTACACACGCACACACACGCACACACACGCTATGCACGTGCACATAATTGCCAGAGAGACTTCCTGATGCCTGTCACAGTTCGCAAGCAGCCGTCACTTGCCTCACTGGTGCTAGCCTCACTGGTGCTAGCCTCACTGGTGCTAGCCTCACTGGTGCTAGCCTCACTGGTGCTAGCCTCACTGGTGCTAAGCTGCACTGGTGCTAGCGCAGTCCGTGGAGAGAGGTTAAAGTCTGTCCGTTCATACGCAAAATACAAGTGGTTCTCAACTCGGGCTTTGGGTATGACGAAGATGGCTGTAATTGGGATCGCTGCATGTTTTCGATGGCTTATTCGCTGTCAGCGACTGCATTAGGGAGGGGAAGGATACAAGGTGGGAGTAAAAAAGTGAATGTGCAACAGTATACTAGCAATGCAAACCATCCATTAAAACACAATGGACATGCAAGTGATGTTTCGTTTCGTTCGTACTTCGTTGGGTAGTTGTTTCTAAATTAGCTAGATAAATAGTTGCTGTTTGATTTTTGGCATTACTCTCCATAGCTCACATAAGCAGGAATCTGGAAATACTGCTTTACACTATTCGTTTCGTTATTGTTTGCTTGGGTTTTCTCAAGACATTATATGCTAGGTACAGTCACAAAGTGGCAGCGGTCAGGGTTGGCAATATACTTTTCCGTTGTTATGACGTCACGTCAAGTGCTACTGTATATAGGGAAGACAACGGAAACAATGACTTTGACGTCACTTTGACGTCAGAAGCAATGATTTAACAGTAAAAAGGCCCGGCCAATTGCGGCTATGAAGGTGACATCCCCTGGGTTTTCTTTAAGGTGTGTGTGTATCACTGTATTGCTTCCTGCAGAAGTTCTTGTATCATAAATCTCGTGGTTTGTTGCCGCGCGACATACAAAAGTCGAGCGAATAAAATTATAGAGTTAATTGGCGTGAAACTTAACTTCAGAATGTAAAAATGGCAAAGTTGCGAAAATATAATACATTTTCAATCTCACCAGAAAAAGTGTTCAAAAAGAAAACACAATGTCAAAACATTATACTTCTACAGTGTCTTCATACCGTGTCCCTAAATTGTCCGCTACAGTATGCCCTGCAGTGTCCCTACACGTGTTCGCCTAACAGTGTCCTCTAACAGTATCCCTGCAGTGTCCCTAAATTTGTCCGCTACAGTATCCCTGCAGTGTCCGCTGCAGTGGTCCTACAGTGTCCTCAACAGTGTCTACTACAAGTGTCCCCTACAGTGTCGCCTACAGTGGTCCCTACAGTGGTCTCTACAGTGTACGTCTGCAGTGTCGCCTAAACAGTGTCCCCTAGCAGTGTTCATCGACTACAGTGGTCCCTACATGTGTCGCCTACAGTATCCCTACAGTGTCCCTACAGTGTCCCCTAACAGTGTCCTAAACAGTGTCCCTACAGTGTCCCTACAGTGTCCCTAACAGTGTCCTAACATTGTCCCTACAGTGTCCTCTTGCAGTGTCCCTACAGTGTCGCTGCCCAGTGGTCCCTGCAGTTGTCCCTGCAGTGGTCGCCTGCAGGTCCCTACAGTGTCGCCTCAGTGTCCCTACAGTATCCCCTGCAGTGTCCTAAGTGTTCCCTACAATTGTCCCTACAGTATCCCTGCAAGTGTCCTGCAGTGTCGCCTAACAGTGTCCCTAAATTGTCCTACAGTGTCCCTTGCAGTGTCCCTGCAAATGTCTACAGTGGTCCCTAAGTGTTCCGCTACAGTGTCCCTAAAGTGTCGCCTACAGTATCCCTACAGTGTCCCTACAAGTATCGCGCTGCAGTGGTCCCTACACGTGTCCTAAATTGGTGCCCCTACGTATCCCTGCAGTGTGCCCTGCAGTGTCCCCTACAGTGTCACTTCAAATTGGTCCGCTAAGTTTCCCTGCAGTGTCCCTGCAGTGTCCCGCTAAATTGGTCCCTACAGGTATCCCTGCAGTGTGCCTGCAGTGGTCCCTACAGGTGTCCTACAGTGTCCCCTGAGTGTCCCTGCAGTGTGCCCTACAGTATCCCTACAGTGTCCGCTACTAGTATCCCTGCAGTGTTCGCGCTACAGTGTCCCTAAAATTGTCCCTACAGTATCCCCTGCAGTGGTTCGCCTGCAGTGTCCCTACAGTGGTCCCTAAATTGTCGCCTACAGTATCCCTGCAGTGTCCCTGCAGTGTCGCCTGCTTGTCTAAATTGTCCCTACGTATCCTGCAGTGTCCCTAGCAGTGTCCCTACTAGTGTCCCCTGCAGTGTCCCCTACAGTATCCTCTAGCAGTGTCCCTCACAGTAATCCCTGCAGTGTCCCTACAGTGTCCCTAACTTGTCCCTGACAGTCTCCTGCAGTGTCCTGCAGTGTCCCTACAGTGTCCTAAATTGTCCCTACAGTATCCCTACAGTATCCCTGCCGTGGTCCCTGCACGCTGTCCCTGCATTCCTAAAATTGTCCCTACAAGTATCCCAGCAGTGTCCCTGCGTGGTCCCTACAGTATCCCCTACAGTGTCCCTAAAGTGTCCCTACAGTGTACCTGCAGTGTCCCTGACATTGTCCCTGCAAGTGTCCCTACAGTGTCCTAAGTGTCCCCTGAGGCAGTGTCCCTACATTGTCCCTGCAGTGTCCCTAGAGTGTCCATGCAAGTGTCCTAGAGTGTCCTACAGTGTCGCCTACAGTGTCCTACAGTGGTCCTACTGTGTCCCTACAGTGTCCCCTACAAGTGTCCTACAGTATCCCTGCAGTGTCCTACTTTGTTCCTACAGTGGTCCCTACAGTGTCCCTACAAGTGGTCCTACAGTGTCCCCTAACAGTGTCCCTGCAGTGTCCACTACAGTGTCCGCTACAGTGTCCCTACAGTGTCCTACAGTAATCCCTGCCAGTGGTCCCTAACAGTGTCCCCTACAGTGTCCCTAACAGTGGTCCCTACAGTCTCCCTACAGTGTCCCTACAGTGTCCTGCGTGGTGCCCTACAGTGTCGCCTACAGTGTCCCCTACAGTATCCGCTACGTGGTCCTACAGTTGGTCCTGCAGTGTCCCTACAGTGTCCTAAGCAGTATCGCTACAAGTGTCCCCTACAGTGTCTCCTACAGTGTCGCCACAGTGTCCCTACAGTTGTCCCTACGTGTCCTAGCAGTGTCCTACAGTATCCCCTACAGTTGTCCCTACAGTGTCCACTGGCAGTGTCCCTACAGTATCCTACAGTGTCCCTACAGTATCCCTGCAGTGTCTACAGTGTCGCTAAATTGTCCCTACAGTATCCCTGCAGTGCCTCTGCAGTGTTCGCTACATTGTCCCCTAAATTGTCCCTACAGTATCCCTGCAGTGTCCCTTGCAGTGTCCGCTAAATTGTCCCTACAGTATCCCTGCAGTGTCCCTGCAGTGTCGCCTACAGTTTGCCCTTACAGTGTCCTACAGTGTTCCCTAAACAGTATCGCCTACAGTGTCCCCTACAGTGGGTCCCTAGCAGTGTCCACTGCGTGTTTCCCCATACAGTGTCCCTAACAGTGTTCCTGCAGTGGTCCCTACAGTGTCCCTACAAGTGTTCCCACTGACAGTGTCCCCTGCAGTGTCCCTACAGTATCGCCTGCAGTGTCCCTACAGTGTCCCTACAGTGTCCCTAACAGTGTCCCCTACAGTATCCCTACAGTGTCGGCCTCAGTGTCCCGGTGGCAGTGTCCCTACAGGTTCTCTACAGTGTCTCTACAGTGTCCCCTAGCAGTGTCCCTACAGTGTTCTCAGTGTCCCTGCTATGTGTCCTGCAGGTGTCCCCTGCAGTGTCCCTACAGTGTGCCTGGCACGTGTCCGCTGCAAGTTGTCCTACAGTGGTTCCCCGCAGTGTCCCTGCAGTGTCCCTACAGTGTCCGCTAAACAGTGTCCCTACAGTGGTTCCCTCACAGTGTCCCTCAGTGTCCCTGCAGTGGTCCCTAGAGTGTCCCTGCAAGTGTCCTACAGTATCTAAAGTAATCCCACAGTGTCCCACTGCAGTGTCCCTGCAGTGTCCTACAGTGTCCGCTACAGTGTCCCTACAGTGTCCCTGCAGTGTCCTGCAGTGTCCCGCTAAGTGTCCTACAGTGTCCCTACAGTGTCCCTACCAGTGTCCCTACAGTGTCCTACAGTGTCCTAAACAGTGTCCCTCTGCATGGTCCTAAGTGTCCCTACAGTGTTCCCTAGCACGTGGTCTCCTACAGTGTGCCCTGCAGTGTCGGCCTGCAATGTGCCTTGGGCAGTGTCCCTGCAGTGTCCCCTACAGTAATATCCGCTTGCAAGTATCTCCTGCAGTGTCCCTGCTAATGTCCTTAGCAGTGTCCCTGCGTGTCCTACAGTAATCCCTGCAGTATTCCCTGCAGTGTCCCTACAGTTTGCAGTGTCCCTTGCTCTCACAAACTGCGCGCCGTGGGAGACAATGGAGGCAACTGTTTACCCGGTGTGAGAGGTGCTTCCGTCAGGTTCTCGTTGACGCTGACCTATGTCTGAGACGCTGTCTGAGTCTGAGACGCTGTCTGAGTCTGAGACGTCTGTCTGAGACGCTGCGGCCTGTCTGAGTCTGAGACCTCTGTCTGAGACGCTGCGGCCGACAAGCCCCGTGGACACGGCGTCCAGTGTTCACAGGGCATTTCCAGGGACTGGAGAAATACAGCTGACATTGAGACTGAGTTAGGAAGATGAGATCTTCAGTAGTAAAGTCACAGTGGCCGTTGTGGTTGGTTTGTTCAGTGGATCCCTGATAACTTACCGATATAGGTAATAGGTATTCAGCTTTATGGATGCACAGCCCTGGAAAAGATAAATAATGCGAGACGTGTCACAAGGGTTCGTTTATATCCCACCTATTCTTCTGAGGCATTCACCTTCACAGTGTTAGCCGAACAGCAGGTGCTGTGGTTTGCTGTGACAGCTGTTTTTCAAAACCACTTATCGACCACTTCGGTTTTTTACCAATCGTCTCCGCACAGACCGCAGGGTCGAGTCCCACTTCCGCGAACAAAGAGTGCACTCACCCGGACCCCCCCTTCCACCACCACCACCTCCCACTAATGCCATCGGCTGAGACCAACAATACCCGACGACCAGCCCTGCTAATTGGCCAGCACGAGCCGGGTGACCTCTCGTGACCTTCCCTGACCTCGTCTGACCTCATGCTGAGCCGCATCGTCCGCGGAACGATGCATCTCGTACAAACACGCACCTCGGCTTTCCTGGATCAGGTGAGGTCAGACTGACACTGAGCTCTGCTTGGCATTCTCAGGGCGCAGACCAGTTCCCACAATCGGCTTAAAGCTCCTCAGAGATGTTTTCCTGATGTTCAGAAGAAAACTTTCCTTTACGTTTCGTGTGGGAGTGCGAAGGAAACTCCTTGCGGTCGCGTCGCTTCGAGCGACGCAGGCAATTCTCAGACTGCCGTGCAGATGGGTGCGTTCTGTGGGACAGTGACCTAAAATGGATGCGTTTTGTGGTAAAGCGACACGGAAACACACTCACGAACATGTCTGAAGAAGTGTGGGACTCAGTGGTATGGGTTCTCGGGCAGACTCTTGAAACGGTCAAGATATCGCGAGCCAAGTGTCGAAAATCTGAAATTAAAATAGCGAATGCGAAAATGTCGCCCTCTCGGATAAAATGTTGAAACGGAAAACAGCGTTTGGTTAGAAAACGAGAGCCAGAGATAAAACGAAAATATTGAGTGCACAAAGTATCGAGTAACGAAACTGCAATCAGCAATACAATCAGTGTCAAAATATCGTTATCGAGCGGAAAAATATCGGATTTCAACATCTCGATGGATGCAACTGAATCATCAAGTGATTTGTGGGATTTAATTGTGAAGTTTCACCCTTTCCTTATGTTGATTGGTCTGTAGATAATTTTACACGCTGCGAATGCTGGCGTGCGATGTCCTTAATACTTAATATTTTCACTTTATACTTATTATTTTGTAACACGATATTTAGTTACTCAAGATTTTGTAATTTTATATTTGCCACTAGTTACGTTGCCATTCAATTCAATATTTGCCACTTATGCTTGCCATTCGATTTAATCGCTTGATTTCTTGCGACACTCGATTGTTTGCCTCTCGATATTATGCCACTCGTTGTTTTACCTAGTTGGATATTTTGCCATTCACTTCCTTGGCACTGGATTACCTGTCATTCGATAATTTCCCATTCGGCATTTTGTCCCGGAATTGTCACATAATGCTACATATCACGCAGGCCTCCGGGTTAACCCGCGCACGGCCGGGGGTCCGCGCCTACCACTAACGTCCGGGGGTGGTTGTTTTCAGCCCCCCCCCAGGATCTGGAAAACCACCAACGGAAAACTGCGCGGAAAACGGCGGCAAACAGAAAACGGTGTCAGGATATATCATGATAAGCTATTTCAAATGTTTTGTTTTTAGTTCAGGTCAATATTGAGGTCACGAGAGTTCATCAAAGTTTAGACTTTCCAGTTTAAGGACTTTTCTCCAGAAACCCCAAATATCTCGAAACTATGATAGTTCCGTCCAGAAGCCACCAAATGTTTCGGCACTCTGATAGTTAGGAACAAACGAAATACAAGCCAATCGAAAGTTCTTAAAAAAATTATTCGCCATCATGTCTTAAAATTTTAGCTCAGGTCAATAGCTTAGACTCCAGAGGTCTTCAAAGGCCAAAAAGGCTCTTATTAGCCGTTTTCACGAAGGATTTATTTTTATCCGGTAGTACCCGGTAATATTTCGTGCGTTTTGGGTAATCGAGTGTAGGAACACGGCTTTTCCCAGATATTTTGGTATCAATTGAAACTTTATGAATTCATATACAATTATCTCTGCTCTTACAATGCAAAATTTCCCGTTAGTTGTATTTGCATAATCAAATTCATGAACAAATATTACCGGGTTCTACCGGCCTGGTAGTACCCGGTAGTACCCGGTAGTACCTGGTAGTACCCGGTAGTACCCGGTAGTACCCGGTAGTACCTGGTAGTACCCGGTAATATTTGTTCATGAATTTGATTATACAAATAAAACTAACGGGAAGTTTCGCATTGTAAGAGCAGATAATTGTACATGAATTCATAAAGTTTCAATTGACACGAACAAATATATGGAAAAAACCGTGTTCCTAGACTCAATTACCCAAAACGCACGAAATATTACCGGATACTACCGGGTACTACCGGGAAAAAAATAAATCCTTGTGAAAACGGCTTATGGCAATGCTGTTTTTTGGCAAATAACTTTTTACCTTATAAAGATAGGGATAAGTTTTTGACTCCATCGTGTTTGTCTTGTCCAGGCAAATTAAACCAGGTTCATGTTGACCAGGCTAGTCCAACTTTGAAATTTTACCTCAGGTCAAGGGGTGACCCGAGTAGGTAATATTGCATATTAGGAGACGAGACTCGATGAGACAAACACATTGGTACCAGTTGCACTTCTCTATCTTCATTCTGTAGAAAGGTATTTATAAAAAAAATGTTGATGACCTCGGATGACCTCGGCTGAACCTGCAGGGGTCACTGGGAAAAAATTGCACCGAGTCATCAAGAATGGCCTATGATAACATGATCCAGGAGGAATTGGACTTCTATCATGTGTATCCTCGGAATAGGAAGCATTCGAATACTTCCCCATTTACTTATCATGGAGAGGTCACGAAATTGACCCGACCTTAGGTCAACGCACAGACCACTATATATATAGTGGTCTGTGGTCAACGATATCAAATATCCGAAACAAACGAATTGTAGGTAAGCATATACCTATGCACTTATGAAACCCTATAAGTTTGTAGCCGATCGGTCTACAATATAGGTGGCAAAAGTTGAAATTTTCAGGAACCATACCCGGGACCGGTATCATAAGTTGAAGTTAAGAACCAGGTGGCGACCGATGCAATGAAATTTGGACCGGTAGGGACCATATAGCAAATCAAATGCTTTAAACTTATATAGAAATATGGCACTCTTGCAGGAAATTAACAAAAACCATGTACATAAGCATTAGCAATGTTAGCTGCGGAAACCATTCAATTCAAGAACAAAAATTATCTTTTTAAAAAAACTTGAAAAGCATCATTGTTGGTCAAAAGCAGGCCTGAACTACCTCTTTGCCGCTCACACACCAATAATTATCAGCCAATATCATAAGGTGCATAAATGGTAAGAAAACTAGTCATTTATTCAGTAAGCAATAGTTGCTCGGTACAGGCTCCTGATCAGATACATATACATACAGAATCCTTACAGTTATCCAAGCCTAGTACCTGGACTCAGTGTAGGAGGAACGGAAGAGTTACAGGCTAGGCTTATCAGCCTCTTTCCGAGAATTCAAGACTTAAGACTTATGGAAGAAAATCAATGAAGGCCAATCTTGGGCCAATGATACCTGTAGTATATTGCAAGACAAATCATGGTTTATCTTATCAAAAATATTGTCTGAATATGCCCATTGCCCTGCCGCATTTTCAACCTGGCACTGTCAATGAATGAATTGAAATTGCCTTTTCATATTGTTTCAAGCCAAGCTTTTCAAAATATGGATCAGATCTGAACACATTTGAATATATTTCTCAGGAATTTAGACAGAATGATTTGTTACTAAACGCAAAGTTTTTTTTTATTTTTTTTTGCCATGTGTGTTGCATTACAAGATAGAGAACAAACTTAAGAAATATCAGACAGGAAAAAGCAAATATTTGGATTTGGTAGCCACTAGCCAGTCCACTCCAGAGCCGAGGGGAGGGCCGGGCCCAGGGCCGGGCCAGTCCACTCCAGAGCCGGGGGGGGGCGGGGCACCAGGAAAGCGGGCCTTACACTTATAGTATATCGCCCAACCAACTAGTCAATGATACTTTTACTTACTGTGGCATGTGCTTTTCTTCATTTGCAATGTTATTGCTTAAGATTCACCTAAGTTTCATTTCCCTGAATAATACAAAAGCTCGGAAATACCGATATCGTTTGGAGCTGGCGTCACGTGCCTCCCACGCTCGAAAATTGAAAATGTGAAATGTTCAAGGTTACTTATTATTGGTACTGTTGTTGGTCTGGGCTCTGGGGTAATATGGAGGCCGGTATGACGTCACAAAGCTTTGTCTAGCAAGTACTTAACACTTAGTTCTTGGGAATGTTTCACCTTTCTGAAAGTTGTTAAATATACACCCGTTATAGTTAAATCATGAATTTGTTGCTGCAGTAGACGATGGTTATATTTGTTTCTCTAAAATTAACTTAACTTGAAAATAATTCCAGTTTGTTTACACTTGGGACAATGTAAGTCATTATTAAAGCTATACAAAGCTAAAGAAATTAGGCAGAATCTTTTAGACAATTTTCTTGCGACTTGAATACAAACAATTTATTTTGTTATCGTAACGCGTGTGGTGACTTAGTGAGAGTGTTGAAGAATGGAGTGGAGATCAAAGGATGACATCTCTGAATGCTCTGTTGTTATCAGTATTTATTCACCATGTGTCATGAAAGTAAAATGTGTTGTGGTTTTATCATAGTTTCAACGGCATTTATATTTTGCCAGATAATTGTCTTGCCTGAATGATATAATAACCTATGGGCCATGAGGTACGCTTAACATCATAAGTGTTTGGGTAATCTGAACTTATATAAATTTGAATTCATGAGTTTTTATTTTATCTCAATCCCACACCATGCTGTTCTAATTTTTTAAGTTAGGTTACTAGGGGCATCCAAGTCATGACGGAGTCTCAACTTTCAAGCATTTCAAAATTTTTCACCCCTCTAATCAATTCTTTACTAAGAATTGATTAGAGTGAAAGCATTTCAAATAGTGTCTGATAATTGTTTTTTCTTGCTGATTGAAACATGACCTGTGAGGTACGTACGCCAGTGTCAGTTTGCAATTGCATACTTAAGGGTGGGCCTTGGCCCCTTCAATGATTTAACATTTTAGCATTAGGCCTTTGCCATTGCACAGACAAGCCGCAAGGTCATGGTTCAATGAAACTCAATTACTAATCAAGCTTTGTTGAGTCTTTACTTGACTGCAGTAAGAATGGATTAGAGTAAATGTACTTCAAATTGTTTAAGGGTTAGCCGTAAATTTGTTACAATTGTAAATTCAGGATGGATTATGCTTATTTGCGTGAAAGTAACATTAAGCGCAGGTTGGAACCAGTTAGAACCAGTTATAATTGGACAGGGACTGGCCTATGTCCAACTGGGTCCAGACTGGGTTTAGACACCGGTTCCTTGGTCCCACCTTTTGCCACCTCTAGTCTACAACCACGACTGCACTGCAAACTACTTTTATTTTTATTTTCCCTCTATTCATGAAACACCAGGGGAAAGTCAAAATCGAACTCCCCAGCCATGCTCGTGTTGCTGCTCAGGCGACATTCCTTCAGACGGACTCTGCACCAGATGGCCTTGTGAATCCGGCCACGTGGCCAGCATTGCGTGATGATCCTCCAATCCAATACATCAGGAAACCTTAACGTCACGGTATGCAGTTGCGCAGCGATGCGACTTCCTTGTAATACGCCGTTGCATGCAGCTGTTACTGCGAATTTCAAACCTCCTACCCGTCTCAGACTCGTGACTATCGGCACGAGGTGTTAAATTCCCTCTGGAATAGTCCAGATTTCCTCCGTTTTTCTCCAATGAACCTCAGTCCTCAGAGAATGCTGGTATTTACAGACTGCGGTAAAAATCGAGTAACCTACTCTCTAGGCACTGATCACTTCGAAGTACCCATTGGGCACCCACCAGACACTCAATTGACACTCACCGAGCATTTTAACACAGAAGTTCCACACCCTGCACCCACACCCGCACCCAAACTCAGCACCCACACCGACGCCCACTTCCTGACAGTACCTACTCCCGGTCCCTACCCCGCACCCCTGTCAGCAGAGTCACATGGGAGGCTCACCGGTAAGGCGCTCCTGTCATTCCTCGACCCCAGAACAGGCGTGGCACCGGCTGAGCATACCAGTATGAGACAGCGATCACTGCTTGACGAAGTCACGAAGTCCTCATCAACGAGTGACCGATAATACCACACTAACCAGACTCCTGCTGACAAAAGCCGTCTCGTTTCGACTCACCGCCCAGCCAACAGAAACCTGGTGAGATATGATACTCCCACCGCCCAGCCAACAGAAACCTGGTGAGATACGGATACTCCCACCGCCCAGCAACAAAACCTAGGTGAGATATGATACTCCCACCCGCCCAAGCCAACAGAAACCTGTGAGATATGTGATACTCCCACCGCGTCACGACATAAAACCTGGTGAGAATATGATACCCCACCGCCTCACGCGACAAAAAAAAAAAACCTGGTGAGATATGATACTCCCACCGCTCCAGCGGACAGAAACCTGGTGAGATATGATACTCCCACCGCTCCTCGGCCAACAGAAACCTGGTGAGATATGATACTCCCACCGCGTCCACGGACAGAAACCTGGTGAGATATGATACTCCCACCGC
>VOPJ01004107.1:0-13376 GCA_014673585.1 Semibalanus balanoides | reverse complement strand
ACAGAAACCTGGTGAGATATGATACTCCCACCGCGTCACGGACATAAACCTGGTGAGATATGATACTCCCACTGACCAGCGAACAGAAACCTGGTGAGATATGATACTCCCACCGCTCCACGGACAGAAACCTGGTGAGATATGATACTCCCACCGCGTCACGGACAGGTAGCTCGGCTCCCAAGTCCCGACCGGTCACGGGTGGGTGCGTTAGGCTGAAATGTGCCATCATCTGGCCACGAGCACACACCCTGCGACACACCCTGCGACACACCCGCCGGCCGACAGCCGGCTTTCTCCGCCGTGGAAACGATTGGCTGCTTACAAATTATAATTACACGGTTCGGACATTTTCCAATAAGCCCGTGGCTTTTCCATGTCGTTTTTATTTACAGCCGAATCGAGTGGCTGAACGGTTAGATAAATTGATCGGGCGAGGCAGAGTCGTGATTCTGCACTGAGTTGTTGCATGTCGCTGCGGGGCCACGCCTTTCCCTCCCCGATAGTTATTTCGGCTTTCAATCTCATCGCAAAGCTCCGAGCTTTAGTACCCAATTGCCAAACAACTGGCAGCAAGACTTACATTCTACGTAGGTACTGGAACAAGATCATTGCTTTCCTAAATCCCCGCGAGACCTTACTCAACGCTGCAAGAACTGTGTCTATCAGCCAATCATTCTTTTTGCCCATTCTCTCACCGATAAGAGCTGCAGAAGGCACGTAGTTCACCATCTGACGTCACAGCATCACGCTGGTGTATCGAATCCCGTCTGATCTCCACGTCATCATAAATGCCTATCGACGGAAGCTGCAGCAACCACACTAGCCGCTTAGCTTCAACACGCCGGTTGTTTGGCTTCTCCGTCATTGATCCGTCACGCTAGCTGCTTGGCTGCTCCGTACCCGTGTTGCGACAATCGGTGTCAGCGAGCGTGGGCAGCACCGACAGGCACTGGTGCAGCTAACACGGCCAGTGGAAGCGGGTGACGACAGGCATCAGATGCTGACTGCACCGGGCGCGGCTGCTGCTGACTGCTGGCGGGTGAGGTCTGGTGCCTGACCGGGCGGCTGCTGCTGACTGCTGGTGGTGATGCCCAGGTGCCTGACCGGACGGGTCGACCGGACATAGGGGTGAACGCCCGGTGAAATGCCGCCTCGCTAACGATGCCGTCTCGACCGGCATGGGAATGTAATGCGTTCATCTGTTTCGCGTTGCAGTCGGTTCCATCTTGCGCATGTTTGGAATGAGTTATTTCTTCAGTGATGCTCCGACAAGCTAGCTTTGTTGCATAGAAAAGATGTTAGACTTTGTCTCAGAGAGAAAAGACGTCAGACATTTCATGCCATTCATAAGTCGAGGCGTATTTCATAGGATTAAGATGGACCACAGACACACCTACAAAGGCAGAATAATGAGCAGGAAGACAGTGCAGCAAGACTCGCACGCATGGAATGAGTATCTCCAGCACCACCCTCTACTCAGCTTTTTATGTCAGTACGACAGCATGACACATGCCACCAAGACTCTAATCTAGCGACTGTGCCCGAGTGGATTAAGAGGGCCACGACAGGCTTCTGCGCATCTTCCTGACACTACTCTCCCCGCAAATGAGATACGGCATCAAGACGGCGCTCTTGCGTGGCGCGCCGCCTTCGTCGCACCCGCGCCGCCTCCGTCTCGGTAACGTACTGCGTTCCGTCCGGCCTGTGACCGGCCAAGGTCGTATTGAAATTGGCCTGGCGTGGCCGGGCGACGCGTAAAAAACTGCCGCGACACGCCGAGATGCGCTGAGAGCGCGCCGAGCTGCGCCGAGATCGCGCCTCTCGTGCAGCGACAAACACGGCGCACTAGTGACGGAAGCGGCGCCGCACCGATCTGCAGGAGCAGTGCGCGCTGACAGCGGAGACACATCCGCGCGCGGGGAGGATAAGTGGGAGAGCGATAAGAGAGGGAGGAGAGAGAGAGAGAGGGGAGGGAGAGAGAAAAATCAGCTAAGCAGCACAATATAACAATAAGAAGCAGTCAGGTGTGGGGACTGCGCCAGTCATTCCAGTCCGCCGCCGAACGCTGGCACGCCGAGCGTTCGAGAAGATCGTTAATTGGTCACCTTCAGTTCTGTGGAGAGGTGCTGAAGCCAAGGTTTTGCCGGCACAGGATGGCTTCATATATAGACGGTGCATGGTGTTCGTGACTTGATGAGACGCTTTCCATTGGACAGGTCGTGGGAACACCATGCTGTAAAGCAATAATGCGCCGCGATGTAAAGACTGAGCGGGAGGGTCACTGGCCAGAGTCGCATCAAGTGCTGGGGTTTTACCGACACTGTACTCAAAACTCGTGACATTTTGTATGGCTCTCGTTGAACCATACTTCCTTTTTAGCTGACAAATAATCCGTGGAAATGCGTATGGATGGTTGATTTCATGGGCAATTCTGAGGTAAACGACCCGAGATGGAAGACCTTGACGTTCGCGAGGCGGCCGAGTCGAAGAGGTTATGCTCTTTTCAAGGTTATGGCTCCTCAATGTCAAAGTCACTATCAACCTGTCGTATAATACATGCAAATAGGCGATGCTGATTGGTGGCAAACAGACCACACGTATAATCACCATGCATACAAATGAAGAAAGCAGTGTTAAAGAACAACATACGAAGAATAACGAAATACATAAGATATTTAATTTTAGCCGTTTTCACGATGTATTATTCTGTGCGAAATGTTTTAAAACATTTTAAAATGTTTTAAAATGTTTCAGTAGTAGCCGTTTTCTCGATAGACTAACTTGCGAAAAAATGTTTTAACCCTCGCCCTACGGGACCGAAGGGCGAGGGTTAAAACATTTAAGTCCATCGTGAAAGCGGCTACTACTAAAACATTTTTTACATGTTTTAAAACATTTCGCGCAAAATAATCCATCGTGAAAACGGCTTATATCTATGATTTTTAGTGCCGTTCCTACTGAGCGCTAAATCAGCACAGCAATGGGACATGTAGCGACTGACTCATAACAGCAAGATGGGCATCATTTAAATCCCCCATCAATTATAAGCTTCGTGTCGGCATTTGAAATGACTTCAGGTAAATAGGACTAAAAATTGTTGCAGAATACGACATATCGCATGATGAACGTTAGCAAAAGGAAGGTTCAGAACATGCCTCCGGGAAATCTTCCTGTTTAAATAACGGTTACAAGTATAGGAAGAATATCCCTCAGAAAAAGCTATATGATTTTTAGAGGTAAATAAGTCCTAACGCAGCAGATAACTTTTCGCTGTGCTGTTCGCCGGATGAGTTCTGTCCAGTTCCGGTGGTAACGATGATCACCTTTCGAATCTCCAGAAGCTGTGGGCAAGAACTGGCAATGTTTGCGTCCGAAGGCTACCAGCAGGGTTGACCTAGATTAATGAGCCATAGCCCTCGTCAGAGGCATCTCATCTTAGAGCCCAGATCATCAGATTCATGCTCATCTCATCAGCAGCATCTCATCAGCGGACCGAGTTGAAAGCCATCTCATTGGCGACGGCAGGGAGTGCCTAAATTGATCAGGGCCTGCTGTCTGCAAGCTGTTCATAGGGATTCATTCAAGACGGAAATAAAGTGTGGAATTAATTTTCATCGACGCACCTGGAGGATGTGCTAGGACGCAGGTGCCGTAATGACTACATGGTTAAAGCATGTCTTCTAGTTACGAGTTTTCGAACTGTACTGTTCAAAGAACATCTTTCCTGCTAAAATCGATGCATTGGGTAGCTGCCGCCTTACAAGAGCCAGTCATCTATGACAGGCGCATCAGGAAGTCTTTCCGTTACTTTGTGCCAAAGGCGCATCAGGAAGTTTTCGGCACTGTACTTTTGTGCAAAGGCGCATCAGAGTTTCGACGTACTTTGTGCAAAGTTGATTGGACTCCACGAATCCATTTACGGAGGTGCGAGCACGCCAACGATACAGCCTTCCTTGGGGTCAACGTATTTTTAGGAATTCACATTCCATGTTGGACACGCGATACCATCTGGCATCACAATCACACATTGTGTCTGGCGTCCATTTCCGACCCACGAAATGGTTGGTTAACAAACTCTGCTCTGTGTACAGGAAGATAAGCTTAACTACATTTGGAATTAACAGCTCAGACACCTACCTACAGACATGTGAGAACAATCCACGACCCCGTCACCTGTTTTTACAACGCCGCTCGGATCCTGTGCACAGATCAGCGCCTTTTCCATGAGGTATCAGTGCAGTTGTCTTAGACGTGCCTGCCTGCCTTCGGGAGGTTGAAGCACCTTGGGTCGGATTTACATACGTATTGACTGCCGTAAGCTGCACCTATACTCTAGACGACTTGGCTATCTTTGCATATGCGAATGCGTGGGTCAATATTGACCAGCTGGGAAGGTAATTAATGCAAATGTCCATTCCTTGGAGTTCCTGCTTCGTGTCGTGGAATTTTCTGGTAAATCATCAAGTAAGCGTAGTCACTAACTGACGAACGTAACCTTAGGAGAGCAGCGCGTGTGTGGGAGACATTGACACCGGACAACCACGGCTTCCTAGCGCGATTCGCACGACGATAAAACCTGCCTGTCGTGCGTCCGAAAACCAGGTAAATGAACTGATTAAATCAATCGCCGAAAAGCAGTGCCGCTTCCTAAATTGCAGCTCTTTGGTGTACCTAACCGAGACGCCCTTTCTGACTCTGTGCAGCGAGTGACAGACAGCATGCCACGTATGCTTATCTATGAGGGTGCGTGCCAAGCGGTGCGCCCAAAAGTCAGTGTCCCCTGCACCCACGCAGAGCGCTCGCGCTCGCCATTCGCCACTTGGCGAATGTTCAGTATATGTATTCAGGATATGTACTCGGTCAGGATACATATCCTGATACATATCCTAGAAGTTCAGGATATGTATTTGGTCGTGTTCCTTGGGCGTGCCTGTACTTCGCTCCAAATAATTTTGCTTTAACATAGATAACTGTAGTAACTTTGATTGACACCTTCGTGGGTAAACAACTTTCATGGCTATGGTTAACTGTAGTCATTACAGGTTATCTATGGCTTTAACTATTGGCATGGATCGTCGAGTTGTGTTGCTAGCGTACTTAACTCACCCAATACTGATGTAACCTGCCATACAGCACTGTTTCACAAAACTGACTTCGCGAGCGCGAATCATCAGCTGAATAATATTAAAATTCCTTTATCACGCTTTACAACTCCTGTCTCCCGGGTCTTCGGTCTCTCACTCTCTCATCTCCCCATCTCCCACCTCTTCCATCTCCCATTCCCAGTCCTCATGGAGCCCCATTTCTCTCCCAATTCTCCCATTTTCCCAATTTCCATTTCCATTTTCCAATTTCCATTTCCGTCTGCCCGTTCTGACGTCTGCGTCATGCCGTCTGCCGTCGGTCCGTCTGCCGTCGCTCGTCTTGTCTCTGCCGTCTGCAGTCTCCGTCTGCGTCTGTCAACGTCATGCCGTCAGAACAAGATCTGCCAGCTGTCCGTCAGCCGAGTCCCATTTCCATCTCTCATTCCGCCCATCTCCCGTCTCTCCCGTCTTCCCATCTCTCCCGTCTCTCCGTCTCTCCCGTCTCTCCGTCTCCTCCCTCTCGTACGTGCCGTCCCGTCTCCCCGTCTCTCCGTCTCCTCCCGCTCTCTCCGATCTAATCTCCACGTACCATCACGGGTCTCTCCTGTTCTACTCCACGGCTCTATCCGTCCTCTCGTAACTATCCCATTCTCTCAGCCATCTCTCTCCCATTGCTCTCCCATCTCTCGCCAACTCTCCATCTTCTCCCATCTCGATCACCAATCCTCCATAAGTTTCCCATGTCCTCTCCCGTCTCTCCCGTCTCTCCCGTTTCTCCCGTCTCTCCCGTCTCTCCCGTCTCTCCCGTCTCTCCCGTCTCTCCCGTCTCGTCTCCATCTCGTCTCCGTCTCCCGTCTCCACCACCTGCCGCGGTGTCGGTGGTCGGATCATCATTATCTCCGCGTTAATACACTGCCGGCACGCCCGCCTCCAGCCTCCGTCTGCCGCCACCAGGTGGCACCGCCCACATCCCATCAAAACAGCGGCACTGAGCGGCTGCCGGCGCGGCGGCTTGGGTGGCACTGGCGACCCGGGGGTGGCCTGGGGTCCGGGGAGTTCGGTGACGTGGTGGTCTTCGGGGGAGGGGGCCCACGGGGCGCGCTATTTCTGTTTACCTGCGCTCTTGACGCTCGTCGCAGGAGGCACAAGGTCGGTTCTTACCGCCCGTGTCGACCCCAGGCTCGCGTTGGAGCGACAGAGTGCAGCGGCGGTGCTGTTGAGCAGCTCGCGCCCTTCCGGGTAGGTTTCTGACTGGTTTATGGCGTGATTCCTAAGCTTTAGTGGCCACGTTTTACGTGTCACTTGCAGGAATACAAGGCTGTAGTGATAACATTTTATTTATGGCTGGGTGGTGGTACACGATGATTCGTGTTTAACTAAGAAACTGCCTTAAAGGGAATGTTTCACCTTTGTATTGGTTTTGAACTCAGATAGCCATTATCTTTGTCCGTTATTGATACAGTTTAAATTACTCATACCTTTTATCCGAAAACTTTACCGCTTTTAAGCTATTTAATTTACAATTTGCAAAATGCGCCTAGGCTAAGTCCGCCGCTGATTCGCTGACATCTACATAACCCGTGAGTTACTGGAGGGGGGGGTATTTATAGCCTCCCTCCCGTTATTCTGCAATATTTCCTAAACCAACATCGGTATCGTAACCAAACTTTCAGTACCTTGTCCCACATGAATTTGAGACATTCGGCCTGATGAAAAAAGATGAGGCTATGATAGGTCAACCAGAAATGACGTCAGAGTGACGTCATTTTCTGCGTTGTTTGCTGAAAAATAAGGGATTGCGGAAAACGCTGTGAAAAGTACAGTTTTGACGATAAACCTAATTGTCAGACACTAAACGACAGGTAATACGTTGGGCTATCAAACTGCTATCTCGGACTTTTGAAATTTGCTGAAATTCAAAATTTTGTGATTTTTTTTTGAAAAATTTCAAAAAAAGTTTTAATTTTCAAAAAACAGGAATATACAGGTTTGAGATGATGCCAATGAATAAGTGTACTGTGTAGCAAGCTTAAAGTCAATATATTAAAAAATGACTGAGTTACAACCTTTCAAAGACAAAATTACACCACCTTTTCTTGATAACAATAAGTTAAATGCCATTTTTCGCGTTCTAATCGATAAATGAACCCACAAACATGTGTTACAACTGCTTGTGACCGTATATTCAGTTTTACCTCGTGACCTCGGATGACTTAGACCTGACTTAAGGTAAAAATTAGCTTAGAATGGTAATTAGAAGTGTCAGATGCACGAATCATACCAATTTACCAACTTATTATGGGTTTAATATCGAATTTTTGCGCGACAATGCCGACCACCGGACTTTGATGGCACGGTCAAGCATTTTTTCTTCTTCTTTGACGTGACCTGTGACGTCATTGGTGACCCTGAGGATAACGATATTAGGTTTCCTTCTACAAATTTGATAGGGCTATCGAATGCCGTTCGAATTTTTAAGATCGATCTAGTAGTTTCGGAGATCAGAGAGGGGGGGGGGCTATAAATAGTCCTCCCCTCCAGTAAGTCACGTTACAGAATATACCCCAGTAACGCGCGGGTTAAGATTGATGGTCCTGGAAGAACAACTACTTGTATTTCTCGAACCTTGGCTGGAGACTTTGCTGCGAGTACGATAACAAAATACTGATTTGTATTTAAGTCGACAGAATTGTCTACAAAGATTGTGCCTATTCTCTGTAGTTCTCTATGGCTGAGCAAAATCCTTAAATTTGCACGACGTATTTCAGGTCGTGAGGTCAAGAGCCTGGCATGGCCTGGAGACGTAGCCTCAGAGCACAATATTGTTGCGCTAAAAATTATTGGACCGCCGCTAAAGGTCGTCCTCTTACTAAATTCCATGAAAGTACGCCTCATCTCCAACTACCATTATCTCTACATTCAAAACAAATAAACATGCGTGTATATCGAAAAACATAAGAAAAATTGTGATAAACTGGATCTCTTCTATTCAAAGGAATACATATCCAGAAAAAAGAACTTTCCTGTCCATACACCAACTGTGGTTCAAAAGTGTATGGAAACTAATCATGACTACTACAGATAAGAAACTCTCCAAAAAAAGAATTTATAAAAAACATTGTAACAAGAAGCGGGGCGGTACACTGGCAAAGTTGCGAGTGAGTAGTCAGCTATGTGTACAGATGCAAGTTTATTTTTTGTTATACTGATAAACGATAAATAACTGAATTCGATAGGGGTGTGCGACGCTGTATTCACGATTCGCTTGATGTACAAAAGCACAATGAACACTAGCTACATATCCCCGCTGTATGAGTTAGTGTCATATCCGAGTTTTTTCTCAAAATTAGACCCCTAATCTCCACCGTATACGAGCCACACGCCTCTGTTGAAGTTGGTTGGGACAAACGAAATAATAATAAATCACTTAAATATAATAATATCATCACATATCAATGACTCATTGTCCCAATTCTTTTTGTAAATGTTAAAGTTAAGTGACTTTGTTCCGAAACAAATTATCACAATTGCTTCGAGACGCTAACTTACTTCATATCTCTATTCTACATACCGGCGTAAATTTGTACAAGTTTCGAAAGTTGAAACATTCATTTAAAAACATTATATCACCTTAATTAATTAACCATCCAAACATATACATAAAAAAGAGTCAAAATTAACATAGCAAAAAATAATATATTGAAGTAGTGTTATTTGTAGGCAGTGGATATATACTATAAGAAGCTGCACTTCATAATCAAACGTACATATTCATAAATTGTATCATGAACTAAGCGATCTGCACTATTTATTCAGTGGGTGCATGTCATAGAGTTTGCACCAACCATAAAAAAAACCCAGATGCGTAGGTCTTTCCCCCGCAAGCTAAGTTTGGTACGACAGAATAGAAGCACACAGGCCATGGGACCTGAAAGATGCTGGAATATGCCAATGACAATGTAACGAGGAAAGATCGCGACCTCCAAGTAGGCAAAGTCGTCCCCCACAATTGGTCCTGATATAATATTATTCTATACAGTTATATCAGACTTAAGCAGAGCCCATAAGTATGCAACATGTAAGTATACCTACCCCATGTGAGTACAAAATTAGAAGAATCACTGCCTCCTCGGAGAGCACACCCACTTCTGCGCAGTATAGAGACTAAGCAGCCCCACCTTCGCGAAGATGGGCACATACAGGTCACGTCTTTTCTCATGCTCGATAGCTCACTGTCTGGTGCCTGTTCCATAGAAGTAAATTGCTGTCCAGATGTCCGTCCTTAACACCCCCGGCACCTGTCTCCGCCCCTAATACTAACTCCTTTCTTTTAATACTACCCATATCATCCACGCACCCATCGCCCCTGCCCTTCTCCGCTGCCGGGGCGACAGAGAGCAGAATCTCCAGGTGCATCTAACGAAGATCTGAGACCTCACGAACGTAGCTGGAACTGAGTCACAAGCAGCGACCGCAGTGGGAGCAGCATGCCCAGTCCCGTCACCCTATAAACCGACCACACGCACTTCTCAAGATAGGGACGGACCGACGTCGGTGTCGGCGAGCTCAGAGCCCAGCTGTGCGTGGTGGATACAAGTAACCAATTGTACACCAAACAATATTAGCTATTCCTGCATGACTCGTGCAGAGTAAACGTAGTCGATCACCTAACAGAGAGTCTACGTAGGAGAACACCTGCACACGAACTTCCGCACAGCGAGGTCACATCAAATTCGTGATCGCGATCTTGAGGTGACGGGTTAATTGATAAATTAGCTAATTGCGCGGCGTGACGCATATCTGTGACACTTAAATACGGCACGGTCCTTGAAGACAGAGAAAAAACAGCCATCGGGAATGTGATGCATTGTTATCCTGCTCTCGTTCTGTTTTCACTTTTGGTGGACAGGCGTGAAAAGTGCTCCTCACCATAGCGACCATACATTAAACAGCTGCAGGCGGCCGTCATGAGTATGTATATGTTGAATAGTCACAACTATGGAAATCGAGTCACTTGTCAGATCGGTAAGTGCTCTCGAGAGGTCTTTATCGTTTGTCTGGACCTCCCGCCGGAAGCATGTGGTTGAGACAGCCTCGGAATGTTTAGGAATAGAATGGGACTGCAGGCGTACGATGGTTTACTTGACGCAAGCTAACTTTCGCTTCCGCCCTTCGCTTCTGCATTTCTGTAAATCACTGCCTGCACCGGTCTGCCTCCCATCCAGCACCGTCATGTATACGGGAGTTGATTGTGGATTGCAATCAGCACGTTGCCACACAGAAGCTCCGGCTGCGCTCTTATGTCATCGTTGGACTGCCATTTATGATAATCTTGACCGGAAACTATTGCCAAAGACTAAGCGCGCTGATAAGAAGTGCACTCTGTGTAACAATAGCCAAGTGTTCGTCACAGAGGAAATTTTGACATTAGAACAGACAGGGCCCACTTTTCAGCCAAGCTTAAGGTATCACTCAGCCAGCGTTTCACCATCGTGTGCCCCCCCCCCCTTTTCCTGGCACTCGGCCGTCCACCTAACACAATCGCCGATCCATTTATCAGTCGTCAGAAGAATGACACATTTACTATCACGACGTTCTGCCTGAGGCACTCTATAGCAGACCGCATCTGCCGGCTCTCACGCGCCGCACTATCTCTGGATCTGCACCGTGATGACAGAAGAAATCAACAGCAACAGGAAATCCGCGACCCGATATGGTGCGCAAGAATGCGCTAGGAGTAACCTGCTCTCCCCACCGCCGACCTTCCGCGGCCGCACGACAGAAAAAATCAGCTCTGCACTGCAACGTCCGCCCCCGCTCGGCCAGACCTGCAAGACAAGAGATCGCGCTCACTGTTCTCATCACTCCTCACGCTCTGAGCGCACAATTCCATGACACAGACATGCGGTTCTGAGGAGAGGCACATGATACACGGCATCTCCATGAGCCGGCGTCGTGTCGGCCGCAGCCGGTCCCGGCCGTGACGTCAGAGCTCGTGTCGGGCCGGCGGAGATGTCAGCGGCGATACACGGCTGACAGGGGAAACTGGCACGGCAGGATGTCGAGCCGGTCTGACCTGCCGACGCCGACGGCTTGTTTTGACGTGTGACCTTCAGAGGGTGGGTAGGTCACTCGCTGATGAGACGGGATTGTAGATCGCTCCATAATTGACCTTTATATCTTTACATCGGCCCCTGGCCCACTCTATTATCTGAACTTAAGCTGTCACTTGGTTTCGCGTACATTTTCTGTGCTGCAATTTTGTCATGTCACAATGTCCGGAAATTATAGCAGTGACGCACAGTTCTAGCAACGTCATTATTTATGCTCGCCACGGAGGCAGTCTGTGACCCGATATCCACTATCCGTTCTGGTCTGTGTGCCCGCAAAATTGAGCTAAATAATTATGGTTAGACAATATTCTGATTATATATATATCCCTTTTCGATAGGCGCATACCAAGCCTGATAGTGGATCAGGACTGAAGCGCCTATGCCCGAGCATACTCGGAACCCTCTGACATGAAAGCTTCCGACTAAAAACCGTTGCTGACCAAGCACAATTTGCGTCGTAATCGGCATCTCATGCACGCGTTATCTTCGATCAGGAACCCCTCTGGACCGCTTCGAAGGCAGCTCCTCCCTCCGCGGGACAGCCGCAGCCGGCGCCGCCGCCTCCAACGCCGCCGCCGCCAGCGCCTGCACGGTACGCTGCACGATCAATTAGTGGGCCAGGTGGTCCAGAACCATCACTGCCGCGCGGCCCGCGGCCGGCGGACGGTGGCAGCCCTCTACCCCATCGTTTGGAATTACAGCTGAACGGCAGCTGTCCGGCAACGAGCGATGGGGAGGGCGAGCTTCGAGGGGCTTCACGGCGCATTCTTGTCCTCTCATGATGCGTGAATAGTGTGACGGTGCGATGGAGCCGCTTTTGGCGCAGAGCAAACGCGCCCAGAGGTCGAGTCAATAGTAGAGGGAGGAGTGCTCGGGGACCGCAGGTGGTGGCGGGGTCGAATTTCACCGTACACAGGTCTGGGAGTGATTGGGTAGCGAAGGGTGGCAAGGTGCAGATACGGAAAAATCAGTGACAACTTGTTTCACCTTCGCACTGGCTTTGACATTCGTTCTCTGAAGAAATAGCCCACAGCATGTATTATATATGAAAATCCAGTGGATCTGCAGCGCCCGGAACTTCCATTAAATACTAAACTTATGTATATACTGCTTCTTGAAGCATGAACTCAAAGCCTTCGTCCATTACGTACCGAGTTTTCATCATGTTTTCCACCGATCCCGGCAAGTGCTCAGTTGCTCACCGTTCGGTGAGCAGTTGCAGACAGATCGGCGTCGCTGGACCGGCAACCGCAGGGAGATTCATCTCCCCGAGACGCAGCAGCTCTGCCTCTCCACTGCATTATATTACGCTGGGTTGGGATGGATGATCGGGCGCGAAGGACACTGGGCGAAAATAACAATCGCGGCCCTGCCACACGGGTAATTTATTGCGCAGACAACTATGACGGGAGTGAAGCGGCAATGAGCGATAATAATAAATAAAGGAGATGGCCTATAATAATAGCGTGCGGGAATCTATGAAAAATTTGCATGGAACATTCCGGTTAGTAACCTCAACGTAATATATGATGGCAATGACAGGACTGGTGGCGAGGTAATCGAAAAGCTGCCTTACTGCACACAAAGGTCTTCTGTTAATGCGGCAAGCGAGCGGATGAAGCGTTTGGAAACGCTCTCTCGTTTACGAGTGTTGTGATGATTCCGCCCGGTCAGTCCTACAAATTCAGAGAGGGAATGTGCATTGGAATGTGCATTTGCTCGGTTACGAGGACCTAATGGAAGCAATGTTGGAGAAAAGTTGTGCCGAATAGCTTATACCAGGAGAAAACAGTCACACGCGTGCACGTTTTTGGATGCACTGCCAGGACACCGCGCCTTATTATTGTGACGTGATATAAGATTGCATGAAAGTGGAATCACCAAGCGCAATACAAAGGCACGTGTCACGTAAGGTACGACAAAGAATGCACCAGGCTCTTTTCTCTCTGTTCTAAACATCACGCAAGGACACCTTTTTTTCCAGTGCAATGCTTACCTAATGTTATGAGTCCTTGGCACAAGGTCTTTACTGACACTTTTGTATTGCAACCATTTTAGGAATCCAGGATATGAAACCGCGGGCACGTGCCATTACGTTGGTGTCATTGAGCTAAACAATACAAAGTTATCCTAAATCTACATGGAAAATAAACCAGTCATAGCTTTTACATGAAGA
>VOPJ01004106.1:0-40531 GCA_014673585.1 Semibalanus balanoides | reverse complement strand
TGCTCGGTCGGCCGGTGAAATGTTAGCGACGTGAACTGTGTGAGATCTGCGACCTACAGATCGGTGACTGAATAACAGCGAGTAGTGACGGAGCTACAGTCGGCTGCTTTCTTCCGTTGTTACGTTGAGTTGGACTGGTCTGTGACAGACTGGTGGAAATTTCGGCGTGTCACGATTGACTGTTAAAAGTGAGAAATAGACTCGTACGGTCAAAAGGACAGCAGTTTGAAGCTTGATATGTCTAAGGTCAATCGTGGAAAGGCGGCTGGTGGTCGAAGGAAAAGAAAAGGTCACACTCTGCGAAACAGATCAAAACCAAAGCACACGTCACTTCAAAGTGAAATACCACTTACTTCTCCTATGACTTGAAGTTCTACGTAGACAAAATCAAAATGCAGCTTATAAGTATGTATAACACAGCGCATTACAAAAATCAGATTTGCCTGGACTATCACATCCAATATTTGTACCAGTTCCATAAACCACGTCGAATCTTTGGCATCGTTTGGAAAATTGCATTCACTTTATAGATAGCTACAAATCGGAGCACACGACCATCGCTAATGTTGACAAGTAACAAGTACCTGGTTGTCTGCGGTCGATGCACCGTGTTTAGGTAGTGTGATACGCGCCAGGCGGGCAGCTATTTGATGACGTCACGGTACACGATAAATATTCTCGCAATTTTCGCCCGCAAATTTCGTCTTGAACCTTCTGGATGGATCCTAATCGAACCTTACCTAACCTTTATACTATCGCGCTGTGAGAGTCAAACACAACCCTGGGTGGAATTAGTTCAACTGAACTTGTCATAAGACACCCCAATGACGTCATTAAACCGGTATTCACCTATCCACCGCCGTACCCACAGCAAGATAACACCGTAAAAAATCAAGGATTGTCTTAAAAAACAAGTCACTTTCAATGAAACCTATTCAATATTGGTAAAAAGAGACCTGACGACACGCTAGGAACCATGTTAAAATACTACTAAGGGTCTTTCTAAATGTCAAAACAAACTCGATATTTATTTTGTATGTAGACCTCGGGTGTTGTTTTAAACTTCTAATACTTTTTTGCAAAACCAAACACATGGCGTATCTCAACTAAAACGTATAATGTAATGTGAAAATTCCCTTTAAGACAGGCATTGCCCAAGAGTTGAATTTTTTGTCCGTGTACCGGCTCGTCAGTGCGGTCGCTGGAGGGGCGGAGGGACTTTAGGCTTATGCATTCCTCCAACTCATGAGAGGAGGCAACATATATTTTGCCCCCTCTCCAAAAAGTGGCTGGTGGGCCCGAAGGGCCCGCCTGGGCTCCAGGTCAGAATGGCCCCTCTAGAGGTCAGAGAGGATCTTCTGGAAGCCAGAGGAGCCTAACTGGATGCCAGAAGGGCCCGTGGAGGCTAAAGCGAGTCCTACCGGAGACCAAAATGGGCCGCATATAGGTCAGAGTAGGCCATCTAAAGGCCAGAGGAGGCGGCCCAATGATATCCAGAGGGTCCACTCCGATCTCCAGAGGGCTCTCTGAAGGACAAAGGGCCTCTGAAAGTGATAATGGGCCCTCGCAAGTCAGGTTAAAAGCCATTTGAGATTTAAAAAACAGACTCAGGTTTAAAAAGACCCAAACAAATCTGCGTAGGGCCACTCGCACCGACGGAGCGCCCTTTCAGACCAACCAGGGGCCCCCTTGCCAATGCCCCCCAAGGCCCAAGGCCGCGACCGCCCCTGGGCTCTGTGGTTTTTAAATTTGCATTTTTAAATTTGCAATCTACTGGTAACGTCGTGACCTGGTGACCTAGTGTGAGATGACCTGAGGTCAAAACTTTCACGCATAACGGGGGTAATTGATGCCCCAATAGCTGTGTCAAATTTGGCGGCGCGGCGCGCGTGTCGTTATTCCGCTATTTTTGAAAACCCTTAAGGGGAGGCGTCTAAACGCCCCCCCCCCCCTACACGGCGCGGGCTAATGATCATCTGCGACTTGCAAGCACCAGCATTGACCTTCCAGGAGCTTCTTCCGCTCATGTTCATGTATTTTTCCATGTGCTGTCTCCACTAGATGAATCATCGTGAAGTGGCACGCTACAGGCTGCAAACCTGTCTCTACAGCTGTGACGCCATAGCGTCGGGCGCACAATGCTCGCCCCTGGTTTCTACCGGTTTGCGGCGGTTGGTAAGTTTCCGCTCTGTTCCATGTGCGACGCAGATTCCCGTCATCGGAAGCTGGCATGGTATGACAAGCTTTGGGTTCAGAGCCATCGATGGTTGTTGGATTACTCACGCGTTACTCACTCAGTCGGGATCGCGTGTATTGAAATGTAATGCTCCGATAAGTGAAGGATTCGAAAAGCAACAGTATCGGGCAGCTTTTGCGAGACATTATTTGCTAGAGTAAAATATCACAGAAAACAGCGAAACAGCGATTATTTGTCTTGAGTATTTATTTTTCGCCGCGCTTAAAGTAATTTGACGGCAAAAAATGCTTAACCTAGCTAAACTACGCTAGCGGGGTGCAGTTACACTATTAATTCAGAATATGAACTTTTTGACATTCGTGTCATAGTTGCTATTCTGGTGCTACTAAATGCCACTAAAGTAAAGGCCACTAAATAAATATGCTTTACCGCTTATGCTATTACATACAGACTATTGACGTTACTAAGCCCAAATACCGTTTTTTTCCAAGTCCTGAATCATGCAGGTATTTTTTCGGTTTAATGTATAGGCAACGCGACTTAGCTTTTCTTACTTGACTTTGCCATCAGTATACTATAATTAACAGTTAACCAATATAGCTATGTATAGTTTATAACACTACAGTTTTGAGCAGGGCTGCTGAGTCGATCAGTTTTAAGGTGACTCCGACTCCGACTCCGACTCCGACCTTTAATTTACTGAAGCTTTTGTCAATAGGCACAAAAAGTAACTGCCCATGGCAAAAGTTATCCTGTTTCAAGATTGTAGCTCATTTGATCCGTCATTGACTGTGGTTAGGGGGAAGCCCCTCTGACGAACTTTTGCGATAACTAAAAAAACATCAGCGCTATCTCACATCAATTGGACGTCTTTTGTGCACAAATGAAACAATTTCGTGGAGGAAAAATCGATATATAGCGAATTTAGTGACGTCGCTGCACGCGAGTTCGATGAAAAATCAGCAAAACTTGAATAGATCGTATAAAAATGTATTTTGATCAAATGGTTAGAGCTACAAAATGGATATCTCTGATTTATTTCATATGTTTTTGTCCCATTTCTTACATTTTTGACCGTACGAGTCTATTTCTCACTTTTAACAGTCAATCGTGACACGCCGAAACTTCCACCAGTCTGCCACAGACCAGTCCAACTCAACGTAACAACGGAAGAAAGCAGCCGACTGTAGCTCCGTCACTACTCACTGTTATTCAGTCACCGATCTGTAGGTCGCAGATCACACAGTTCACGTCGCTAACATTTCACCGGCCGACCGAGCACCGCTCCACTGCACCACAAAGGCTAGACCTAGACCTAGCAACTATGACAGAGAGAGATGCACGTTGATTTATTTCCGTATGATATCTTTCTGACATTTGGTGACCTTGACCTTTCATTTCAAATTGAACATTTTTCTAAATTTTAAAGGAAATGTGCCTACTCTTTTGGGATGCCAAATATATTTGTATTACGGTAAGAAGCTATCGGTTTGATTATTGGATACGATAAAATTAATGTCTAGAACCCCTTTAGTTGAATTTTTACTTATATTCTATTTTACATATTGTTATGTTTCGATATTCATAAACGAAATAAACGACCTGCTTGGAATCTGGAATATTTCCATCCATCCTCAACATAGCTGTTATTAAACCAATATTTAAATGTGGTGAGTGTCAACTTGTAAATAATTATAGACCTATAAGCATATTACCTATGATGTCGAAAGTTCTTGAAAAACTCATATACAATCGACTCATCAATCATTTAAATCTGAACCACAGCATTCACGAAAATCAATTTGGTTTTCAGAAAAATAAAGCCACCTACATGCTTATTCTTCTTCTTCAGGATACCATTACAAGGGCTTTTGAGGAGGGAGAATTTGCATTGGGTTTGTATCTTGATATAAAAAAGGCATTTGATACAGTGAACATTGAGCTCCTTCTAAAAAAGCTTCATAAATATGGTGTCAGGCACAAGTCTGATAGTATTATGTCATCATATTTATCGGGAAGAACACTGTCTGAACACAATGTGTACAAATTAGAAATACATTATCAGCTTTTAAAGAAGTAACCATGGGTGTTCCTCAGGGCTCGATATTGGGTCCAATTCTGTTTATCATATACATCAATGATTTTCCCAAGTTAAGTGCTGATATGACTTTGCTTATCATAATGCGGATGACACTGGCAATTATATTCAGGTAAATATCACCAAATCTTCAAATAACCTGTAAATGCACTTTTTTCTGGTAATCACTGACTGGTTTTGTGCAAACTTCCTTTCATTAATGTCCTCAAAGACATATATCGCAACATTACCGACCCATTCCTCAGAAAATTCAAACGGATGTGAAGCTTAAAACATACCTGTAGAAAAATCAATAACATAAAATATCTGGGCAGTGGTAATGATAAACATCTAAGTTTACAAAACATATGATTATATATTACCATTGTTAGAGACATTGGAAATCATAGCAAGAGTAAGGTCTACAAGAGCCAAGAGTAAGGTAGGTTTAGACAAAACTAACTACGCATCTTCTGTATATCAGTTTAATTCTTCCATTCTGAATTATATTACATGGTCATCGTTGCGGTGTTAACTAAGATGGATTCTCAAAGCCTTGATAAGCGGTGATTTACAGAAAGGTTGCGAGAACTGATATAAATCATGTTATACCCCACATAGTTCCAGAGCAATCTTCAAACATAATAATTCAAGAATCGTAAGAAACGGGAAGATTCTTTTTTTTGAAAAAAAATCTGAGGTATCGAAGATTTCCACTGGGGCATCGCTCGAAAAGTGCTGGCCGCCTGTTTGTCGTCTGTTTGTTTGTTTGTCCACACGAAAAAAGTTATGCCGACTCTCAACGGCCAAACGGGTTTGCACCGCGCTCCAATTTTTTTAGGCTACTTGAGTCCCTAGCTCTAAACTTAATTTCCTTTTTTATTGTACCACGTGGGGTGCAAATACACCCGTGGGGGTGTAAATGCACCCTTTTTCGACCCTATTTTCGAATAAACTTTTAACACAGTGTGCTAAAACTTTCTTGCAAAAATTTGAAAACTTTTCACCACATGTTCCTCAAAGTTTTGTCTTCCATTTGGCTTTTTGAATTTTCGCCCCAAAATTTGGAAAATTTGTCAAAATCAAAATAATGAAAATATACTTTTGACTGCCAAAAAAAGTGTCAAGATGATTTTAGAGGGCCTAATTTTGGAAAAACGTTAGTCTGGCTTGGTCTCATCTTCAATTTGCTGTTGGATATTTCTCCGTAAAACCACTGAAAATTGGTCAAAAATGCAAAAACGTCGAAAAAACATGTAAAAATTGCCACGAAAATGCAGTTTTTTGGCATGGAATGCAGAATGGGCCAACAACAATGAATTTAATTCTGGGTATATTTACTCTTCTTCAATTTGGGTTGTTGGAAATTTTCTCGAAAAACGCCTAAAATTGGCAAATTTTGCAAAAAACTTGTACATTTTAGCACTCATAGTGTTATTACCATAGGGCCCATTGACCAGTATAGCAATGGGGTTCGCCGTCACTGTAACTGCATTCTGGTGAACCAAACGGCTTATAACCACAAATAGGATACCCTTCGGACTTTCACTGCCACCAAGACGCCAACCACCTGCCATGCGTATGAAAATAAAATCGTTTTATGGATAGCACTATCGGATTTTGAAACCCAAGTTAATGCATCCAGCATTAATGGCCTCTAGTATAGTTGAAGTAGCTGACATAGCAAAATCACAGATGCTAATTGTGATCAACAAGTCATAACTAAAGCAGTTAACAATAGCTTTGGACATGGTATAAAACGAATATATGAGCTAATAGTCCTTACAGAGGCAGAGTAAACATTAAAAGCAACGTCATTTCTCTAATCGCAATTATAGACTATTCATCACCAAGTTTGCCTTGTCCTAAGTTATGGATATGATATTAATAACGCCTAAATTTCCAAATATTTAACACGAATATCTCCAACATCTAAGACTATTATTAAAAATAATTGGTCGCAAACATTTTGTGAATTGTACAATATGTTAAGAACCACTAAATTGTCAAACTTGAATTTGTAATAAACTGTAATACAAGTATATGTGATTACAAATGATAATGTTTCTGATTAGACCACATTAACGTAAATAAAAACATTAGCATGCTACACGTACATAATTTAATAAAACTCGTTAATTCAGGATATTAATGTGTAATTATTTTTTTTTAAACCAATGTAATGCATCTACTTTCTTGAAGTTGAACTCGTTTGGTAACGAGAAAGCCACCTCCTGACTAAACCGGCGCTGGAACTGGGTGGAGACCAAACAGCAACAAACTTTGCTTAGCTGGGAACCACGGGTTCCAGCAAAGACCTTGCTTGCCTTGAACCAGGACCTGCCGTCCCCTAACTTTTATGAATGAAGGTATCTTGTATGCGTGTATGAGGTTATGGGGTTGGTGCATTTGAGTGTCCAAGAGCTTCCGTTGCTCCATGTGAGCCATGTGAGCCAATGTGAGCCTTGTGAGTGTGTGAGTGTGTGAGTGTGTGAGTGTGTGAGTGTGTGAGTGTGTGAGTGTGTGAGGTGTGTGTGGTGTGTACGATGTGTGTGGTGTGTAAGGTGTGTGCGGTGTGCTTGCATACTGCTATGCTTAGTATTTAAAATATGTGTTGGTTTATTAACAAAAGCTTCTTTGCTGGATGTCTTCAGTTACGCACTGCCTTGTTGTGCGCTATCAGACGTGACAGCATGGGAGCCAAAAAAAAACACATAAAATACAAAACAACAAAAAAAAAAACGCGGGTGCGCGTCAGGAACAAGGTGTTTTGGCAGTCCTGGATTCCTCACTGGCATAACTAGCCTAGCTATTTGCTCGTGGGGAATCTGGGACTGACTATTGGTAATACTAACCCCCCTCCTATCGGCCCACACCCACACTTCGGCTCAATAGGCTTTCAAAATCAATGACATATTTGTCACTGATGATTACGCTTAACCTACTTGCCTAACTTAACCCGACGCTCAAGGGAAACTATCTCAAATATTTTAAATTTTATTTGATCTTCCTTGAGTGAGTGGCGCGACTTTATTATTTTGTTCTCTTCTGTGGTGTTAACGTAAGGTGCGTTTGTCGCGTTGGACAGAGGGAAGGTCACTCATGTAAGGGCTTTGCAGTTACGCACTACAAAATCTTTACCAGTATAGGCTTTAAAAAATATCACTACTATAAATTGAGCAAAGAAGATGTCATCTGGAATGGCGCACGTAAGAAAATAAGCCCCATACGAACAATGTAAAATAGTTATCGAGGCTCTGATGCAGCTGCCTATAGGCAGCTGCTATCAGCGTGCATGAGCTGTTGTCTATTGGCCAGTGCCAACGATACATGCTAGCGCTGTAATATATAGGGCATTGCTTCTAGTAGCGAATGCCTCTCTGGCGAATACCTATAATTGTGTGATGCCATATTGATCTTGGCGAATTTGGAATATCTCAGCAACTAGAGTAAATCTGGGAAAAATGAAGCAATTGATAATTCAGAAAAATCTGTGATATAGATTAACAACTCCACATGACCGATGTGAGTAGCAGGCACACTCCCTTTATAGCTGCTTGTCAAATGATGACACTTAAATCCTAAAACGTTTCAAAACTTTGAAAAGTCACAATTTGTGATAAAAAACAAAAAACAATCGACACGACTATGCTGTAGAACGGGTCATTACCATTATAATGACATATAATAAATAAACATGTCATTACTATTATAATGACATATAATAAATAATCATGTCATTACCATTATAATGACATATAATAAATAATCATGTCATTACCATTATAATGACATATAATAAATAATCATGTCATAACTATTATAATGACATATAATAAATAATCATGTCATAACCATTATAATGACATATTATAAATAATCATGTCATTACCATTATATTGGCATATAATAAATAATCATGTCATTACCATTATAATGACATATAATATATATATATATATTGGTTTATAAATTTCCCGCCATATGGGCTGACAAAGCACACGTAATATTTTTACGTAATATTTTTACGTGCGCCGTGACTTTGGGAAAATGCCTGAGGCAAATTCTCCAGGACCACTGCTTGAATTGGAGTAAAACTTTTACAGCTCGCTTTATCCCCAAATTTTTCCATAGCTACAAACTTTGTTCAAAATTGATGACATGAAGGTGTCATTCGCAGTTTCTCTTTTGTCGATTTGTCTTGGAATGCCCTACATACGTTTTAACCGTATTGGTGAACGCATTTTTATGTTTAGTTTTGTGCTTGTCAAGTGATGAATTCCTTAACGAGAGGGCCCCATTGTCTTTCCCAAGTTTGTTTTCATCAACGCAATCAGCGTTCCTGTAATTCTTTGTTGGGCAGCCAGGAATTTCGTAAATTATTTCATGTATACAGATTAAAATCTATCGCAATTGCTTTGTTTTCTGGATATAAATAAGGTACAGCTGTATTTTTTCCTGAATAATACGGCATGCGTGACTACCGACTAGTTGAGTTATAGATTGAAAGATACCATTCATACCTCTCAACTCTATTCTTATATAAGGCTTCTTCGTTGATTTCGGCACTATTAACCGGCCACGCCTAATCGACTCGTGCTGCCTAT
Source organism: Semibalanus balanoides (assembly GCA_014673585.1). Lineage (NCBI taxonomy): Eukaryota > Metazoa > Arthropoda > Thecostraca > Balanomorpha > Balanidae > Semibalanus > Semibalanus balanoides. Next base: position 31,650 of record VOPJ01004106.1, on the reverse strand, counting down.
TGTTTGTGGACGGCAAAAATGACAGGTCGACGTTTTCCAGGATACAGGAATTTGTCATAATTATTGGCCACGTTTCCATGGCACGGTGATCCGGATTTCGACTTCTGAATTACAGATTGTCATGCTGGTGCCCAAACCCCAAGCCCAGCCTAGCCGAAGCACATGAATACCAAGCCCAGACCCAGACCAGACCTATTCAAATTAATAAAATGGAGGCCCATGCCCGGTCAGGCCCATTCAGATTAAGCAGATAATTATTTTCACAAAATTTGCAACCATTATTCTAGCATATTTACTTGAATACTGTTAACGAGAAAATAATATTACGCACCTGTGTGTTGCTGTGGATTTGGATTCATCGAACACTTTTCGGTCAAAATTGTCATATTTTATCAAACTTTGGACCGGACATGATTTTCGATTTTTTAATCTTGCACCACTATTTACTTACCACGATTTATTGATCTCGTATAGCTGCCAATGTTTATTGTTTTAGTGTCTTATATCATTTATTAACATATTTACCTGGTTAAACATCTGGTTGTCAAGTAAAAAATAACGCTTAGCGACATTACTCAAAACTGTCATACCCATGCCTGCCCAGTAGGGGAGAACGGGGCACGTTCTGTCACGGGGCACATTATGTCAGCGGGGTTTCCTCGCTAGAACTATCCACCGCAGGTATTTGTTGTTTCGTAACATATGTTCCTTTGTGCTGCAGGAGCCGGGTAACTGATCAAAGCAACAACATGCTTGCGACAGATTGGTCCAATATGGAAAAGTTTGTTTTTTCAACAGTAAATCCCAAACTTTTTATAAGTGAATCTTAAATTTTGGTTTGTGGCCATTCCAGATAATTGTATAGTGTCTTTGAATGCTCTCCATGGCCCATAGGAATGTAAGAACATTGTGGCTGAGCGTTATTCTGCCCATTCTCCCAAGTTTTCCAGTAAAAACGAAAAAGTGTGCCATGTGTCCGAGTGGGGCAGGTTCTGTCACCTATCTGGGGCAGCGTTCTGTCATGAATCTGTTCAATGATTCCTTTAGTCGTAATCCGCTTATAAACGGACCATGAACAATGATTGCCTGAGTTTTTGCGTTTACAGATATGGTAACACCACTACACAGCAGTAAAAACGAATCGGGTGGTGCCAATGCCGTTCACGAAGCGCCCATAATTACTTTACCTGCGGGGGCAGATTCTGCCCCCCTGAGATTCTCGAGAACCACAAGGCCGATTCCGATGGAAAAACTACCATTCGATTCGTCGTGAAAAATATTTATTTCGTACCCCGAAATTGCTTTTTTGGTTAAAAAATGGGGAGCCAAGGGGCAGCACGTTCGACAAATTATTTGATATTTTTGAAAAGGTCATTGTTAGTCTTCTTGTCATTCGACGCGGATTTTTATGCAAAAGCGTTTGAGCTTCTGAATGTCATGGCTTTACATGTATGAAAGGATAAAGTTCAAAATGAAAAAAAGACATAGCCTTCTCAGGGATCTGATCGGTAGCTAATGGAAACCAATAAAAAAAGCAAAAATGCAGTGTTGGGATTCGTATATAGCCGTCATTTCTTCTACACTATTGAATGGTGGCGATGAATGAAACCCTCCTCCCCTCAGAGACACCAACAAATGACCGTCGGTGATAACAAGAAGTGCCCCATCAATGAACAAATGATGCCCATAGGTGATCAGAACGTCCGCATATGGGGCAGGTTCTGTCAAATGAGTTATCGCCACATTATCGACACTGGTGTCGAAACAAACTGATATACCACTTGAACTCCTAAAAACGATATGAAGCTATTGATGTATGTAACAGTATTGGAAAGTATTAGTCACCAGCTCTGAAAAGTGTGCCCGCCAGGGCCAATTAGCAAAAAAGTGACAGAACGTGCTCCGGTCCCCCCTACCCATGAAAAGTAAAAAATGCATACCCAACCCAGACAATCGGAAGAATTGAGTGGGCACCCATGGGTGCATCCGATCCATGACAAACACTGTTCTGAAATCTTGTCACCGCACAAGGGAAATCAAAATTGACCGTCATATATGAACGGGGCTATTAGTTTAGCCCCGTTGATATCTAATGGTTAATTTGGATTTCCCTTGTGCGGTGACAAATTTACGGAAGTCTCCACGAGAGGATATCCAGATTAGCTAGTGTCATGGAAACGTGGCCAATGTTACTTTTAAACCAGCCATAGCACAGTGGTTGGAAATGTCGAAACGGATGGCCACTAGGGTGTTTCATTTTGCACTTGGTGCTCGGAATCAATTGGCACCCTAGCTTTCCTGGTTCCCTTTTCATGCCGATTCCGAAAATGAAGTCCGATTTTGCCGCAAATGAGTTTTAAGGTTGGCTCATGCCTTTTTTGTTATTTATGAAACAGCTGAGAGATTGATTTTGCTTTATGTTGATTATTTCCTTTACAAAAATATTACAGGGAAGCCGAAGCAAAGCAGAGGCCACCCAAACTTTAAGTTCATATGAAACCGAGATATTTGATGGTCCTGGCCGCCTGAGGTGCGACGTTTTACGATTGATTTAAGTCTTTTGGACTTTTGCACCAATCCTATTATTTGTTTGTGTTAACGTTTTTTTCTGTACTTGATTACAAATAAAACAAACAAAACAAAAACGTGCATCTGTCAATGTTGAGTAAGCCGTATATGGTAAAATTGGCATGAGATTCTTGACCAGCACATGTTTTTGTAAATGCTTAAATGTTATACATTGGTTTTAAGCTAGTTTCGCTTTAAGCTAGGTTCACAACAAATCCATTGACCACCGTTACCCGTCGACGATTGCTTGTTGTCCATTGAACATTTTATTATCATGCAACCACTAACGTATAAGCTATTTTGGCATCGTAAATAGTAAATGAAGAATACAATGTCATTTGTTTTAAGATATTTGGCTATGGAGAATACAAAATGTCTTCACAAAATATCGGTCGACGGACCGATGGCCGTCAGCAGATTAAAATGGATCCGGTATAAGTCGGACTGTATCAATGATACAGTCCAATTGCACTGTGTGAGTTATACAGTATAATTCACACCCGATCCATTTTTATCTGCTGAAGGCCATCGGTCCTTAGATATATTGTTTTTAAGAATAATTTGTCTTCTCTGTGTTAGACTCATAGACGAATATCCTAAAACAAATGCAATTTTATTCATTGGTGGATCTAGGATTTAGTTTTTGGCGCCATGGGGGGGGGCATCACCCCGAAAAAGTTCATAAAAAACAAAAAATCAAAAAAACTCATCGGATTTTGCTCCCTTGTGTATTGCTATACGTTTTAAAATAAACTTTCCTTAGAAAAAGTTTAGTACAGGGTGTCCCAGAATTACCCGAACATTGCTATTTGATGTCTTACACGAAGAAAAAGACAAACATAATTTTTGTCTTTATTTACGAACATAGCCACCTAAACCAGCAATGCAGTGACTTATTCAGTTTTGGCATATCGGCCAGCTATATTCGGCCAGCACAACCGGCGAACCTGCCTAGCCCCGCCGCTTTAGCTGTTGCACAAGTCCAATGATGCCTTGGACAAGGCTTCTCTTGATTAATTTTTTGTTGAATGATGCCCCAAATAATTTCAATTTAATTTTAAGTCCATGACTAAATTTTCAGCCTACGGCTTTCTCCAATCAAGAAATGTTATCTCTGCACAAATCACCCTGTTGAAGTTCTGGGTCGTGTTGAGGGGGCGCAACGCCTTGATGAAGATGCTCGATCCTGATCTTCCACCAACTTTATTTTCAAATCGATCAGCTGTGGCCGTCCGTTTCACAGCCAAATCAAGTCCTTATTTTGCCAGAATTTTCTGATGTATATTGTCCATTTAAGGTGGTTTTTTGAGGGAACCACGCAGCCTCAGAAGGGCAACAATGGCTCATCATTCCTCACACTTGCACTTTTTTGTGAACGCTTGACCGTTTTCAACGCGAGAATCGTCGGTACCGTCTTGACCGCTCCACACAGCGGTTGCGTTTTGTCTTTTACGGAGATGGAAAAGTTCAAATGACCACATTGGACCACGCTACGTGAATTCCAGTCTTTTTTGTGTCCAATTTGTGTGGTCTCTTGCGAACTTGAGGTGGTGCGTGCCGCCACTATTCTGGTCAATTTTCGGCCTTTTTACAGCTTAGAAGACGCAATTATAATTGTTTCGCGAGATAGCGATGCACGATGACTTGAAATGTGATGCAGCCAGTCCTGGTAGGCGGTGGACCAGCTTGCTCCATGGATTGGTGGCGCTTGTTAGCCGCCATCGCGATCACTCCCTTGGCGACCGGATGCAGGTTGGTTTTGGGTCGCGACGGGCTTTGCGACCCCGGTCGTCTCCGACCTTTGCACGCTTCAACCACTGGTAAATTTGGGTGCGACTGATATCCAACTGCTTGCACGCACTGTTTTGAGGCTGTCCAGCAAAACTCATGCCAACAGCTATGTTGCGGGACCCAGGGGTGTACTCATTGCCCAAAGTTGCCGGTTTAGCGCTTGGGCGCAAAACGAAAAACAACCACCCGCCGCTGACCTTACCTAGCAACTGACCCGGGCCACGACCAGACCTTGGGAGGGCTTGGTATTCAATGTCGACTGTTGAGGAGTATCTAATACAAATTTGACAACCGTAGCTTCGTCGGGTACAGTGCAGTAGCGATATTAACTTTAAAACAGATGTTCGGGTAATTCTGGGACACCCTGTAGATGTCCTTCTGCAGCAAGACATGTGTAAATTTCGCCGATTTAAGGCGGTTTGGGGGGCATTTGCCCCTGATGCCCCTTGGATCCGCCAGTGATTTTATTCTTCAATAACTATGTACTATGACAAAATAGCTAATACGTCAGTGGTTGCATTACAATCAAATGTGCAATGGACAAAAAGCAATTGTCGACGGAATAACAGTGGTCAATGGATTCGTTGCGAACGTCGCTTTAGACGAAACTAGCTTAAAACCAATTGATGTCATTTAAACGTTTACAACAATATGCAGCTGGTCAAACAATCAAGGGACGTAGCCAAGGGAAGGACATGGCGGCCCACATGCCCCCCCCCCCCTAGCTGAGCAAAATAGATTCACACTAGATAATTGTGCATGCAAAGCATGCAGAGACCGAAGGAACTGAGAAACAAAGTGGCTATCGTCCCCAACATAGTACACATATCCAACTCCTTTATCTTACTCCTCAACTGTACTCTGCGCTTAATGAGAACAAAAATTTCACCGCAATTGTCCTTGACATTTCGAAATATTTTGATAAAATTTGGCACGAAGCACCGATTGCAAAATGTGAAATTCAATACAACATATCTGGCTCCCTATTGGCATGGTTGAAGTCTTATTTACAAGATCGCAGTCAGGTTGTTCGTGTAGGAAGTCCATTTCTGGATTTCAAAAAATTCTAGCTGGCTGTCCTCAAGGCTCGGTCCTCGGACGCTTTGCTCGCCCTCATGGTACCTCAATCGACTTATAAAAATAACTGAAAATGATGCACTTTTCTAGCGCTGACGACACATCCCTATATTTATCCCACCCAAGACAGCCAACACACAGACTCTCACTGCAAAAACGACTTGGACTTGATAGGGACAGTACGGCGATCCGACTGGCTATTACATTTAACGCGGAGCAAGTACAGAAAACAAACATTCACGTAACAGATCGTAATGACCAAGACTTAGACCTTTTCTTTCGACGGACAACCCCTTACTGTCCCGTGACTGCCAACAAGCACTAGGATAACATCTTTCTACTGACCTGCATTTTCACGAACAATCAATTCCCTGATACGAACCATAAATTCTCTCGTTAGGACCTATTTATCCTGTGCAAGGTTCCTACCAAGATCATTTTTAAATTTTATTGTTACTTACGAAATATATGTAATGTACATAAGACCCACTTTGACTTTATCTGCGACATAATCTACGACGGTAACCTACTGCCTTTGACTCAAATACGATCCAGACCATTACGACCGCTGTGCCCGAATAGTGACTGGTACTCTTGGTTTCGCACACTACCAATGCTTCTACTTAACGACCTTAGGAGGGAGCGACTAGAACGAGACGACTCATTCAGCAGACTCTCTTTTCCATCGACTATATTATCACTACCCGCTCTTCCTCCATACCTCACTAACCTATTGACACAAACAATGAAGAGACGCACAAAGGACTTCAGTTACGTAACGCACATCCCTGCTTCTCACTCCCCCTAATCCGGTTAACTTCCTTTCGGAAATCGTAACTCCCTGCTACGATTAGACAGTGGAACCTTCTTCCTGAAACACTCGTAACACTCTTCTCGACGTGATTCTCTCGTCAAGTCACTGGCGGCGATTCGGGGCACCAGAGCCACCAGACTTAAACTCAGTAGGTAAAAACACTAAACACACAACAGCACAGACTAACGCTGTCCGGCTTATCACACTACACACCCACCTCTTTCAACTCCAACTCACAGCACAATCCATCGTGTTCTTGTGGAACACTACAAGACCTGCCATTAACATGCTCTGGTGCCCCCATAACACGATTCACAAACGAACCTCTTTAACGCAGCGCGACAGTTTGTGCGCGACTTTGACGGTTTGTCACCCAAAAACAAATTAGAGCTCCTGCTTTTTGGTAGAAATATTTCACGAACACTGGGTATAGACATCGCACACCACTTACAGACATTCATTGCACTTTCACATAGACTCAACACACACAAACAACACAACAGCCATACATTACCAGCTCATTCACCACGCTGACCTGCTGTTGCCGCCTGTGCCTGGCCACCCGGCCACCCGATTTTCGAATAGCCGCTTGGTGGGCTGGTAGCGGGGCCTACGTGATCTGTTCCTTAGTGTTGGTTAATTTCTTGTTTTATTTGTTTCCTCTGGAGAGGCGCTATAATTTAAGCTTTTGCTTTTGCGCCAATCCGTTAATGTTTTGTTTGATCTGATATTCTTTTGTTACCAAAATAAACGAACTGAACTGAACTGAACTGAACTCAAGGTTTGCTACTCCAATTCTTTGGGTATACATCAATACAATGGCTTCGCCAGGATTTTTAGGCTGGAACTTGGAAGGGTGAGCGAATCTGTATGGCAGTCGTTCACACTCGCACCAACCGAGGGCGGAAGGAATAGAAGGTTCCGCTTCGATTTTTCGGAAATAGCGGAAAACGACTACATCTCGCGCCGCCATTTTTGGCACAAATGTTTGCCCATCAATTACCCTAATCCTGTTCAATATTTGACCTACCTCGGGTCTCCTCAGGTCAGGTCACTAGGTCAATTCTAATGATCCCACCTCCAAAAATGCAAGGTCGTGCCGCAGCCAAATTGTTTTACTGATCAGTTGGAAACTACCAGGATTTCATCAGATCATAAATAACTACAATTCTGCTATTTCGGATGATTTTATATCGGTGATCAAGGATAAAGTCGATTTTGTTATCAACCAATTATGTCATTGGAAAACATAAAAGTGTATGGGTATGGATGGATGGTCCACAGGAAATGGAAAAATGTGACAAATTTTCACCAGACTCACGAACCTCTTGCTAAATAGTTAAAATAAAGATCGACATGGCATTGTTGTCCTGCAACCTTTTCGCGGTCGCAGGACCCAGAGGTAATGCGTCATTTTTATTCCGCATTTTTGTTACCGAATCAATATAGAACAATGTGATGTTTACCATTGTATTTGACTTGTAGAGACATTTCGTTCGATGTGAAATGCGACCTTGTCCCTTGACCTGTCCTCGAATCATGAGGCCATCTTTACCCACCGACTTGTTTTACTTTCACCTTTCCTAAATAGTAAAACTGACTAAATCAGAACTGGGAACCGGCCAAATATTGGCAAGGATCACTGTATGCATAAAAGTGGTTCCTCACCTAGTATGGAATGTTTTTTAATACTATTTACAGCCTGTCTTCTTACAGATATTATCATGTCGTGAGTTTGGCCATTAGGCCGAAAGCGTTCGAGATAGCATGGACGATGGGCATGGCATAATTCGCTCCGAAGTCCTCAGGTCCATTCAATCCCGAGGGCTGGTCTCTATTTCGAAATTAAGTAAAAACATTCATAATTAATCTTTGCGGAGAAAGAAAGGCACTAAACAAGCGCCGTGCAGGTGCTGGGCGCCTCCTTTGCCGTGGCGGGGGCGTCTAAACGTCCCCTTCTAACTCGTCTCTTAAGGGGAGTAGACGTCTTAGTCGTTTTGGGCTCAGGTCAAAACTCAGGTCACCAGAGGTCATCAATGGTCGAATTTTCCAAGCAAAGGATTAAGGATTTTGCTCCAAAAACCCACAAATATCTCGGGACCAATAATAGGTAGAAACGATCGGAAAAAAGATTGACAGCTCATGACAAATGCAATCGCCACTGATGCCTTCAAATTGTAGCTCAGGTCAACAGTTTAGGCTTTAGAGGTCACCAAATGTCACAATGGAATTTTCTGAAAAACGTTTTCTTGAATAACTTCGTATATCGGTGGAACATAGAGCACTAGTTTTGAAACCATAGTATTTGTTTCATAAAGACACTTTTAATCATATTATGGTGACCGAGTCAGGTCAACTTAATCATTTGACCTCAGGTTAAGGTCATTTTGTAACCAATAAGGATCATGCTACATATGGGGTGATGCGACTCGACGAGACAATCACATTGGTGCCATTCGCAGATCTTTATCTTTACAGGGGCGTAGGAACGGGACAAAAAGTGAGGTGGCCAGCGAAACATAGATCTCGTCTTGACCGGAACTCAATCCCCCTTCGCGGGATTTCTATGCATAGTTTTTTTATCAAACTGTTGCGCTTTTGAATTGTTATAACGAAGTAAAGTTGTTGGTTTTAGCACACAAAATGGACAAAAAGTGAGGGGACCACGGCCCCCATCGCCGCCTGCGTTTCTAGGCCTATGATCTTTATTATATCAAAAGTTTTGACAAACAAGTGCTTGTGACGCCAGATGACCTTAGTTGACCTTGCAGAGGTCACTGAGCAACAATTGCACCTGGGTGATCAAGAATAAACTAAAATAGCATGATTAGGAAAGAATTGACCTGATCTAACGCAGAAAATTATCTGAATAGGGAGCATTTGTATATTTTCCCATTGACTCAAACAGGAGGTCACGAAATGGACCTGACCTTAGATCACCGTTATACAAAATCAGACATCTGTTAATTGTAGGGACTTAAAATCTTAGAAAATCTCGGCAAAGTTCAAATCTCTTGGAAAAACTTTGTTGGTTCGGCACGACCACAAACATTTTTTTATAAGGTCGCGTGACGTGACATGGTGACCTGAGCTGAGATGTCTCGAGGTCAAAACTTTTATACATAATGTGGATAATTGATGCCCGACAGCTGTGCCCAATTTTGCGGCGCTGCGCGCTTACGTTTTTTCGTTATCCTTGAAAAAAATATGGAGCGTCTAAACGTCCCTCCGCTCTCCGGCACGGTGCTTTTGTTTAAGATACACATAAGCAAATTGTTAGTGACACAAACCTGCACCTTCCTCGAAACGCAGTCTTAGTAGAAAAGAAGATAGGATACTAGGCATGCGCAACAGTGATTTCTGAGAACTATATGTGAGCACAGGAAATATCTCTTCTGTCCCAACCATGGGCGTCGCCAACCGAGGAGCCAGGGGGCCGCCCCCCAGATCGCTCCGGACCCCAAGATAGCAGGATTTTAATGTAACCCAATAGGAGTGGGGGACAACCAACCGGTTGCTCCCCCACACCCCCCATCCAAATTTTGTGTCGACGTTCCTTGTCGAACAACCAACGATCTTCCATATTCTGACGTTAATGAGCAATTGTTCTAAGGATATTTAAGTTCATGAAATTTGGAATTAACTTAACCCGCGCCCCACTGGGCCTCTGCATTTCCTTCGCCCGACTGGGGGGGGGGGTTAACACCCCCTCTAGCTCGGCTACTATGGCACGTAGACAAAAAAAAAAACATTGTTCTCGAACCGTTATCAAAAATAATTTCGAAACTGTTTCAGACTTTTTTCGCTCACGTCAAAACTCAGGTCACCAGAGGTCATCAAAGGTGAAATTTTCCAGTTTTAGGAAATCGCTCCAGAAACCCCCAAATATCTCGGTAACTATGCTATCTAGAAACAATCGTTCAAAGACAATCTCTAGCCATTGAAATTTGAAATCGCAATCGCATCCAGGTTTTCAAAGTTAACCTCAGGTCAATAGTTTAGGCTCTAGAGGTCATTAAAGTAAAAATGCTGATTTTTGGCAAAACATACTTTGGAAATAACTTCTTACCTAATGAAGATAACGCAATACTGTTTACGCCATCGTGTTTGTCTCGTCAAAGCTCTTTGAAATATGTCAAATTTGATCATGTTAGGTCAACTAAAAAAAAAATACTTCAGGTCATGGTCAAGTGGTGACCCAAGTAGGTCATGCTGCATATCATGAGATGTGTATTGACGAGACAAACACATTGGTGAAAGTTACACGTCTCTATCTTCATTATGTTTAGAGATATTGACGAAAAGGTGTTGGTGACCTCGGATGACCTCAGATGACCCCGTAAGGTCCCTGAGAAGAACCTGCACTTGGGTCATACATAATAATATCCTATTATAACATTGTCCAGAAGGAAATGGACTGATATCGTCGAAAAAGAATGCATTTGAATATTTCTCCATTGACTTATAATGGGGAGGTCACAAAATTGACCCGACCTCAGGTCACCAATATCTAAAATCCGAGATACACATTTTGAATATGACTTGATGTAATCCTTAAAGTTTGATATCGATCCGTTAGAAATTGTGGTCATGGTACGACCGCAAACTTTTTGGTAGGTGGGGGCACTTGACCTGACCTGGTGACCTGACCTAACCCGATACGAAACTTGAATTTTCGCAAAATGTGCGGAAAGGATCAATGATTAGTTATGCTAAATTTGGCGGCGCTACTCGCCGCCGGTTTTCGTTATCTTGATAAAACAGGAGGGGGTGTGTGTGTGTGTATAAACACCCCCTCAGTGGGGCGTGGGTTAAATATATTTGTTTTGGCTTGGAAATACTACTTTTACGAATACCAAGGAATTTATCATCGTATATTAATAAATGTATAAACAGATAAGCATATTTATTTTATTTTAATGCATATCAAACGACAAATGACATGGCATTAATTACATCTGGGTGGGCAAAATGTCTTGACGGGAGGGGGGCCAAAATGGCTCACTGGGGGGGGGCATTTGCCCCTCCAGTTAACATGTTAAAATAGGCATTGGTTCCAGATATACCTACAGTAACTTTCTTTCCTATACGTTCGCTCTCCTATCTTACAGTTCGCTGCATATATGACCAGGCATGCTTTTAATGCTTTACACTAACAATTAGGCGCCAATGCAAATGTGGAGAACACATTTCAAGTGGAGGGATTTAAGTAGGTTGATGAATCCACAGAAATCACAAGGTGGATCAACTGCCAAACAATCTCGCCGGTTTTAGCAACTAACGCGCTATCTTTGGCACACATACACGCCTGCAGCCAAAGGAACAAAACCTTGACCTCTCACCCTCTATAGAGGGTGTATAGAGGGTTGAAGATAAGCCCTAATTTTACGCGTGGTAGGTAGAAGATCCGTACAAAGGCTTGGAAAACTGCGTCAAAGGATACAAAAACGTTGGTTTACTTCATATACCTTCCAGCATGTTTCCTTTCCACTGTCCGTTCAAAGTAAAATTTGATATGTTAAAGAACAACCGGATTTGATAAGCACCATGAAGTCCGTTTTTGATATACACTCGCGCCCAGTGGCCTAATATCATCGTTCAATGTTCAGTTTTCTTCCAGTCAATGAGTTTGACGAGTCCGCCACCACTACGTAAAAATTGAATTAATTGTAGCTTTGCGCAACTATGGAAAATGATGATATTTTTGCTCAAGCATTCTGTCGAAATTTGTAATGTCAGAAGAAAAATAATGTCTTATTATGCCTGAATTAAAATCATTAATAGGCATAAACGAAAGGATTGTTCTAAAGGGATTGAGGATTGCTCCAAAAGATTTTTCGCTCTAACCATTGTTGAAGTTTTCTCCAACAGAGTTTTTTTGTTATCAGATTGTTTACATTGTTTTGAGGTACTCCCTGTGCAGTGTACAGTGTTGTTTACAAATACGCAAATATCTGAGCTGCGCTGAGTTTGGCGCTCAATCGTTGCCATATTATCTAGTGGTGTATGGAAATCGCAAACCGTTTTTATATTATTATGAAAAATAATATAAATTATAGTTTTTTGCATTTGCGCTGCTTTGGTGAGCATAAGAGGACGATTACAAATAATATTTAGTCCCTTAGACTTGTTTTATCATGTTTTTGCGATATCATCCCGAAGAGGCAGTGTCCCTTTAAAGGGAATGTTTCACATTAACATAAGATTTGGTTAAGATGGCCAAGTTGTTGGATTTCCATTGAAATTAAGTATTGTAGAAGTTAAAACACCCACGAGGTCTAATCGAAAGTAAATTTTAGGTTTGGTTTTGAATCTGCAACAAATAAGCGCCCTAGTGTATTAGCGGTAGCCTCTTAAAGCCGAGTCCGTTCATCCCTTTTTATCAAATGTTGATTGGAAAGAGACGTTTACATTTGGCTATACATTAGCCATACCCACTAGTCATACATATTGCAGCGTGCAGGGTTTTTCATTTCCCAAAATTCCTTCATATGACGTCATCAGCCTAAATAACTAAAACTTAGTTTTTCAGAAATTGAGCACTGTTTGTGAGAAAACAAATGTCGAATTCGTATCGCAGCAATTACTTCATTCATTTTGCACACAAGCGGCGTACATTGGACAACTTCAGAAAAGTGAAACATTCCCTTTAATTAAATGCCAAACTACCAGTAAAGCGCCGTAGTTTGGGATTAACAAGCGAGCGCGAAGGAAATGTATGTTTAATTTCAACTCCATCGGGCAAGTAAGCTTCGGAGATACAAAAAAGGGTACGCACAAGCGCACGTGCGGCACTTGCAGAGACACCCACCCCTGGACTGTGTGGAAAGACAGCAGGTAGAGAGTCACTAAACACACACCAAATTAGAACACAATCAGGTCAAGCCTTCCTGACTTAATAGCATAGGGCGTGTGCACGTGCGCACGTGCAGAGGCACTCTTACCATGACTTGTGGAAAAGCGGCGGCTGAGGGTCCCAAAACCACAAATCCAGAATTGGAACCAATCAGCCCAGCCGTTGCGGATTTTTTTTGCGACAAAAACACCTTTTCAACACCCCTCACGCGGCACGCGCACAACGCGCAGTGGTAGTCACCCACATGAGTCGGCACTGATAACAAACAGGATTGATTGGATGGGGCTACTCAGCAAAGAAGTCCGTTTGTCAATCGGTCCTCGGACGTGCGGTTGCAAAGATATAAGCTTCTCAAAAGTGTCACCACGGGTTGGGTTGGGCCGCTCATAATCGGATTTTCCCCATATACCACGTAAAGACGAGCGAGCGTCTCGCGCTCGCTCGTAACCACGTAAAGACAAGCGAGCGCTTCGCACTCGCTCGTAATATATACTAGCGATATATAATTAAACTATATATCTACTTCTTCGGTCCCACCACTTGATTGGTCGAAGACCTTGATACTCGCTGCTGATTGGTCAAGATCCGCGTGCGTCCGTCTCACGGGCACCGGTCCGCCCGGCCCGACGCACATAAGGATAAATCGGTATTATGGGTGACGATAATTGTCATATTTTACTTTCATCAATATACAGTTTTGAACATCATATATGCTAGTAAAATGTCCAATTAGCCTAGAAACATTACAAAATAGTGCATTCGGAAAAGGGAAAGACTCATTACAGGCGCCTGAACAGTGTGCTTCGATCCGTGTTTCAGTAGGGACATTTTTCTCTTGAAAATAGGTCGATATTAATGCCCTATTACTCGCACAGATGTTTTATCAGAGACATCTGCACTTCTAGTGAAAGGTTATGGTTCTGACAACTGTGTCTTCTGATACTTAAAATTAAGTTGTATGTTTTTCTTAACATTTTACAACATGTTTATATCATGCATGTTTTATAAGGTGATCGGTCAGGTATCATCTGAGATATAAAGGGCAGCAGAAAAAAATAATGCAACGCAAGTGCAACATTAGTAACCCTCCTAAGTTAATTCCTCCATTACTAGCTTACCAGTTGAATATATATTAATTTGGTTGCTTTCACTTGCGCGTGGGGGCTCCCAGGAAAGGTTTTTCTCAGTTTGTACCTTCATTTTTTGCTTCAAATGGCAAATGGGCGCAAAATTAAGACATTTCAACAGTGAAAGAAACAGCTCTCATCGCTTGCACTCCTGTTGTTCCAAAATTGGTTTATGGGATTGTCGTGGGGCCTCATTGGTGGAAAATCTAGGAAATTAGCTGTTTTGTCGCCAATTGGGGGGGGGGGCATCACCCCGAAAAAGTTCATCAAAATGAAAAACTCATCGGATTTCGCTCCCTTATGGATTGCTAAACGTTTTAAAAACGCTTTCCTTATTAAAAGTTGCGTAGATGCTGCGTAGATGTCCTAAAACCGATTTCCGCATATGATGGTGAAAAATTGAGTTTATACTTTTAACAGAGGCGGCTCTAGGACCAGATTTTGGTAGGCTTTTTCGGGACATTTAGCAATAACAGACGAAGATGCGTTCTTGAATGGCTTTCCTCTCTAACTGCATTAAGCATGAAAGAAGTTGCAAAATGTTTCATATTTGATTGAGATCAAGTTCAAATGAGTTGTTTTCTATTGATACCAATAAACTATGCGCAGCGGCAGGGGCGGTTTCAGGGATTTGAAAAGAGGAAGTTTCCAGGAAGTATGAAACGTTTGTCTGGCAGTCATTAAAGCGATTTATGGGAGATTTATAACTATGAAGATGCAAGAGATAGAATCTCCTTCCATTATTGGCATAATTTATGTCATAGACTTCCAGGGGCGTGTTCAGGAACAGGAAAAGGGGTGAATAACATAATGACTACGATATGTCAGCGATTACGGCCGTATAAAACTATATCTTTTAACTATATATGCACATATGTTGCAAGGGGAAGATAATAAATAATTAGTTGGCAGTGGCGCCAGCAGGAATCGAAGAAAGTTGGTCATATTGTTGCAAGTAAACTAAGATGCTGGCGCCCACAATGACATAATATACTGCAGTTTTTAGATGAAACCGAACAGAGGATACTCTACGCAACGATTAGTAGGATAATGGGTGACTCAAGGCAGGGTATACCATAAGTCGGGATAACAAATTTGCATTGAAGTTGCAAGTGCAAAATCACGTGTGACTAGTTAGTCACTATAGAAACGGATAAATACCTCCTAGGCAAAGGGTCTTACTCCCCTATTATATTGGATCTGGGACACGCCCTACTGATAAGGTAAGTAACATAGTAACGGGTACCTAGTAGTGTGCTCAGCTAACGTATTTAAAAGTTTGGCATCAAAACTTGCCTTTCGGTTAATATATCGTTTTATTTGCCCTCCCTTTTTATTAACGCTGGGCACCATGCCTATGTATACATATAAGTTTTTATGCATAGTGGGCATTAATGATTCAGTTTATGAACGAGCCGTAGGCGAGTTCATAAACTGAATCTTTAATGCCATGAGTGCATAAAACGATTTAGTGCATGACCGAATACTGGCTGTTTAGAGTAAAAGCATATATTTTTCGAGAGTTCAATGCAGAGTCATTTACCTGAGGCCTAGCAGTGTATTATCACTTTTGGGAATGTATTAACACTCCAATTAATACACCGCTACAGTTAAGCACATGGTCAATGGGAAAACAGTCACTCTTCGGCCAACTGCACTAGAATATGCTTAAATAACTTATTTTGGATTGATGTCACAGTAAAGCACTATTTCAATTATTCCAAAAATAAAACCACAAAAATTGTTTCACTATGCATTTGTTCACCCCCCTATATTTAGTGACCTGCAAACGCCTATGATTTTTGAATTGACAACAACTACCGTCATATGTCTATCTCCAATTCAATCTCTATTGATCCCCATTACTTGCGTTAAAATCGGTCAAAAGACCTGGCTGCTGTGTTTAATACAAAA
Source organism: Semibalanus balanoides (assembly GCA_014673585.1). Lineage (NCBI taxonomy): Eukaryota > Metazoa > Arthropoda > Thecostraca > Balanomorpha > Balanidae > Semibalanus > Semibalanus balanoides. The sequence continues at coordinate 15,503 of VOPJ01004106.1, read as the reverse complement.
TACCTCTAAGATTTTGCGTTTTTGCCCCCTATTCAATATTTTGACAATCAATTACGTCTGTAACTGCACACATACGTTCGAACTTTGGATTAAAATACCCTATTTATAATACTTTTCTGCACAAAATGCGTATCCATCATTAACTTTGAACTCATTTGTAGGATGTCACGAGCACCATAGGCAGAATAATACCTCCCCATCGTATTACTCCCAGTGACGCCTCTGATTTTCTGATACTCTGTTTATACTCGGAATAGGATGCACGAGGAAGATGCCTATTGATTGTTTTTTTATTATTTTTTTATAAATCCTTTTACAACTGAAGATGACATCACATTTTTTCAGAAAAGTAATTATGGCCATCCAAAAGACCGATTTATCCTTATGTGCGACGTGGCCGCTGGACCCGGCGCCCGGCCCGGCCGCAGGCAGGCCACTGCGGTGAGAACGGTGGTCCAAGGCATGTCGGAAAAGAGAAGCTGTTCACTCCCTTTTACTCGCTCTTTATCATGCAGTGTCATCTTGCTTTTAACACGAGTAAAAATATGAAATTATATTAATGCCGCTATATTTGTTCTCTCATTGAATAGCTTACTTTTCCCAAAAACGTCGCGCTCATCACCAAGACAGATTTCCATTTAGTGTTTCTCATCTCTATAAAATCCGGCCAGTGCCCCTGAAAGTTGTGGCGTTGTAGTGTATCGTCTTCGTTGAGTGGGGTGACTGGGTTGTGCGTTGCTCGTGTTGGTTGCTGCCTTATTCTGGTTTTCGACTATTTTACGGCCCTGCTTTGGAATCTAATCATCATACACCATCTGGCTATGGCTATCCCGGTTGCAAGTTCAACGGTGTGAACCTCAAGCGTCACATGCAAAGGACAGGTTCATCCAGAGAAGCTTACACATATCCGTGGCAGTGGATTTGAGCCAAATGGAAGATTGAATCTTTGGATCAGGGCAGGGGCGTATTTAGGGGGGGGTCACTGCACCATGCCCCCCCTTGGGCCTCATGGACCGAAGGCGCCCTCATGCACCGAAGGCGCCGAAAGCGCCTTCGGTTCATGAAATGCGCCTCTAACATTCCCAGTAAAGGCGCGCCGAAGGCTGCGGCCATGGCTGAATGAGCGCTCCGGCTGAATCTGGGAAGCGCGTTTCAACTGAATGTGAGGGGCCTCTCGGGTTAGCCTGAAAGTGCCCTCCCACATTCCCTTCAGGAAGCGCCCCTCGCCAAAATGGCTTTCCAGGACGGCGGCCTTCCTATCATTGAACTCAACAATCTAGTCCCCTCTTTTGCTTTCCCTGCCTTCACGGCGCCTTTGATAAACTCTGAGGCGCCCTCACATCCCTCCATAGGCTAACCCTCTCAACATGTTCTCATCCCAAGGTGCATCACGATACCAACATGGACAGGCGCCGCCTACATAACCTCCAGCGCCCTCACGCACTTTGAAAAGGGTACTCTCCTCCAAAATTATACACTCTCGCAAGGCTCCAAAAGACGCCCTCCGATACGTCTCCGATGGCACCCACCCACATACCTTCCAAAAGACGTCCTTGAATACGCTTACGTGGTGTTCTCCGATACTATAGCGAAGAAGTGCGTATGAAGGCGCCTCCGATACCATCTCTGAAGAACGCCTTCCCCACATACCTCCAAGCCCCTAGGATGCGATTTCATGAGCTCTGAAGGCGCCTTCTGTAATAGTCCCAAAATCACGCCTCAAGATGCATATCTCAAGGCCCCGAGGGCGCCTCGCCTACATACCCTCCGAGAGGCGTCGTTCGCTGAGTGTGAAGGCCGGGGGCGCCTCCGTCTCAGCAAGATGGTGTCTCTCGAGCTATTTGAGAGGGCGCCCTCGGAGAATGTATCGGTAGGGCGCCTTCGGGAGACATTTGGGGATCGCCTTCAAGGAGTAACATTGGAACTCGGAGGCGCTTTTGAAAGTGATATTTTGGAGGCGACATAGTACTGAAAATTGGTAAATCATAGAGATACCATAACAGTTACGGCAATTTTCGCTGACGGCGCCCCTCATGCGAGTTGGTTTGGCGCCCTTGAGGGGTTGCCCCCCCTTGGGCGGATTTCCTAACTACGGGGCCAACTGATCAGGCCATCCCCGTAAGAAAGGAAACTGGGGTGTGCGGTCAAATTGCCGCACGTCCAGGTGGCTGATATATCTTGCCCACCCAGTATTAGTATAACTATGATATACTGGGTCATTATCCGCAATCTCCCGTCCCTATGTTCGGTTGACCAAAAAGCAACAGCAGAACCATTCTGACACCGGAAGTTTTTTTTTTCTTTCTTTCCTGTCTTGAAGCATTTGGATGCACATGGAATGAGTCCCATCACAAAGAAAACCTACGGATTCGAGTCATTCATTATTTTCTGGGTAGCTGTTACCCAGATCTGCCCAGCACAGTCGCTGCTTTACTATCTGCTGCACTGGACTTCCCTCATTACTAGCCGTTTTCACGATGGATTATATTGTGCGAAATGTTTTAAATCATTTTTAAAATGTTTTAAATTGTTTAAGTAGTAGCCGTTTTTCACGTATGCGAACTAATTGTTGCGAGAAAAAAAGTGGTTTTAACCCTCGCCCTACGGGCGTTAGGGCGAGGCGGTGTAAAACTTTATCGGCAAATTAGTTAGATCGTGAAAATGGCGTCTACTAAGAGGACACTAATAATATATATGTATATTAAAATAATATATAATATGATATATATAGTATAATATATATATATATACTATATATATATAGTATATATATACAGTGAGTATATATAGTAGTGGTTATATATATATATATTAGTCAAAGGCAGGAAGCAGATTTATTTAATTCGCATCTGGCTTGTTTGAAACGTTAATAGGATGCTGTTGAGTCGTGTAGATATATGTTTTTTGATTCAAAGATTCAATATAGTCTGAATGAGGTGTTTTGCGATCTGAGTTTAAATTATGTTCAAAAATTACACTTCCGAAGTTCATAATACGCGTCCAGGGAGGATAAGGCAGCTTCCATGTCACCGATCAGAGCCGAAAGGGCGGATTTTGGTCCAGAGACGAGAACCTGGGTGTCGTCGGCGTATTGCGTGACAAAAGCGCCAGCGCATGCAGGCTGAGGTCGATTGCAAGAGTACAGGTAATAAGGTATGCGGTCGCGCGAGAGAAGGTACGCCCGTGCGGGATAACCGGGCCCTGAGTTGTTGAGCGAGATGCCCGAGATTAATGTTGAAGAGAGACTGACGCTCTGCGTATGGCCGGACAGGTAGTTAGAAAACCAGGAAGTGTTTTTAGTGTGTTTTTCGTGAATATCTCACAAACGAAGCGGCGCAGAGGGTAGGTTTTGTGCGAAATTAACGGCAATACAATAGAGGATCGTTCGGCGTAACGAAAATCGAAATCGGTCGGTACATTTTTGAGTTATATGGATTTAAATTCCAAGATGGTGGCCAGATTCGAGGTCGGCGAAGCGATATCTCAGGAATCAACAGTCAGATCGAGACTATTCAAACGTCATTCGGTAGCCAATGTCAATGTGCATCCCCAAACATAGCTTAAGACACATTGCTGGTGACCTGTGACGTCACAGAGGTCAAGTTCCAAAAATGGTGACATTTATGCCGAGTTTGTACCTTCGTGACCTCGCGTTTGAACCTTTAAGATATTGAACCAGAGGTCACCAAAAAAATTTGTCAAAAAATGGTACATCGTCCATGGCACCTACCCACCCTTAAAAAATTTAAATATTCTAGCTGTTGGTACTTTTTGAGATCTTTAGGGGGCACTAATCCGGAACGTACCTTTTTGACAAGTTGCTATGGTCATACCTCGGAAAACTCGGGGTCATGATTGTTTTCAATACGTATATTGTTTATTGTTGTTTGTTGTTTGTATGTTTGTTGTATACGATTGTTTACAACACGTAATCGATGTATTTAACATATCAGACACTTCCAATAATAATATCATGCATTCTTCTTCCTCTGCGCTCGCTAAAATATACCCAATTTCCCATTGCTTTAACATTACGTGGATAACTCTTGCCCTTCTCGCTATGTGGCGCTAGCGTCCCAGGGGGCACGGCCGGCCGCCCGCCCGGCCTATGGGAGTAGTCTGTCTAGTTATATTATAGGTCAATGGTCTGCAGCTGTCGTAACTGCGTAAATGTGACGTCATAAAAGTCAGATGCACAATGCTCTCCACCGGTTTCACCGGTTTATGGTGGTTGGTAAATTTCCGCTCTGGTCCATGTGCGGACGTACAATTGCCATCTTCGGAAGCCAGCTTGGTAGTATGGTGAGCCTCTCGGGACCAGTCCAGAGCCATCGATGGATGTTGGATAGCTCAACACGGGCGGTGTCAGACGCTACTACAGGTTAACCATCCTGACCGTCTGTGTACCAACTTCTTCTGTTTTATTGTGTTCGTAAAACCGCTTTCGGTGAACGCGTGATTATGTATAGTTTATTTGTTTGTCAAGTCATTAATTCACCAACGAGAGGAAACTATTGGAGCTCCGTTTTTCCCTAGTTTGTTTTCATCAATGCAATCGGCGTTCCTGTCCCGGTCGAGAGACGGTGATTTTGTAAACCAGTAAGGCGCCGTAGTTGGCGATGACGAGCGAGCGCAAAGGAAATGTATGGTGAATTTCAACTGGTTCGGGCAAGTATAGTTTTTGAGATACAAAAGGGGTGTGCACGTGCGCTCGTGCAGAGGCACCCACCCCAGACTTGAAGGAAAGGGACAGTTATAGTTTGGAGCTGTGTATAGCAAGGGACCTCTCACCCGCCCCGACTGAGAGGTCCCTAACATATACACCAAATTTGAGCACAATCGGCTCAGCCGTTTCTGAGATATATAATAGGGGTGTGCACGTGCGCACGTGCAGAGCCATTCCACCCCTGACTTGTGGAACGGCGGCGGCTGAGAGGCCCCTAACCACACACCAAATTCGAACACAATCGGTTCAGCCATTCCTGAGATATATAATAGGGGTGTGCACTGTGGACGTGCGCAAGTGCAGAGCCATCCCACCCCTGACAAGTGGAAAAGTGGCGGCTGAGGGGTCCTTAACCCGCGCCCGGGTGGGCCTCCGAGACAACTTCGCCATGGGGGGGGGGGTCAAAATGACCCCCGTCTAACTCGAAAACGAAAAGAGATAGAAAGACGTGGAAAAAAGCGTTTGAAAGCTCTCAACGTGTACATTCCGACAGCCTAACAAAGACAATTTTTTAGCTAAGGTATAATTGGAGCGTACACAGGAGGTCATCAAAAAGGTCAAAATTTAACAGTTTTTGATTTCGCATTCGGAACAACCCCGTATATCTCCGTGAAACTATGATAGCGTAGGCAAAGAACGGAAAAAAAGCGAATCACACCACAGAAATCTAATTAAATTTGCAAATGTCGCACTTGAGGTGTTCCCTCGAAAATTGAGTCCTACAGCATCAATAGTTTAAGGCTCCAGTCCACGAGGTCATCGTAAGGTCAAAAATGCAGTTTTTGGTAGATTTCTCGTTTTCCTTTAAATGACTTTTTATCTAATAAAGATATAGCCAATGAATTTAAAACGCATCGTGTTCCGTCTCGACAAGGCGCTTTGAAACATATACATGGTGATCTTTCAGGTCATATTTCAAAAATTTGACCTCAGGTCAAGTCATCTTGGTGACCTGGGTAGGTCATAAGTTGCATATGGGGTCGATGCGGCCGAGACGAGACAAAACAGTGGTGTCAACTGATCGCTCACTCCTATCCTCTTTTCTATCAAAAGTTATTAGCAAAATCATTCCGCTGATGTGACCTCAGATGACCTCAATGCATTTGTAGAAGAACAATGAGCAACAACTGCAACATTGATCATCCAGAATGAGCCCAAAAAACATGATTCTGACATAATTAGCTTGATCAGGTCGCATATTTCTGAATTGGAAAGCATTTGTTTATTTTTTCCCATTCACTTATAAATGGGGAGGTCAGGAAATTGACCTGACCTTAGGTTCACCGATTACAAAAAATCAAGATAAACAAGTTGTAGGTAGCTTATAATATTCATGAAATCCTGCAAGTTTCAAATCTTTCGAAGCAAAAACTTGGCATTTTGGGCAGAGGGTCACGAGCCTCCAGAGGTCCTACTGAAACATTTGGCAAGGCAAGGTCCTTAAGTGACCTGACTGACCTGACCAATCAGGTTGAACCTGCATAGTATTTTTTTGTATAAGTGTGGGAAAATTGATGATCCAAAAGCTATGCAAACTTTGGCGGCGCTGCACGCCCGCCCCGTTTTTCCCCTCCGTTATTCTCCGCCGGAAAAATCCATGCAGGTGAGGGCAGAATGAAGCCCCCCTCACCAGGAGTGCGAGGGTTTATACACACCAAAATTAAAGCACAATCAGCCGAGCCGCTTGTTAAAAATCCTTGGCGACAAAACCCCTTTGACACCCCTCACTAACAGCGCGCGCCCGCGCAGTGGTTAGTCACCCCACATGGTCGGCACTGGTATCAAAACAGACTAGGTTGGAACAGACTACTCAAGCAAAAAGCCTTGCTTGTCCACTCCGGCACAATGCTGGTTGCAAAGACTGAGTGGAGCTTCTCACCCGAGCGTCAGCCATCGGTATGTGAGCGCGCGAGGGTTGATTCGGCCGTTGGGCCTGGAGCCGCTCATAATAAGATTTTTCCCATATACACCGCTAATAGTATGCCAAAAGTGAATATGTACGCCACCGAAAAAGAATATATTCACTTGGTGAAACAGGGCCCAGGAGGCATTTTGGTTGACATAATACCGACCGATTTGGGTTGAACCCCAAAATGTCCAAAATGTGACCGTTTTTGAATTTATAGGTGGTGGTGGTGTATGTAAAATGTATTGGTTTTATAATGCATACAATACTTATTTAGAAGGACCTCACTTACTCTTGTGAGCAATATCTTCTATCTTGATATAATAATGATGTGTTCTATTTTAGTATTTATATTGATGGATTGAAATTTTAGCAAATTAAGCATCAATTTGCTGGATATAAATAAGAACGCGTAACAAATGTGACGAACAAGTGAATTGTTAAAGACCAGCCTGACCGAAAAGTTTCCAAAAATGTATAAGCCTGACCGACCCGATTACCAAATCGTTTGCACAATTTTTTCGGTTACCAAAATTTGTGTTACCGATTGACACAACCAACGGAAAGACGAGCGAGCGCGAAGCGCTCACTCGTAATCATCCCATGTACTATTGGTTCCAAAATAAGCGTCCCGCTGGTTTGGATGGCACAGCAGTTTAAGGGGATATAACGCATTAGGAAAAGTATGTGGAATGATGGAGATGAGTGCCACTCATCTGGGCACTTATTTCCATCATTCCACATACTTTTCCCAAGGCGGTATATTCCCCGTAACTGCTGTGCCGGCCAACCCAGCGGGACGCTTATTTTGGAACCAATAGTACACACATATCCAAAACCATCATCATTGTTTTTATTTTCTGGAAATAGTTTTATACTGCTGTACCTTGCGGCTGTCGAACAATACTTATAGCTTCGCAATGGGGTATGTCCATTCGCAAAATGCCCTGTACTTTAGCTTATGGCATATTTTAGCAACTAAGAGTGAATCTGGTGAGCAACATGAAGTTTAATGGCTAACATTCCCTAGAAAAACATGTTCTCATAGACCGGTGTCAACAACCCACATGACCGATGTGAGTGGACACACTCTTTAATATCCTCTACAGTACATGTTCGAGATAGGGCATAGGCTCCGTTTCGGCTGAGGCACAGCTCTGCCCTCCACCTCATACTCACCGAGCTGCTTGCGGTCAGTCGGCGCGGGGACGGTCCGCAACTGCAGCTCCCTCGGCTGTCTGAAGCTGCTCCCTGGTCTGGTGATTCTTCTTATGCTCCTATAACTCTCTTAGCTACCTCCACAGGAATTTATTAAGTGGGCTCAAATCCAAAAGCTGCCCTCACTCCGAATGCTGGTTCCCGCCTGACCTGACGCGGCTCCCGGGGCACCTATTCGCGGGAATGAACTGACAGCGCCATCTGGCGCGGCCAGCAGAGACTACGTGGTCAGCCTCCCTCGCGGCCATCCGCACTATGGGTCAGATTGCCTCCAAAACCGTTCATAGAGGCGAAATCCAAATAGGTCCAACAAGACCTCGGTTTACTACCTAAAACAATCTAAATTGCCTGTCTAGGCATCCAATGGGGAGGACCAACTCTTTTAATTGCACGTGTCTCACCGGACAACGATTTTCGTGGTGAAAACAAGCCCTAAACACCTGCTACTGTCCCCAAGGATCTAGGAGAGGCAGGAAAAAAACGTGACCCGAAAGCCCTGTCTGAACGGGATCTCTGCTGGCCAAACTTATAGTTGATTGGCATGGTAATCCCTGGTAGCCTGGCGCCAGAATTAAGTGCAGCTCCTTTGGCTTACCCAAATTTATTTACCAGGAGGCAATTGGTGCGGGATTTCTGACTGGTTCATTACCACGAAATATAACAATTATGTATCGCACAGGTATTTCCGACTTAGTAAAAACATATCCGCGTAAATCCATAAGGGAATACAAAAGTGAAATTTCCCACAGTTTCCCGCCATACATTTGATATGCGCACATTTAGTTAAAAGTGTGCTCTTTCGGATTTAATGCAGAGATCCCACTCCACGCGCGTTTTCTTGCGCATTCAAGATATATGATTATTGTAAATTATTTCAACATCTGTTTTGGAGGGAATCTGTAAAGACATAAGCTTAATATAATCGATAACCCTTACCTGGCATAGCATCTTGCCGAAAAAATCATAAAAAAACATGCGTATTAAAGGTGTTTTAATGCCTTGCTACTGTCCCGCCACGGGAGAGCGACCAGGTTAAAACATATTTTTTCGCCAAAATAGTCCATCGTGAAAAACGCTACAACTAAAACATTTTAAAATATTTTAAAACGTTTCGCGCAAAATAATCCATCGTGCAAACGGCTAATATAGTTGATTTGGTGACAGGGGCGTATCTAGGGGGGTCACCGCACCATGCCCCTCCCCTTGGGCGCCGAAGGCGCCCCTCGCTGAATGTGAGACGCACTCAGGCTGAATATGAAACGCGTTCCATTGCATATAAGGCGCGCTCCGATACACCTGAAGACACCTCACATACTTTCAAAGCGCCCTCCCAAATACTTCCAGAGGCGCCCTCCAATACACCTCTAAAGGCGTCCTCCCACATAGCTCTAAAGGCGACCTCCAATACACATATAAAAATACTTTCCCACATGTCTTCAAAGGCGCCCTTTGATGAACTTCTGAAGGCACCCTCAAGCATACCTCCAAAGGCGTCCTCCCATATACATCACAAGGTGCCTTCTGATACAAATTTGAAGGCGCCCTCCTACATACTTCCAAAAGCGCCCCATCTTTGAAAACGCTTTTCAAAATATATACACTCTGCAGGCTCCAAATACACCTTCCGATACGTCTCCGATTGTACCATTCCTATACCTTCAAAGGTGTCCTCCGATACATATACGAGAAGGTGCATGAAGGCGCCCTCCGATACACCTCTGAAGACGCCCTCCCACATACCTCCAAAGGCGCCCACTGATACGATTCACCTCTGAAGGCGCCCTCTCACATAGTTCAAAAACACCCTCAGATACATATCTCCAAGGCTCGAGGGCGCCCTCCCTACATACCTCCAAAGGCATCATTCGCCGAATGTGAGGCGCGGGGTCGCCTCTGGTCTCACAGAGAGTGCCTCTGGAGCTATTTGGGAGGGCGCCCTCAGATGTATCGTAGAGCGCCCTCGGATATTTTTAGTAGGGCGCCTTCAGAGGTGTATCGGATCCCGAAGGCGCCTTTGGTGGCATGTGGGAGGGTGATTTTTAAAAAGTTGTATCGGAGGTTACCTTAAGAGCTATGTGGGATGGTGCCTTCAGAGGTGCATCCAAGGGCGCCATTGGAGGTATGTGGTAGCCGGGAGGGCGCCCTAGGAAATTTATCGGAGCCTACTCCCCCCCACTCAACATCTTTCGCTGACGGCGCCCTCAGGGGTGGGTTTGCCGCCCCTTGAGGGCTTGCCCTCCCTTGGCGAATTTCTAAATACGCCACTGCTTGGTCATACAAATAAATGTGTCAACTGAACTACTCAAGAATACCTCGGGTAACGTAACTTTGATCGCCTGAACTATTGCTATTTGACGTCACGACCAATCAGAAAACATAATTATAAATTACGTTTAACGTAAATATACTTTATTATTTAATATGTTTGGCTGTAGCGACCAGTTAAAATGTCTTTGAACTGCCGTTAATATCGTTGATTCGGTCACAAGGTATAATTCCACAAATTTAGTAAAATGCTTGCTTCTGTATTGTCGTGTGATTATAAATTAAATTATATCTGATTATGTCCACCATATCACGTGCTTTGTTTTCCGTGCGATAAATGTGATGTTTTTTTGTCCGTTGAATCTCCGTATTACAAAAATTTGTCGACTAAACTACACAAAACTAACTCAGGTAACTTTGATCATAATTTTCGCACCAATCTTGTCACACTAAGATATCAATATATTTTATATATATACATGATATACAATATACATTATGTATATGATATACAAATGATATATATTATATATGATATACAATATATACTAAGACACAATAAGATACAAAAAGATAAGATATAAGATATCGACAATCGGGGCTCAACTTTTGAAGATATGAGCATTCAAACTCAAAATCGGCACCCCGAAAGCACGCCGTCGCGGCCGCCGCCCGACGTCCCCTTAGGGCATTTGACCAGAAAAATATTGATCTAGGGTCACGAAACTTTGCAATGATAGAGATGACCATACCCTCCACCCGTCCTGCAAAGTTTGTGCTTGTAACCCCTATATAACTTATCATATAAGATAGGACAAAATAGAACAATACGTCAAATTTTGTTTTAGAAAAAGCGCAAAAGCTGGAGCCAATCTGGAAAAACGGATAGCATGTCCAAAATCAGCCCCTCGAGCTTAGCCAAAATCAGTTCAGAAACCTCTGACCTTATGAAAAAAGTTGTCAAACGCAGGCCAGTTTTATATTATTCAAAGGCTTCTTTGTTGATGCCAGGACTATCAAGTATCAACCGGTCACGCGTAGTGGACTCTGGGTGCTGTCCATTGTGGACTGCAAAAATAGCAGTTCGACGCTTTCCTGCAGCTGTGACGTCACATGTCAAGTGAACAATGCTTGCTGCTGATTACTGCCGGTTCATGGCGGTGAGTAAATTTCCGGACTGGTCTTTGTGCAGCGTGCATTGTGTAACGCATAATCCGGTCTTCGGAGGCTGGCAGGTATGCAGTGAGGTTTTCTGTCCAAAGTAGGGCATGTCGATTTTCACCGAATTATTTTTTGAGAATCGGCCGGGTCACATTTTTGTGCCTTATGGTTTCGGAAACGACGATCTGGGAATACGATTTCAGAAATTGATTTGTAAATGTGTTCAAAATAATTTCTTTAAAATCATGTCAAATCCTCAAAATCTGCTTGGAATGGGGGTTCAGAGGTCTATAGCTTCCGTTATATTATAATACAGATGGATCCTAAAAAACGTAAAAAAAACGGGCGTATCAGGCACGATAAAAGGAATCCAAAGATGCCCTATTTGTGCACCTTAGGTCACCGAGTCGATCTCCAGGTCAGGTCAAAGACCTCAGGTGATTTTTTTTTTGCACTTTGGCGCAAGGTGGCGCACAACTGATGGCAGGATACATAGGCACGGGAAAAAATAGGGGGGGCAGTGGGGCGCTTTCCCCCTCCAACTTCAGAACCAGGGGGTGGCGCCCCTAACTTTGTCGAGCCGATCTTAACGTTTTGTAGAAATAGCGTGTGTTTTTCATATGAGACATCAAAAGGGTGACATTTGTTTTACAAAATTCTGCTGACATCACACTTCTACTAATGCTTACCTTAATTTGTGTCTTTGTCAGCGATGTTTTGCGTATGAAACCTGATGCGAAAAACTTGGGGCGTCGCCACCGGAGGGACCCCCAGGATGCCTTTGTCCCTTCCTTCTTTGCATGATTTTAACATCAGTCCTAAGGAAGTGGGAACAAACACCTAACTGGCAGATGCTCTCTGAACCACTCATAATTTTGAGGCGACACTCTCGCGAAAAACTTTACTGATAGTGGTCATGGCAGAAGCGTTTTCAAAGAAGTTAGTGGGGCAAGTTGTGAGATTCAGAGCTGGATAATTACATTTTTCAACTTGTTTGGTTCCTAGCTGGAAAGTCTCTTCTTCAACGTTGAAATGCCTTCAAATTTAGCACGTTTTGTGTCAAATACAATGTTGGTATAGGTCCAAAGGCAGTGGTGTTAGGCAATTATTACCAAAAACTTATGTCTACTTGACTCGTCATTGTTCAAGGACGGATTCAGGAGGGATTTGGACAGATTTTAGTGTAGGTATTTTCGACAATTGAATTTGACGCTTCAGTAAACTTGCGTTAATCACTCATGGGATTTTGCTTCATAGCGCATTAATAAATAATTTATAACAATATTGCTTGATTGGTAGTTGCTAAGATCTTCTTTAAAATCCAGTGTGGTTATTTTCGACCGATTTCTAGAGGTTGTTTCGGGAGGAATGGCCCTATCCACTGAGGAATGGCGGATCCACTGATGAATCGCCTCTAATCATGGCGCCTCAAAATGCAGAGAGCTGCCAGTCTCCTTAAGGCGAACAGCATGTCATGCATTCATATATTTACATTCTTTGGTCGAGATGGAGCTTAGTAAGACATGGAATGTTTTCTGATATTATAAATTTGGACAAAATGCTTAAAGGAAGTATGCCTACTCTTTCGGAACGTCAAATCTATTTTTCTTACGGTATGAAGCTATTGGTTTGATCATTGGTTACGATATAATTCACGTCTGGAGCCCCTTTAGTTGAATTTTTACCTTTATTCTGTTTTGTATTTGTTTTGTTTCAAAACTCATAAACGATCGCCACTATAAACAGAGTAACGAAGACGTTACCTACAATGGCACACCAAAGACTATATAACCCCATACGAACAATGTAAAATAGTTATCGAGGCTCTGTTCGGCAGCTGCTATCAGCGCGCACGAGTTGTTTTGTATTGGCCAGCGCTAACAATATATGCTAGCGTTGTAATTTAAGGGCAATGATTCTAGTAGCGAAAGCTCTCTGGCGAATATCGATACTTTAGTACTGCCAGCATGATCGTGGCGAATTTGGAATATCTCAGCAACTAGAGTGAATCTGGAGAAATTAAGTATATGGCCAAATTCAGAAAAAAATATGTTCCATAGACCAATGTCAACAACTCCACACGACCGATGTGAGTAGGCACACTCCCTTTAAGCAAAAAATGTATTTATTTTCCATAGTTTGCAAACAAGGCTGCAATTAATTGATTTTGGTACGTAGTGGTGGGATGGACTCGTCAATATTATTGGCTGAAAGAAGACTGAACTTTGAACGATGAATTTATTGAGCGAACTAGTGCGAATTAAAAAAAGGATTCCATGGTGCTTATCGAATTGAATTGGGTTTTTAACCATATGCAAATTTTTACTTCGAACAGACCAGTGTCCCTTTAATGACGTCATGTCATGCAATTTTTGGTGGAAAAACGATAAATGTTTTAGAAATCGTAGATAAATATAGCTTTACAGCAAATTGCCAACGGAAAATATCAAATGCAATAAATTATAGCTATTGTCAAAAAATGGTTATCTCGGATTTCCAAGATTTTTTATTTTTGACCCCTAAAAACAAAACAAAAAACGAACGGATTTTTACGGAAATTTGCCCACATTTTTTTTTCTCAAGATGTTTAAAAAAACGGATTACATATGAGAGAACCAAATATAATATATACCCAAACCAAATTTCAAAGTTTTATCTTTATTTTGAAGTGACTGATTGCTTCCCGAAGTATAAGCATTAAGCAACCAATTACGTCATTTTCGGAAAACAACTTTTTATTTATTTTTTAACCAGATATATATAAGTAAATGTCATTGTTGTATTTATGAGAAAAAAATTGGTCTAGAAACATGCCTTGTTTATTCATATTAATCAGTTTCAAATTTTGACCTTTGATGACCTGACATTGACCTTGTATGGTGTAAGTTGTGGAAATTGCTGATGCTATCGCATTATACATGTAGAATAACCCCTAAAACAAGTGTCGCAAGACTTGCATCGACCTCTTGGTAACAGTGGCCTTTTGTGACCTGATCTTGACCATGACTTTTGATTACAATTTCATTTTTGCTTAGTACAGGAGATGCAGTAAACTTTTGTTAGCTTTATTTGCATTAATAGTCTTAATCTATGGTTTTTAATTGAAAGGATGAGCCATCAAAACAAATAATTCGATTTTGACATATGACCTGACCGTGACCTGACATATGACCTAACTTTAAACAAATCGGTAAGCAGTAGATTTTTATCATTCAAAACTTTTGATCACCGCCTTGCGCGTCTCGCTGTGGTCATTGGTACGGAAGACACAAGGGGAGGGGGTAAAATTCCCCCTACGCCGAGCGTTCGGCTGGAGACCTATACGCCGCGCGGGTTAAAAGACCGTATAAACGCCATATTTTGAGGAAAATAAAATAAAAAACGTCAAAAGAGAGTAAGTAGCAAATAGCAAGGAAAATACATAGTTGTCTCGGATATGTGAAAATTTTGGTTTTTGACCACCACAAAAAAGGGGGGAAATGATTACAAAAACAAATTTGTAAAAGATAATAAAACAATGCAATTTATATGTGAGAGAACCTCATACAGGCAACTACCCTACCAAACTATAAAATGTTATAATCATTTCTGACTGACCTATGGCATATAAACTATGGGTAAATATGACGTCATGATTTACTCATACTTTATAGGTCATAAGTCAGTCAAAAATGATGTCATTAAAAAAATTGGTACGGCAGTTGCCAATATGAGGTACTTTGCTAATATTTTCTGTTTTTGTAATATCTTTGAAACTTTGATTTTGTCATCATTTTCCCCCCAAAATCGTGTATTTGTTTATTTTTGGGGTTAAAAAACAAAATTTTCAAAAATCCGAGACGTCCATACCATATCCCTTGCTATTTGCTATCTTTTGACGTTTTTTAATTTCATTTCCTTAAAATTTGGCATTTGTACGTCTATTATGTTCAGCTGATTTTGGTGTACAATAGAGTTCGACATGGATGCACTTTTCCTTGGCCTAGCCACCTCACAGCCATGGCATCACAGCCACAGCCAGCCACGGTCACTCCCAAATGTCAATGGCATTTGGCCAGTCGTGAAGATTTTTGTAAATTCATATGTGTTTATTTTCAGTCTCCTGTTATGGCAACATGTCAAGGCTTCTTTTAAAGTGAGTGTGCCTACTCTTTTGAAATGTCAAATCTATTTTTCTTACGGTAAGAAGCTATTGGGTTGATCATTGGTTACGATAAAATCACGTCT
>VOPJ01004105.1:16937-40497 GCA_014673585.1 Semibalanus balanoides | reverse complement strand
ACGAAAAATAAGATGGGCCCCTCAGCCCAAGGGGGGACCCGCGGGTGGTCAGGGTCCCCCTTGGATACGCCTTTGCTTCTACGTGTGTATTAATGTTCTCCCTCATTTCCCAACATCATACTTTCCTCATAAAAGCTAAGACAATGCCTATGTTTATAAAAAATAACACGATTTGCTTCAGTATGATACGCAATCTGTTAAGCAAAACCTCAACTACAAGTACGTCGAACACGCCAGGTGGAGCAGCAAGCGAATATTAGGTAGCGCTGGTAGGTATATGATAAATGGCGCTAGAGAGTCCTTTAACGGGAACTGTAAACAAATGTAGTCTGTATACATAGATCGTCCAGCGGAGTGGACAAGTTGGCACGTTAGCACTAGCTGGAGCTTAGCGCGAGATCGAAAAGATGCCTGATGCTATAGCTAAAAAGCATTTGACGTACTGAGCTGCAAATTTCACGCGTGAATGTACGGCTCAGATAACACCCCAAAACATGTTTTCGTCGAACAATGAGAAATAGAGTGTCATGTCTTGGTCGATCTAACATTGACTGCACCGGGTCACCTTGAGGTAATGGAGCGTCCTTCATGGGTCATGTTATGCATCTTTGAATGCAGCTCGACGAGGCAAATATAATGCTCTTGAGTGAAGCTTTCTAGCACAATGACGTGCAAAGTTATTACCAAAGACATGCTGGTGACCGTGACTTTTCCACATACAAAACTATAATAAGATATTAGATGAAAAAAAATGCAATCGAAGACTTATATATCAAAGTCATTCCTGGCATGGGAAAAAAGTCTCAATTTTAAATGGTCACATCAAATCAAGTGATTTTACTTAACATTTAAAAAGTATATCACCTTAATATATTGTTTCTGACGTTTATGATGATATTTAAGTTTTTATGACTCCCATGATTTAGATGGGAGATATCACCAGCTGAAAATTAGAGTTTTGCGTGACATCGAAAAGATGCCTGCGGCTATAACTCAATAACCACTGATGGATGGGGATTAAAATTTAACGGAGTGAATCTACGGCTCAGATAACACTCAAATCAAAATTGTATCGAAATCTGAGGTAAAGAGTGTTATTTCAAGATTGTTTTTGTCGATCTGTCATGGAATGCCTCATCTTTCAAAAACTGATCTAGGCCGGTTGTCATGGTAATGTAATTTAATTGTACAACTATGAATGCGTTAATTTATGAAACTTTTATCACTTTGATTAATACGCATACAAGTTATAGACTCAGATTAATAAAACGACTAGTAAATATGTCCGATGCTTCTGTAAGATAATTGCACAGTGGCATAATATTTCATTTCATTAACGATTTTTCTGAGACCCTGCTGCACTTTATTCCGAATGGTGCTGTTTGCGAGCGAGCGTGAGGCGCGCAGCGTGTCCTCACTGAATACCGGATTTTTCTCACATATAAGCGGCCGACTCGGCCCGGCCCAGCCGGCCCGACCCGACCATAACGCTTTTCAAAAGCTTATATCTTTTTAATCCCGCATCCAATTGCCAAGAGATATTACCATCTGATAGCCCCATGCAGTGACATTATGATTATTGACATATTTTGTCTCACGTGAGGGGTCAGCAATAGCATGGCGCGTGACACGTGCTGCGTCAGGAGTGTCGGAAAACGTTATCCTCCTATTTTTCATGACGAGAAATGGCTGAACCGATTACGCTGAAATTTAATGTGTGGTTTGAACCCAAAACGCTGGCAATATTGGGCAGGTGAAACTCTGAGTCACACTGCACATGCGCACGTGCATCCCTGTTCCGTCCACGAAATTACCTTCAAAACATCGCTACAATACCGAACCTATACCAAAATTTATATAATACCAAAGCAACCCAAAGTCGCAAAGACACGGGGCAAACACAGATGCATAGAAAAACCCGGCGTATGCAATATGTGTCGATCAGTGGCGCGTGGCACGTGCAAAATAACTGGCTATACAAGCGCAAATTAATGGTTGCATGACGCTTTCACGATTTAAATCAGCGCTTGGCACCTATGGAACGGGAAGTGATGAAACAAACACCAATGTGTAGACCAATGTACCGTCTCTAAAATGCATATTAAAATGTAGGTTTCAATGCAATATTTCACTGCTAAAATTCGCCTGTAATATGCACATTGTCAGTTGTATAATATTTCCTTTATTACACTGCCGTAG
This sequence comes from Semibalanus balanoides, assembly GCA_014673585.1. Taxonomy (NCBI): domain Eukaryota; kingdom Metazoa; phylum Arthropoda; class Thecostraca; order Balanomorpha; family Balanidae; genus Semibalanus; species Semibalanus balanoides. The sequence continues at coordinate 38,298 of VOPJ01004105.1, read as the reverse complement.
CGTCAAAACCATAGGGCGCAAAACGATACAAATGATGCAGCTGTAAAGCGCAATCAAATCCATTAAATACACACACAAAATGTATTTTTACTTACAAGCATGAAGCTTATAATCGAAAGTTTAAAAGAACGCTGAAAAAACTAGTTTGCTCAAAGCTATTACAACAAACTATTTAAGTTCGGATCAATTTGCAACGTCAAAACAACATATAGCGGAAACGATTGAAAGGCATCTTCGCACAAAATGAGCCTCCGTTGGACAAACACGAAATTGGCTCATATTTAACTCTGAACTCTGAATTGTAAACCCTACCCGGAATTGAGGATCTATCTCGGCAACGATTAGTCGCACGGGCATACAACTAACACAGATGTGTAGAGAAATGATCGGCCCAGCGTACCCAGTCCTGCACCCACTCACACCATCACCCCACACGATTACCTATACCATCACCCACACCATCACCATACCCAGACCTACAATAACATAAATCAAATTGCGCATTGCGCAAACGTCCCTCTAGGAACGATCAAGCTGAAATTCGGTGTGGTTTGAGACTAGCACTGGCAATGTCACGCAAGTTAAACTTTGGGTCACACTGCACGTGCGCAGGTGCACACCCCTATTCCGTAACAAATGTCCTTGCTATCGGTTATATTCGGACTCGCTCGTCCTTCGCCGTTTAACACGAGCACTGGCGGGGGGGGGGGCACTTTTGTGCCCCACATGTTTTTCGTGAATATCTAAAAAACGAAGCGGCGCAGGGCGGTGGGTTTTGTGCGACATTTACAACAACAAAATAGCGGATCGTTTGACGTAAAAAATCGAAATCGGTCGGTAAATGTTTGAGTTATGTGGATTTGAATTCCAAAATGGCGGCCAGAATCGAGGTTGGCGACGCGATATCTTTGGAACCAACAGTCAGATCGGGACGATGCAAACGCTATTTGGTATCTAATGTCAATTTTCATCCCCAAACATAACTTCAGACACATTGCTCTTGACCTGTGACGTCACAGAGGTAAAATCCAAAAAGTTGTGACATTTGGCCCGATTTGACCTTCGTGACCTCGTTTGACCTTTAAGATATTGACCTAAGGTCGCCAAAATTTAGATTATGTCGATCAACACAGCACCTACCTACCATATAAGTTTGAACGTTCTAGCTCTCATACTTTCTGAGATCTCACGGGGGAGGCACTAAAGTGCCCCCCCCCCTCCAGACCAGGGCGTGTTAGTGGCATACCCCTCTCCAGTGCGCGTGTTAAGGCGTCTTGCTGGTAATTACACATTCTAGGAAACTCTCTAGTTTTATAGTATTGTATACATTGTTTCGCCCGTCCATGTAGTTAAGTCGGCAGAGCCTTGACCTGAAAACTCAATCTCCGCAATAAGAGCTCTTCATCATGGTCGTACAAACTGTTACCAAAGCTGCCGGCGTCGTTATAAAGCTCTATGACGACATTTCGAAGAAAGCTCGCTTCAGCACTGACTTGTATTTGGTTCGGTTGACGTCTGGACCGTGAATATGTCAGAAGATATCCGGAAACAGACGAACTGGCTGTTGCAGCACTTCTCGAAACTTTAGAAGGTTTGCCGGCTCATTTCCCTCCGCGAAGGGATTGACTGATGATCAGGGGTGGTAAATTGCTTTGAGTGGCCCCGACCAAAAGTCGCACCTGAAAAAATGACCCTAGCCAGCTAAGCTAGGATCATTTTGGAGGTTCCCTATGCATAAAGACACGTACATTTAGGCGCAGGGGCGCCGGAAACTCGTCCGAGAATTGCCGGGCGGCTGGAGCATCCTGACAGTAATTATTGCCACTGCAACGCCATAGCATAATGTTTGAAATTTGAATAAAGTCTTGGGGCCGCCCCCTCTGCCCCACCACCCCCCCCCGGTTCTGTTGTCCTTGTCAGGCTTGTACCATTGTTGACTGTGTTTTTCCAGCTCGGAAATAACGACCTGCCTATACGCCGTTATATTTCTACCGTGCATGAGGATGCCTACGCATAAAGGCACGCGAGACCCTGAATGGCCGCTGCGGTTTTAAAAACACTAGAATCCTCTGACCGTCAGTAAAAACCCTATGACAAAATACACAAGTCGGGTTTGGTCTGGGTCCGGGTCCGGGGCCGGGTACCCGACCCCCGGCCCGGGACCATGGATGAGAAATACCTCGAAAAAGTGATATCCGAAAACTTACGCCAACGTAGCACAAGCGGAAAACGGCATTAGAAGGATTTCTCATCCATGCTTAGACGTACCAATGGGTATTACCTTCATTTTTTCGCGGAAATATGGGTTGGAAAACTAAATACATTGGAAACAAGAGTATATACGCAATGCTAATTAAAAAAATGCAAAGTGTTCAAACATACGACTGACGTGACTATGATAACGTGATAAATAATACATCCTGATTTGATTTGACGAACAGGTATTTCTAAGATTATCACTTGGTTTCACAGAAAAGGCATACTAATAATCCCTTTACTGTCATTTTGCCCCCGGGTACCTCATCAGAATGAACATTTTGTCCCCGACCTCGTCCATAAGTACAGAACACTTTACCACCCCTGCTGATGATGACCTTGCTATCGAAACGCCCAGCTTCCCCAAACATCATATTTGTCTTGTGAGGACGCGTTTCCTTTCAGGTGGCTGGAACAAGGGCTACGTCACGGGTTTGAAGTTGGGGGACGTGGATTCATGAGGTCAACGAGATATAGGGCTGAGCAGGGGCGCTGCAAACCTTTCAGAAAGGGGATGGATACTGGACAAGCCAGTCATGGAATCACCCCCAAAAACTGCCCCTGAATATGAAAAACTCTAAGATTTGGGCCACTTTATTTTGCGAGGCCCCCATTTAGCAACTTGTGATGAGCTGTATAAGACCAAGACCCTCAAGACCCTCAGAGAGGCCCTTGAACCAGGCACATAGCCAGGATTTCGTCCGGAGTGGCGTCTCAAAAGGGCCCCTTCCCGAGCACCACCACCCCGTGGATATCCGGAACTACTGGAATGAAATTCAAACGAAATTCGATAGACCTGGAAAATGTGTCGAAGCAAACCTAATATTGTTGACCTCGGGGTCACCGATGACGTCACATGTCACGGCAAAGACAAAATGTTTGATCGTGTCGTACTGTCTCGATGGATGGAATTGTCGTGCGATATTAAACAGTTGGTAAATCTATATGTTTCGAATGTCTGACACTTCTTAGTACCATTCTAAGCTGTTAATGACCTAAAGTCAGGTCAAGGTCATCCGAGCTCACGTGGTCAAACTGCAGATAACGGTCATTAGGCGTTGTAACAAATGTTAATGTTTTTCGTCTAGAACGCGACAAATGACCCTGTAACATTGTTTCTTCCAAATTAATACAAGTAAAAAGCAAAAACAAATTTATTTTGATGCATGGTAATGTTGTAGAAGTGGTCGATTTTTGTACTTTGAAAGGATGTTAAGTCAGTCATTTTTTGAACAATATCGACTTCAAACTTGGTTCACAAATTCACCTGACACGTCTCAATCATATTTATTCAAAAAATTTGATAATTTTATTTGTTTTGAGAGTTTTGTTAAAAAATGCATTTCGATTTTAAAAATGTTGAATTTCAATAAAACTCGAAAATCTGATATCGCAGTTTAATAGCCGAGTCTATAGTACCATTCATTTGAAATATACCACATTAATTTACATAACAAAGGTTTTTAACAGCGTTTTCTGCAAACCCTTATATTTCAACAACAACCGCAGAACATGACTTCACTGTTCACTTCACTTCACTCTTCACTTCACTCGTCATTTCTGGTTGATCTATGATAACCTAATCGTTTTTCTTCGGCCAACATGGGTCAAATTGATGTAAAAGAAGACGTAAAAGTTTAATGACGATGTTGCATTTGGTTAAGGAGATATTGCCAAATAACGAGAGGGGGCAAAAATACCCCCTCAGTAATTCGTGGAATTGCGCCATGGAACAGCGCGAAGTTTTAAATCTCATGCCCTGAATATGCATTTTTCCCTATGACCTGTACTTTATTTTTTTCGTTTAACCCGCGCCCTACTGGGCCTCGGGATTGTACGCCCCTTTCCGGGGGAATGGGATCGGGACAGAGGATACTTAAATCGGCTCCTATGGAACGTGGACCAAAACCAAAACCAATGTTCGAAATATCGTCAAAAATTATTAAGAAACTACCTTTTTTCGCTCAGGTCAAAGTTGAGGTCATCAGAGGTCATCAAAGATCAAATTTGCCAGTTTAAGGACTTCGCTCCAGAAACCCCCATTTATCTCAGGAACTATGGAACTATGGAACTATGGAACTATAGGAGCAAATGGAAAAAAGCAAGAAAAGGCTATTCAAATTTGTAATCAATTTTATCGCCTCAAATTTTAGCTCAGGTAAAAAGTTAAAGTTTTAGAGGTAATAAGAAGCATTTTCTTGCAAAGCAATGTGTTTCGCCAATAACTTTTTACCTAATTAAGATAACACAATACTGTTTACGCCACCGTGTTTGTTCTCGCAACGTCAAGTCCGCTGTTTGAAGAACACATTCATATTGTCGAGTTTACACGTAAAATAGATAGAAAACATACGCGCATGACTTTCGTATATTTTTTTGGGCATAGTGACCTGCTGTGACCTGACCCTGACCTGACCTTTTGTCAACAATTCCCCTTAACCCTATTCTCTGCGGCGGGGCAGATTCTGCCCCCCGGTAGTTTTTCGCCCGCCACTTGAACCGTTACGCTATCGTCTTGAAACTTTCAAACTTTTCTAAATAATAAATGACGCGTTTCTGTGAAAATTTAAAAAATCGGCCGAGCAGAGGCGGCTCAGGGTCATGTTATTTGGGAGGTCGTTCGAATGCGGTATCCGGGCAAACTTCCTTCGTAGTTTCAGGTGAAATAAAGCGTCAGAAAACTAAGTTGATCTTTGTACTCTAACATAACTTGATATACATATTTTGGGGCAGAGGCGCACTCAGGTACATAAAATGGAGCCGATAGTTTCTCCGTCAAGTTATGGCCCAACGTCAAATAAGCAAGATGATAAAAGCGTTCCGCACAGGTACCTCCCACGTGTTTACCTGACTCCCTATGCCCAATTTGACATTTATCAAATAACAGCAAAAAGCCCACATGTGACGTTCCCACGTCCCAAACACTAAAAGAAAAACACATATTTGTCATCAAAAAATTTTCCCCATTTTTATCCCTGAGTGCGCCTATTGATTTTTCGTTTTTGTACATGTCCCTTTCACACGTTGAAGAACATGACTATTGGAAGCTCAAAAAATCGTTTTTGGCATGACAATCGGTCGAATCACATTCGGCACAATGGAACCTGTCAATAACACGCAAATTTTCGTATTTTTGCCCCCTGCCCCCAATTCTAGAGCAAAAAATAATTTCGATCTAAAAAGAAAGATTCGTCACGGATGAATCGAATGGTGTTCATTCCATCAGAAACGGTCGAGCGGCTTCTCGAGATCTCTGGGGGCGGAATCTGCCCCCCCCCCCCTCCCGCAGGTTAACGTAATTCTGGCCGCCCGCAGGGAATGCGGGATATGTATCATACATTTGACAGCACTCTGGATGATCATGGTTGCAACCAAAGGCTTTGAATGGATAGTATGAGCATACACTCAAATAGCTCGATTTTGACCTTTGATCTGACCTGTGACGTCACCATTGAGCTCTAGGGCAACACAAATTATTTCGAGTGGATGTAATTTCCTGGTATATTGACTGCCGTTTGAGTCAGCGTGATCGTCAAATTGGTTTCGAAGATTCAAGGGGGAGCTAAAAAGCCCCACCCAGTGAGTCGTGTTACAGAACATAGCCCAGTGACTGTCGGGTTAATATGACTGATGCCACTAATTCGCTTCATATTTGTGAACATAACGCAAGGGAACGTTATTGGAGAAAAAAATGGTAAAGAAAAGTAAGAATTTACGTCAGTGAGAACTGATAGTTGAGGTGACATTGAAAACTCAAGCCGAATAAGTATTTAATTCAATTCATTACCCATCATGGGTGTTGAATCGAGCTAAAGACTTACTTTGCCATTTACTGTGCCTTTGAAACCACACATGTGCGGCCCATGTGTGGTTTTAAGGGCACAGTTGTAATAAAGACACACTTAGCAAAAATATTTACCAATTATGCTCGCCTTCTATTGATGTAGCCACTCCAAATAGCTTAGTGTTGAACAAATATTTGGAAACACTTTCCGTAGTTATGACTAGTGCTAACCCATCCGCTCCGCTGAACGATCTATGTATACAGACTACTTTTTAACATTTCCCGTCAAAGGGCTCTCTATCACCACCGATCATATGTGCTGGCTGCGCCATCTACCAGCGCCCCCTAATATTCGCGTGCTGTTCGACGTACGTCTTGTAGTTAAAGTTCCGCTAACAGATGGCGTATCATACTTTTTCAACACAGACATTATCTTCACTTGAAGGAGAACAGCTTGATGTTGGAAATGATGGGACACATACAAAAACACGTAGATGTTGTCATTCGATCTGCAAAATGAATTTCTTAGATCATATGCTATGCTAATGTTTCAAACTTACATAACATTTCGAATTAATAAAAATGTTTATGGGAAAACATTGAGTGTGAACGAACAGACAGACAGTCGTTCATTTAATAGTAAGTAAGATAACGCAACCACCACATATTAAGATGGTGACGTAACTACACACGATTTTGACACCTGCCCGCAAACCTACTCGTAATCTCCAGTCAAAAACATGTTCAGTTCATTTGAACTCGCCTCCCGCACATTCTCTTTTTTTTGCAAATGCTCGTCGTGTTTGTGACGACAGGGACTTTACCATGCAAATCCACAGTCAGCTCATTACAAACAACACTCGGACAACAGTGCAGCAGCCACAGTCAGATCATAACAAACAACACTCGGACAGCAGTGCAGCGCGCCTCTGTTTGAGTTCTCGTGGTGCTTTCGGAATGTCTCGGTGACGCTGCCTACCCGCCCGACGGCTGTTTTTTCCTCGCTGGAAGTGCCTCGCTACCGCACCCCGGGCCGTGCTCTGCGACGTCGCGCGTCGTCGGTCCGATACGGGACGCCGACGCGGACGAAGACCGACACCCCTTCTGCCTCCCCCTCCCCACACCCGGCCAAAACGGAAACACCGTCAGCGTAATCAGATGACGGGAAACGGCGGCAGCGCGCCCGCATGGCGACTCTCCGACCCTCCCGGCATATACAAGAGTCGCTATGACACGTCAGCAGACGACTTTAGTGCCATGTTGTGTCAGACGCAGAACCAGCGCCGGGCTGCGGAGCGCCCGCCCCGTCGCCTTGCTCGTCCTCTCTCTCTTCCATCCATCCTTCTCTTCCTCTCTCGGTCTTCTCGTTCTCTCCTATTCTCTCTCTCTCTCTTGCTCTCTCTCTCTCTCTCTCTCTCATCTTCCACTCTCCCTGTTGAGTGTCTCTCCTTCTATCGGTCCGGGGGGCGGGGCGGTATAAAATCTCGCTACATTTCCAAGTCTAGCATAACCTAACAATTGATATACGTGATAAGAAATGCGTTGCTGGATTCTGTTAAACTTGCCGAATGTTCTATTATTAATACACTATAGTCAATCATACCACCGATGCAACTATGCATACGGGAAACAAATTAATACATTACAGCACTCTATGAAGAGAGGTTAGTCGCGGGTATTAGATGTGGTGATAATAAAGAGGCGGATACAGAAGTCATTGGCTGAAAACCAGAAAATGACGACTGCCCCCAGCTACGTCCCAGGATATCACATTCATTCACGGTGTTAGTAAAGGGGATATCAGTCACACTGGGCGGAGGACAAACTCTGGTCTATATTCAAGCTTTTCATGCTGGACTTAACGGACCCCACTCAGCTAAGCAAGCTTGTTGCTGAGTTGAGATCCTGAAGTCAGCGCCATTGATTGGGTAATATACATATTACTTAATTTAATGAGAACAAACTACATTTGATTAATTTGTTAGACCATATAGCACCATGCATGGTTCCCCGAGAGCCGAGAGGTCTCCCTAGCTATTCTCTGTAGAGAGCCACAAGTTTCGAGCCCATGTATCAGTTCGCCATGGTATCAGAACACGTCAACTTTTTAGCGGAGGAGGTACAGCTGAAACCATGCATGCTTTTAAGAAACCATGAGCGGTTCTCGGATGAAAATCGCAGGGCTGGCAGAAATTGATCCTGGGGACCCCCACATGCTAAGCGAGCGCTCTACCACTGAGCTACTGAGGCTTGTACCAGTGCAGGGAAAAAGACGGAACCATCCAAGGAAAATGCTGGATGAGGTTGACACTTACCGTCTTTCCGTTATAAATATTGTGATGATATGATGGTATGAAAGTAATATTTACAGATAAAAACAATCGTAAAAATAAAAGTCATTGGGTATGTATTTCAATAAAACGCGGTTCCGTCGCAACGATTACCTGCTCGGCTGTTTTCCCTTGCATGTATGATAGGTAGGTACAGTTGCCGGCAGAAGTATCGCTACCCCCTGGCTAGCTCGCCTGACGAACACTGGAGCGGTAAGGCTGTGCCGCGATCACATCCTCGCGGTCGCTCAGGTCCATCCATTCTAAGCCCTGTGGCACGGCGAGTGTACGTTTATGCAAGGGTTATTCATTTCTATGTCAAAACGCAGATCCATCTGACGTAATATACATTATCGACCGTGGCGCCAGACTCGCCGGAGGGTCACTAGTGGTACGGTCGGAAGGTGAGGAGCGGGACGTCGCTCGGAGTTTTGGTGTGTGGTTGTGAGGCTGATCCTAGAAACTATGGCGTCATTACCGCCAGACATAGTATGAAAAAACGTTTTCCAAAACGACGGACACAATTACTTTTTGGATTTAGCTATGCTAGGCCCTTGCTCGCTGACATACGCAGAGAAGAGAGATCGAAGAGAGAGAGATGGTCCTCAGCAGGAGAGATGAGATGCAGAGAGAGTAGAGACGGAGAGAGAAGTAGAGAGCACAGAGAGAGAGTAGATCGAGAGGAGAACGCAGAAGTCAATCGAAGAGAGAGAGAGAAGAGATGAGCTATGAGAGCTACAATCATGAGATAAGAGACGAGAGAGAGAGCTCAGTCAGAGAGATTCTCGTCTGCTCTATCCTCCCAGGTCATCACGTATCGACTCTCTGGATCTCCTAAGTCGTCCTTCACCTCTTCGTCATCGCTCAAACCCCACTACCCACAGTATCGTCATCTCCTTACTCTCTCTCTAAGGATGCATGCGATCTATGAGCGAGAGCGCAGAGCCGGGAGCCGGGAGCCGGAGCCCGTGGAGCCGGGATACACGTCCGGGTGCCGGGAGTCCAGCGTGAGCCCGGCGAGGCCGGAGTCCGGGCACCGCCCGGGAGCCGGACGCCGGAGCCGGGAAGCCTCGGGAAGCCGGGCAGGCCGCGCGAGCTCGGGGAGCGGGAGACCCGGGATGCCCGTGGAGCTCCGGGAGGCCGGGGCCAGTCGGGAGCGCCATTTACACTTATCATCAAATATAAATATCTTATATTTATATATTATACAATTACTACTATATACTCCTATATGTATATATATATGTAATAATACATATATATTATAAAATAATTAAATATATATTTTATTATCAAGTAGCATATATATGTACTAATATATCTATTGTTATTACTATATATATTATATATATAATCATATCATATAGTATATCATATATAATATATAGTATATTTTCATGCTTTATCAATATAAGTGTGCGGCAATACAGTTTTCTGATACACTTATGATTACCAAATTGAACGAGGTGCCTAATTTTTTGTAGAGAAATTGCGCACCTCAGTAATCAAACAGCGTTGCACTCGTCCCGCTCTCAATTCAAGTGAAGCAGAAATGCCCCGCAGTCAGCACTTGGGAGGGTGAAGCTGCCCAGCCCCAAGCAATGAATTCCACACTCACCATTTTAACAGTTTGGGTTCATCGCTCCACACAAGTGTTACCTTTTTGTAACATCATGCCCGCCACTGTAATATTATACCATATATACTCATACTATTATAATTATACTACTATCTTATTCTATTCTATAATCATATATATATACTACTTACTATTTATATACTACTATATATCATTCATATATATTATATTATTAGTTATATAGTACTACTACACCCACATTACATATAATATATATATAATATATAACATATTATATTTTATACGTATATTTATTTATACTTATATATATATATTATATAACTATAATATAAATATATATTATACTATATAAATATTATCATACTATAGTTATATACTATATTATATATATATGTATATATATATGTATATACTAGTAATATATATACAATACTTAAAAATATATATATATATATATATATATATTCTATATTTATATTTATATTTCATATTATATTTCACTCAATTATATATTTATATTTATATTACGTATTTATAATCTCTATATTATCATATTTACTGATTTATTTATAATCCAGTTACATGTCCGGCTCGGCTTCCCGGCTCCCGGCTCTCTCTGCCGGTCTCGTCTCGCGCTCCTCGCTCTCGGCTTCGTTCGCTCTCGCTCTCGCTCTCGCTTCTTACCGCTCTCCGCTACGGTCTCGCTTCTCTCCGTCTCTTCGCCTCTCGTGCTCTCACGCTTCTCGCTCTCTCAGTTCTCCTCGCCCTCTCTCGCTCTCTCTCGCTTCTTCTCCTCTTCTCTTCATCTCCCTTCTCTCTCTCCCCTTCTTCTTCTCTTCTCTCTCTCATCTCTCCTTTCTCATCGTCTCCTTTCTCTCTATGTCCGCTACCTAGCCAGTAAATCACAAAATATATGTCGTTCGCGTCTTTTAAAAAACTTGTCTTTAACTATGTGCGCGGTAATGCCTAGTATTCTGAGATCAGCCTTACACACACCAACTCCCGGCTCGCCGCTCCCTCCTCCCTCCACGACACATAAGTGCCCCCGGCGGTCTGGCCCACGTCATATATAACTCTATATATATCTAACGTCAGATGGTCGTGCGTTTTTTCATAATATATACGCTTCATAATACGTAACTGCCGTGCCACTTCGCTGGCGGTTAGAAGTGGACTGGCTGAGCGACCCCGAGGTGTGACTGTCGCCACAGCCTACCGCTCAGTGTTCGTCAGGCGAGCCAGCCAGGGGGTAGCGATACTTCTGCCGGCAACTGTACCTCAGCGTCGAGCCAGGGGTGGACTGATGCAGCCTGCAAGTAACTGCTCCATGTCCCGACTGCTTGATTTGCCAACAAGGACAGCCTCAAATGTGGCTGATTTCGCCGTGCAGCGCTGGCGTTTAAAGAGTACACTTGTAGGTATCCAGAGGCAGCTGACCCAAGGTATGGACATGACCTTTTCGGAATTTGGCAGTTTTTAAGTCCTTTTGTGATGCTTATTCTAAATTTAGCGTCTATTCAGCATACTAAGACGTTCCTTTACGATTTTAGCTCGATAAGTTTTCATTTGAACTTATTTTCGATTTGATGACATTTGGGTCATTGACATGATCTCAAAAGTCATCTTATGACCGATGACAATAAAATCGGATGTCAATGGCTTCCTCTCGTCACAAGCAAAATGCTCTTTTGTAAAGCTCTAACTTAATTAGGGGCCAAACGCCAAGGGTCGTACCCCTACACAGTCATGCAGTGATCTTGCCCTACGCGGGCTAGGTTTAACACGGGTGTGTAATATGCAATGTGCATGCACTTAACGGGACTGTCCCACCTTCAAAAAATGTGTCAAATATACGTCGTTTGTGGTACAAAATATGAAGTGAATGCTGCTGAACACGATTATGACATTTGTTTCTCACGAACAGTGCTCCATTTCATAAAAAAACAGTTTTAATATTTGGGCTGATACGTCATATGAAGGAATTTTTGGGAAAAAAATAAAACCTTCACGCTGTTATAAGTAACTAGTGTATGGCTAAATGTAGTTGGGCAAAGGTAAAAACTTAAACCAAGGTCGACTGTTAGTCAAATTTAGCAAAGAAGAGACTACGACATTCGGCTCACGGGCCACCATAAAATACATATGGGGGCTTGCGATGTTACAGATCGCAAAATCAAACTCGAATTTCTTTGCTTGATTCGACCTCAGTTGTTGTTTTAAACTTATACCATAATATGTGTGTTAGCACTTGTCTGTATGTAAGGCATTTATAATGAATATGAATATATATCTTTTTGTATGGCCTCCTTACAATATAAAACGCACAAAGTAGAAAAATAATTGATTGTTATTAATGATTTCGACCACAGGTCATTATTCAAAATATACCAAAACATTTTTTTTCCACAAGACGCGACATGAAGCTTCGCAATTGTCTACGTAAAAATTCAAATAAATTTCACTATTTCACGTGAATATCATATCTCTATATGTATTCGAAACACTAGACCAAAAATTCGGTCACATGTCACCGACGAAAATTACTAATTAAATTTTACCTCAGTCCCGTCATTTTACTGCAACATTCCACTGTCATTTTAACTGGTAGTGGTATCGTCGGCTTTGACCTAAACTTATCACTGGTGTTGTTTAGTGCTTACATCTCGTTAAGTGTGAGTAGGAGGTTGACAGTGGCGTAGCGAGTATACGGTCATTCAGGGCATGACCACTAGGGCTGCAGAGGGACACTGAAACCTGCCAAGAACTTTGACCACCTCTAATGCAAACCCTGGTGGATGGTGCAAAGCGCAGGAGCCAGGGAGTGGCAGTTGAGCAGGATGTGCTTGAAGGCGTTTTGACCTTTTCACATGTCGACACAATGACGTTCGGCAAAAGGCATTCATTTTTTTGTATGTCGTCAAAATGACATTTTGGCAAAAAGACATTTCGACTTTTTGACACGTCGACATAGTGGCATTCGGCAGGAATACATTTTTTCTCTCACATTTCGACAAAACTAAATTTCAGCAAACTGTTTGTCGGCAAACATTTTGACCTTTTCACTTGTGGAATAAAATACCATTCAGCAAAAACATTTATATTTTTCACATTTCGACACAAGGACATTTCGTCAAAATCACATGTCGGCAAACAGTGGCATTGCGATATGTTGACGCGTCGGCAAAAAGGTATTTTGACAATTAGCCATTTTGTTTTCGGCATATTCACATTTGGACAAAAAAACATATCAGTTGGAGACACAGTAGGTAGATGCTCCAAAAAAAGAGCGCTCTTATTTTGGAGTTTGATGCATTGTAAGCGGTCGCGAAGCGGTTGCGTAACACTGCGACCACTTGACGACCCACGTATGGCATATATGGCGAGAAAATACTTCAAACTTTGCTTGTAGACTGGTCACGTTAAATTTATGGATATGTCACTGGCAGGAGACAGTCTGGATCCCTGTTCTATTTTTGGATTACCTGCCGTTGCCTGGTGCTGAAACGCTCAATAAATAGAGCGAGTAACGTGTTGTGAAAATATAGCTGCCATAATTATTTTTGAAAAACACAGATCCGTTGTGAGGAACGTTTTTTTAATAGAAGGCCAAACATAACAGTTCAGCATAATTAAGATTGTTGAATATAAATTTGTACGTGACTTTTCATAAATTTGAAATTCGAGATACATTTTCTACGTGCATCTGTTTTTTTTTAAGACTTCTACAGGAAATAAAAAAGATATTTGTTTAATTTTGCATCTTCTATGACTTCATAGGGGTGTAAAAATTTGATTCCAGGTGTCCCGAGTGGATTTTGCAAAAAATGTTCATAAACGAGCTCTAATTTTGGAGCGTTAACATGCAAGCCTATGGCAGGCTCTGACGTCATCGGCTTCATTTTTAGAACGCTCTATTTTTGGAGCATTTCCCTAATGTGTTTCCAACTGATATCGTCAAAGTGACCTTCGACAAACTGCATTCGGCAAACAGACATTCGGCAAAATAACATTCGCCATTGTGTCCGGACACCGTATCCTGTATTGTTTTCCAATCAATCCTTAACGCACCATAGCACTGCAGTAAAGTTCACGTTGTTCTCTTTGCTGTTTGGAGATGCCCATTCGTCTTTGAGGATGGACGGCGGCTGGCCGGCGGAGGTGAGTTGGTGTGATGCCGTGAGGGGGGGGGGCTCCCGGAGGCAGGTAGGTCCAGCAGCCCGGGGCCGTGGGAACCAGCCCAGGTGCCAATGACGTGACACGCGCAACAGCCTCCTGTCCGTGACAAAGCTGCGGCAGCGCTGGGCAATGTCTCAGTATGACACGCTCCTGCCAGTAGGCAAGACATATTATGTGTCGGCGGGGCAGGGGGTGCACATTGCACAATGCACATGCAATGGCAATTGGCTGGGCTGGCGGCAGGCTGTAGGCAGTGTAGGGCGGGGAGCCAGCTGTGGTGTAATGCGGTGTAGTGGCAGTGGCATAACGGGGCTGGCTGGCGTATCTATCTGGGCTGGCTAACGGGGCTATCTTTCAATGCCGAGTTGCATAGGAAACAGAACACTGCCTTCCGATGTACATTTGTGACATTCCCTAGTTCGTTCTGATTCCGTGCGCATTACACGCTTCATCACATGTTCGCTTGCAGGTAACATCACCACCACCAAACGCTGTCTACCAGTCCCAATACCCGTCACACTGCACCTCGTCGTACCGTACCGCCTGTAGTCTCATGTGCCTCTGACAGACAGCGCGGCGTCGCCCCCCCCCCCCTGTCCTCAGATTAGCGGCATTGCCAGGCCACATCACACCAATAAGGCCACATCACACCCACTATATATATTTGGACAACTTTACTCTGGTGAATGTAAGATGTATTTCTATTTTCATAATTTTGCTATTTGTAGCATTCTGAAGTGAAGTTTCGCCCAAGCGATTCATTATTTTCCCGCTCGAATTTTGCATGTCGCGTGGCAACATACCACGAGAACCACACAAGAACTTCTGCAGGAAGAAATACAGTGATATACTCACACCTAAAAGAAAACCCAAGAAACAATAATGAAAGAGTATTAAAAGGGACCACTGTCCACTCAAAGTAAAATTTTGATATGTTAAAGAAACAGCCGAATTTATAAGCACCATGAAGTCGTTTTTTTTTTTTTTTTTTTAATTCGCGCCAGACGCCAATATCCGCGTTCAAAGTCAGTTTTCTTCAGCCAATTGCAGGTTGGTCGAGGTACCGCACCACTTCTTACCAAAATGATAGGCATGAAGGGAAGTTAATGTAAAATGAAGGAAAGTAATGTAAAAGAAAGTTTTTTTTTTACTTTACGAAGGGAATTTTGATTTCCCAGCATTATGACGTTTTTTCCCGACGAGCGTTTTTCTTATGATTGGTCCCCCGATTCCGGAGATACTTTAAGGAAAAGAGTCTGTTCCGTTTCCATGGCAACGACTCAAATGCGGCAGATGCGGTAGATTAGTTAACAGGAACCACAATGTATAAGCGCATCGGCGTCTCATCCAACTTGCAATAGCGTCAGCTGACGGTTGTTCAGTTCAAGTTGATATCCCTTCTCGTGATTACAGATTACTTGAGCAAACGCTTCAGTACGTAGTGGTGTGTATAAATCGTAAACAGTTTTTTGATTCTTAAAAGTAATGAAATTAATGATTGTTTTATGTTATTTGTGCTTTTTGGATAAGAGTTTAATGACAATTATAAATCATTAGTGCTCCTTAGGTCTTGTTTAAGCCTGTTTTTGCGACATCATCCGGAGGAGGTAGTGTCCCTTTAATATATATATCAACTACTCGTTTCATATCAAACAATATGTAATATATATCAAACAATATATCATATTTATCAAACAATATATCAAATATGTGATATATTGTGCTTAAATATATCACATATTTGATTTATTTTATCACTTAGCAGAAACGAGTAGTGTAAAGCAGTAATTCCATTGTCCTGCTTATGTGAGCTATGAAGAGCAGTGCCGAAAAAACAGTAATTATTGATCTGGCAAATTCAGAAACGATCACCCAACGAAGAACGAACGAAACGTAACATCACTTGCATGTTCATTGCTGTGTCATAATGTTTTTTATATGTACTTTACTGTTGCACATAACTTTTACTCAACTTTTTTATCCATTTCCCTCTCTAATGCAGCTCGCTGTGCGCGGCGCCTCGATGGCTGACGCGCACGCACTGCCACCATCCTTCGATCCCTTTATCCATCACCTGGCCCTTGGCCTCTACCCGATCACCCATGTAACATCGCTGACGGGCAGCCCTTACATAAGCCACTCATACTGTGTGACACATCGTGTACAATGTATGGAGAGTGGATGTGCCGGCATGTCTAAATAAATAAATAGCCCGCCACGGCTTGCACTGTGCAATGTGCACCCGGTGGAGCTGTCAACCTCAAACCTCCCCACCACCGCGCCGCGCTGCCGAGGCTGATATCTGGGACCCCATCACTGGCCCCCCATCACTCTGCGGAAGGGTGCCACCCATCTGCCCGTCCGCTTCGCTCGGCCATTCGGAGGTGCTTCATCGGGAGGGAAGCATGTCTGACAGCAAACGTGTCCATAGAGAGCTGCCCAGTCGGTGTCGACGGAAACACTGGCTTGTGCCCGAGTCGGTATCGGCTCAGGTTCGGGGTGCTATGGAGAGTTAACTGAGAGAGGAGGGTTATTTGTTTTCATAATTTTGGAGGCGAGTGCACAAATCGTTGGCCGTCTTTATTTTAATGTATCCCAGCGAACGGTCTCCCTCGATTGAAGGCAACATTGACTTCCGGAATCTTACGCCACTTTTGACGCGAACATACTGTTTCAGTACCTCATTCTTTTTATTGCAAGAATTAACTTTGTCAGGTAATGCTATGCATAGTGATTTGATGTTTAAGAATTCTTCATAAAACATTATTTCTAAGCGCGTCTGTCGCGTATCGTAGCGTCAGCGCTGCGCCTGAACGTTCAGGCTCGCCGTACCATCGTTGATCTGGTCCCTCACTCATCACCCCATTCGACCTACAGTACGCGCGTGCCGCTGTTTGATTGGCTGCCCGCGCGCAGGCCGTTTAATGATAGTGGGTAGCCGACGGCCGGAGACCGGTATCCAGTGACGTGTATACCGTGCATTGAACCTTGTGAAAATAAATCCCAGACGGACGCCCCAGTATGCACGGACATGGGAGTGACGGTGGCGGACACTTACACTTTCATAGTGAATCTATAGTGACGAAATACCTAAACAAAAGCAAGTATGTGGGTACGTTTCAAAGCGTTTGGTATTTACGCATCTTCAGACAAGCCTGGCTCCCTGGGCAGTAACCACCATGTAATCGACATTGACCCTCACTAAAGTCGATGGAGCGTTTTCGTGTTCTCACGGTTCCAGCTGATTTCGCAATTACTTTGGGAAAAAATATGAATTATTACCAAATAATTGACATTCTTAAAGTTTTTGTTTTTCCGCGTAAATATAGGTTTTTTGACTTTACTAAGTAATATATTTAAATTTCTTCAGCTCTCTTCATCATTTTCTGAGGGCTTTTTTCACTTTTTCAAGGTGAATATTCCCTTTAAGGGACGATGAAGGAATGTATTTACGTTTGATGAGAAATAAAATATATATATAATATATAGGTATAATATATATAATATATATATATATATATATAATAATAATTAATATATACAATGAAATATTAACCCTATAACTGTTATCATTATTATATTTCGAAGACAAGACTCATCTTAACGGGACCACAATGGCATACATTTAGAATTGAGAAGGTGGGACAGTCCCTTTAACCCAATCCCATTTTGGCCTGGCGCCGGGGGCGCTTCCCTTGCAGCGGACACCCGTAACTGCGCGTTCCCCACCCCTCTCTCACTCTCCCCCCCCCCCGGAGCGGCTGGGCGTGGTCGGCCGGTGCTGAGTGCAGTCGCCGCCACCGCTGACAGATGAGAAGTCGGGCGGTAGGTGACACGAGTTCATCAGCCCTGCTGCCGTCCAACTCGCACTGTTCTCGGGTCATCAACTATGGTGGCTGGCTGTCATCGCCTCGCCCCGATACACCGCTGATTTAAATCTAACCACGTCGGGAGTTTTAATCGGTTGACGGATCCAGATAACCAAAATAGGCTGGTTTTGGGGTAGGGAGAATTAAAAAACATCACAAAATGCTAAGGTTCATTGGATTTCGCTTCAATTTATCTATGCATAGTAATTACGTATTTCTGCACATAAATGTCTGATTAGTCGAGCTTCCCTTATTTTTTATTATTCTCCCTTAATCTAGTAAATACGTCAATGTTATAGGTGGATTTCTGGTATTTTCGGGCATATGTGTAGGAACGCAGAGAGCCGCGACGGGCCATGACCCCCTCACTTTTGGCCACATTTGGCTAAAATCAGCAATTAACTACGCGATAAAAATTATAACGCGCAAGAAATTTGTGAAGACCAAATGAGCTCATATCTGCATATAAATATAAATTATAGATGCACTGAGTTCCCCCGAAGACGAGATCAAACTTTCGCTGTTCCCCGCACTTTTCGTCACGTTCTTACGCTCCGTTTTTCGGTGCTGGCATGACCCCTTTGGACACTCTGGATCGTGTTTAAAGGGAATGTTTCACATTAACATTATATTTTAGCTGAGATGGCCATTTTGCTGGATTTGCATTGAAATTAAGTAGTGTAGAAGTTAAAACACACAGCGAGTCCAATCTGTAAGTAAATTTAGTTTGGGTTTTGACCATCTGAAAAAAGTGAAGCCCCTAAGGTGTAACTTTGAATAGCCCGCGTAAAGGCCTGACGTCGGTCATCTTCTTTAATCAAGATGTTGGGAATGAAGTGAACTTGGTTTACATTTGGTCTATATCATTACCATGACCCTAGTCATACAGTATGCAGGCGGAAGGTTTTATATATCCTGTCCGAAATTGCCTTCATATGACGTCGATCACGCCAATATACAAACTAGTTTCCATGGAAACTTGAGCATCTGTTTGGAGAAACAAATGTCAGAAGCAGTTTCGGCAGCAATTACTCATATTTTTGCACCACAGGACGGTGTGACATTGGGACAGACTTTCAGAAGTGAAAATGTCTTTAAGGGACTGCCAGCCTTGGGTAGGATTTCTAAAAGCAGCTTAATGTAATGCTGGGAAATAAGTATTGCAGTATGCTTGCTCAAACTTGCCCAGCCAATGTTCGCAAAGCAATTTCTTTATTTTCTGACTCCATATTGTTTGCCCCGTTGTGCACAGCACTAAATTCAGACGGCCCGTTCTCTGGGTGGAGGGCGATGGCATACTCCGTAGGTAGTGTAAGTAGGTTGCCGAGCTAGACGCTACGTAAAGCTACGGCGCAAGTGTTTTTTAATTAAATCTTCATAGATAGAACCATATAACTGTATCGTTGTAATCAGCTTGCTTTGTGAATGTGGGGAACAAAACGTGTTTCAATCCGTTTTAGACCTTAATTGTCTCCAGAAATGTGAAATGTTGCTGGGCGATGGCATACCTGACTAGGTACTAGATACTTGCACTAGACTTCACTAACGGTTTGATAACCTATGGCCCGGCCCAAATGCCATCAGTCTGAATTCGCCGCGGGCTGACTTTGAAACGTCCCTATCTGTGTTAGAGGGTAACGTCACTTGGACTTTTACAGCCCATGAGCCTTCACATATTCTGTATTCTTGCTGGCTTTATTGTTTTATTTATTTAAAGAGGCTAAGATTGTTGATACATAATTAACGTGCATCGCTTTTTTATTATTGTGACTGCTAAATATGATGGTTAAAGTTTGCAATTATAAAGAATTTAGCTCGCAAAGAAGTGATTCATTATAGTGCGGTAGGCGATTCCATTTACGAATCATTGCCAATCATTGGAGGTGCTTTAGTTTTTTAGATCTAAAAGGTCAGTGGGAACCAGACTTGCAGTGAAATCGGACACGCTTAATCTACCGATACACACCAAAAACCCTATATCGGCCCGCAAGGTGGCACTCTCCCTTTAATATGATTTGTGAACCTCCCCAGTAACTTATTAAAAATGGTATAAGGCTATCATTGAAAAGCGTTCAAAAAGACGAAAAGGATAAGTTACGGAGTTCGATTCGGTATCCACAGTGTCAGTTTCTATGCCATCAATCGACACATCAGAATAAAATGCAAATCGCATGTAAATGTAATCACTTCAGAATGGCTGGCCAAAGTATCTGCAGTCATCTCCTTGGCATGCGCTCGCTCGTCCGGCGTCTGTTTCCTGACATTTCGAATTCAATCAGGCTGGAAAGCAGCATCGAGCCACAATCGATTATACTAGCAACTTGCTATTATTACTAAACTTTACACGTGATGTGGGCTACTTTTACTTTAGGAACAATATTTAGTACGCTACATAAGCCAGCAACGGAAGCGGATTTCTACAAGTTCGGCATCGTTCTGCAAATAGTTAAGCGGGTTGAATCGTATCACACCGGGACTTTTCCGCTCACGGAAACTACCAGCAACTTTGAGTGCAGACAAGATTCCCTTACACAACTTGGTCGTATTCACATTTAGCAGCCCCAATTAACAGAGTCTGAGAACGGGAAACGGAGATTGGAATTGGAATGTGTTCAATTCAACTTCTTACCAAAGTCATTCAAGCTTGTCGTATTCAAATGTATTCAATTTGTGTTGTTTGAAAATAGTCACTTTTACGTCTTTTCCTTGAATAAGACGTAAAAGTGACTCGTAAGACGTAAGATAACATATGAAATAAGTCCATTTTTCCCTTGCCCTCCGGCTAGATGAGCAAAAAATCCACTACATCTTTCTCAATCTGTCGACTGTCACCAGTGTGGCAAGCACGAGCAGCGACTCCCCGTCTCCGCTCCGATCAGCAGTCTCAACTGATCGGCCGTCGTGGCACCGCATTGCAGATGTGCCGGGACTCGGTCCTCTGCAGTCTCTCTGCAGTCTCTCTGCAGTCTGTCTGCAGTCTCTCTGCAGTCTGTCTGCAGTCTCTCTGCAGTCTCTCTGCAGTCTCTCTGCAGTTTCTCTGCAGTCTCTCTGCAGTTTCTCTGCAGTCTGTCTGCAGTCTCTCTGCAGTCTGTCTGCAGTCTCTCTGCAGTCTGTCTGCAGGTCCAGCAGCCTGCAGCTCGGATGGAGCGGCTCGCCGCAGTGCCGCCACAGCTGCAGCTCCTCTCCACACACTGCGGCCTGAGTCAGGGAGGCCGCCTATAATGTGACACTGTGGCCTGAGCCAGGGAGGCCGCCCATAATGTGACACTGCGGCCTGAGCCAGGGAGGCCGCCTATAATGTGACACTGCGGCCTGAGTCAGGGAGGCCGCCCATAATGTGACACTG